>CM052706.1:86532811-86563309 GCA_028551405.1 Uromys caudimaculatus | reverse complement strand
GAGGCGGGGAGGGGGAGGGGACACGGGGTTTCTAAAGAAAAGGGGAATCATCGGAAATGTAAATAAAATATCAAAAAAATAAATAAATTAAAAAAAAATAATAAAATAAAAAAAAAATAGATAAATAAATAAGGAAATGACTGGTCCTAGGTACGGGAGAGGAGAAAGTTTATCTGGGAGAGCATAGCCAGAATCAGAGATATCTAGGACAGCCCAGAGTAGACAGAACCAGACTGAGCTATGCCACTTGAGGAGAGCAGAGAGGGGAAGAGAGAGGGAAGAGAGGGGAACCAGGAACAGGAGCCAAGAGGCCCAAAGGTACAAAGAGGGATGCTAACCAAAATGGCTGGATTACATAGGGAAGACTAGACCAGCCCCCTAGGCTGGAGAGTTTAGGGTAGGGGGTGCATATGCAGGCCAGGAGGACCCTGTAATAGGTAGGGACTGAGGGATACAGGGAGAACCCTAAGGCCAGTGTCCAGTTTGGTATGTAAAACGGGTATGTTAGCCATTTGGCCTATGTCTGAAATCTAACAAAAAGATCTCACCCAGCTAAGAACCCTGTGAGCTATGATAACAACCTGCCTATAAGAAATGCCCCCTAGTACAGTAGGGGGCTAACCAACTAATTTTTCTTATTAGATTTAAGGCCCACTTTCAGAGATGGAACCTATACCTGATATGCTTAATGAGACTCCAAAACTGACAGTAGATGAGCTCTGGGCTCAAGGAAAACCTACTATTAATATTCTGCTAAAGGAGCATAGCAACAAAATGAATCCTAATAACACACTGCTATACCTATATGCTGATTACAATAAGACTATGTACGTAGCTGTGTCCTGTTTCAGGGAAGACGTGGAGGATCAAGACATTTGAATGAATCAAGGGGAAAATCCAACGGAGGATCAAGATACTGTGCCAGTGGCTTAGAAGCCTTAATGGGATGGCACAAGGATCAGGAATTCGGTTAGGTGAAAAACAAAACAACACCCATGAATCCACAGTCAAGGAAGAGATAGCACAGCTCCGAATGGAGACATTTACCACATGCCTGGACAGCTTTGTTTCCTTCAGTGCCTTGGAAGTTCTTGAGATTGTGGTTACCTTAGGAGTGACCTTTTCTTCTGGGGTTGTATTTCTCAAATATGGTGGAATTTACCTAATGCTAGAACAGTTTCTGATTACTCTTAAGACTTTATGTTTCAGCCTCAAACCCAGACCTACCAAACTAGGTAAGGAATGCCATTCACTTAACAAGCGAGCAGCAAGAGCTGATAAAGTTGAATAATTTCAGTTTAACAGGAGGCAATGCAAGATGAAGACAGGGTGTGACTGTTAAGGCACTGTCTAATGATGAAACTTAATTTCCCTAACCATTCTGAAAAACCAATTGCTTTCTCACCATTTTAGGCTCACTTTAACGACAGTGTCCTGTGCATCCTGACTTGATATATGAGGTAATTAAGCAATTCTAGATCTGCATTTCACAACTTATTACCTCCATCTTCATGGCCCTTTCAAACCTGACTCTAGGCCCCAGACAAGATAAATGGGTCAATTCTTTGGCTCCTTGAGTCTTCATGGTGATGGCCCTGCCTTATTCTTCTTTCTGCATTTCCGGGAACTGCCAAGGCTGTCTTAGTGTTTTGGTACTAATCCCTGTTGATGGTGTATTCTTTGATGCTATCTAACTGCAATTATAAGTAATACTCAGCCACCAAGTTCCTCCTCAATGGCTACCATGAGTTTGCAACTAATCCACATTTCATCCTTAGAAAAACCCCACAGCACAGTTGCTATTAGCACTATTACGTTTGTATTATGGTTGCTGAGGCACTGAAGAGTAAAATAGGTCCTTCAGATCATCGAGACTGTGAGTATGGTAACAGCTTTCACTGCCAGGCACTCACATTCCACAACTCAGCTCCTAAGGATGAAATGATTCTTCTTCCCTCCGAGGCCTCATATAGGAGACAAATGGTTTCTGGCTTGAGCTGATTTACTCCTATATATATATATGAACCTAATGGGACTTATTCTTGGGGATCATCTCATTGTGCCACATCTGACAAGATTGTCTGACATCGTACTGAGGCAAGTCCCCTCTGGCCCTTGTCACATGCTCACACTAACTTCTGAGGGAGCCAAGATGACAGGCATAAATGGGCATGCCTGTCTCTGGTGACTGTTGAAACAGGGAGTCAACTCAACTCAAGTAGTCTTTTCCTGCTTTTTGGCTCAGTGCTGCTCCTGATTCTGTGACATCTGGAAGAAGGCCTCTTCCTTCATGCTCTATACCTCAGCCTCTCCAGTCTCTACCTGAAGGCCCAATTGCCTTTGCTTAGTCTCGGTTTTTGTCCTTTTTTTCCTGATCATCCTGTATCTGACTCTGACTGAATGTTAAACTGTACCATTCATTATGGTAGCCTGCCCATAGAATTCAGAAGGCATGGCTTTAGCCTAAGAGCCCAAAAGGATTAAAAGCACACTTCAGTGGAAATACCCCCCATATTTAGAGACAGCTCCATTTGTGGAACCCATAACCACCTCTGCTGGATCTTTTTTTTCTGAAGTTTGGAACAACTAAATTTATTAAAGATGTGAAGTTTTAGTCCTCTACAGATCTTTGGGGTGTTCCATTATCAACAAAACAGTTCACTGTGACTTGGTACTTATCATTATAAAACATCAGGATCCTCTTCACATTCTTTCCCAAAGTACTAAAAATGAAACTTCCTGGGGGTCAAGGCAGTGCTCAGAGTGAGCCTACAGCCAAACAAGCTGGACAGGCACTGGCATGTATGGGCATTCTTATTACAGATTTCTTGGGTAAAAGTTATATAATTCTGTCACAAATTGAATAGACAAATAGTGAACTTGAAGCCGCATGGCAAAATTTGAGCTGCAATTGGTGGCTCTTTCAATGTAATGAAGACACAGTTCGAGTCCATTTGAAGTAGGATGGGAAATGCGGGCACCTATGGATCTGCCCTGGGGCTACGGGATTTATAAGAAAGAATATAAGCTGATTGATAAGCATTGTTCCTGACTTCTGGGGCTTCAGTTACACTGTCAACCTTGTGTGCAAATTCTCCAAGCTTTATTCCTCTTTGAATCAAGAATCAGTAGAAACTCACTTTAAGATATTGCTTAACCATTACAGGCAATAGTATTCTTTTGATTTAAATTGGAGTTGTTGAAATAAAATGGTTTCTCTTTTACCACCTTATTTAGGGTAAAGTGCTAAAAATCTATAGAAGTAGGTATAATATTTGGACACATGCCTCCTGTTCCTGAAAGTCATGGAGTTTCCCTCCATTAATGTATTACTATTAAAGGGTAGAAGCCTACTCACTATATAGTAAAGTTGGAAGAGAAGTCTGTTCATGACACCTGGATACAAACATTATACTGACCTGCCATGCAGTGTTGGAAAAAAAAAGGCTGTGTTGCCTCCTACTGGATGTGGCAGCATCTTATTCTACTGTACCCATGACAGCTATTAGAGTGAGTGACAGAGTAAAAGCCAAAGGTCTTTCTGTGACCTGGAACATCATGTGCCACCTACCCTTCTCACCTCCATGACCTCTTCTCCAGCTGATACTCAGCTCAGGCTCTTGGGGACAAAACTTCCTCCTCTCTGATCCTTTAGTAAGTGGAACAAAAATGTTCCCTGAATTTCGGGTCACGGGCATTCCTTTTTACCTCTGCATGAAATGTTCTCTCTGGAGAGAAAGGAGGCATAGAGTTGGATGGGTGGGGAGAATCTGGGCAGAGATGAGGGAGGGGGAACCGTATTCAAAATATGTGGTATGGAAAATTTATTTTCCATAAAAATATGATGCTCTCCAAAAATCTATAAAGCCAAACTAATAGTACTATTGGGATCAGTGAAACTTTGAATCAGTCTCCAAATCTAGCAGCATTTCCACCCCCCCCCCCACCCTGTGTTCCCTACTCCCTGTGTCACACAGTATTGTCTCCAGATCACTTTGGCCATGTGCAGTAGCAAGAGAAGCTGGGAAACTTTAAGTGTTTGGCTTGTGAGGAGCATAATTAGTGAGAAGAGATTTAGGATTGATTTTTGAGTGAACCCATCGCCAGTCTCATTATCAGAAACAAGTAAAGCAGTAAGTGTAAAATACCCACTCGTAGCAATTGTGGAGGATAACTTAACTTGTCTCCATTCTAAAAGGCTCTGGGAGATCTAAAGAAACCGCCCCAGATCTCTTTGCTTCTTCATGTAGTGAAGACCCTTCTATTTTCATTCCAAAGTGTCATGGGGGTATCTATAACATCATTACTGCCAGTGGCAGAGTGCTAAGCTATGTTTTCTATGGACTTGTTTCTGTGTATTAATGAATTGTAAGTACATTAAGACCCCCAACTCCTCCTGATGTTTGTACTTGACCCTGGATCCAACAAAATGATTGAACCTCTGCCAGAAGCAAATTTCAACACTCCTTAGCCCAAGTTAGTAAGAGAGTATTTTTAACTGGTCAAATCTAGAATTTTCTCGGTTTTATTGTGTCTCAACTTAACTTTCTTCATAGCTCTAGAGGGAAAGAACAAATTTCTCAGGAGTTAAATTACTTTCTGGAGAACAAGAACCAGGAAATATCAGAAGGGATATTTACAGAAGTGTAAAATGAGTTTCCCTATAATTGTGACACTTCTTAGAAATATGACTCTCTATAAAATACATTGTTATGGATGGCACCTGTAGCAACTTCCAGAAGTGGGTCATGGTAACCTGCCCCCTTAAGATGTGCTAAACTTTACCATTGGCATTAAGCTTGCATCAATCCACATATGACATTCCCACTGCCTAGACAGAGGATCACGTAGGCTGGCTCTTCTACTCCACTGAGACTGAGAGAAATGGTATAACCCTGGCCAGGCAAGCATCCATAGAGTTTTTATTTCAGGTCATGCTAATGACTGAGAAGTATCCAACATCCTTTAAGCCTTTTAAGCCTTAAAGGCTCTAACTCCAGAACCTCTTACCACACAAAATTCACCATCAGTTAAGTCCCAAGAAATGGATCAACAGGTGATACCTGGGCTGTGCAACTTGGCTCAGCTGATCATGCAGAATGTATATTTTAAGCCACTTACAATAGCCATCTCTTATATGAACTCCAAGTAATTTCACAGCTGTGTAAATGTATTCTCGCACATGTGAGTGAGTAGAGAAGGACAGTTACCAACATAGGTGTATACTGAAGGAGCTAAAGGACAGTCTATCACTTTGTGTGTCTAGCTTATTGGTTCATTGTGTCTATGGCTTTCCATGATAGCACATCTGGAGTTGTTTTGGGTTCCTTCTCTGAATCCCAGAGGGTAGTTTGCCCACCTCTTTTAAAAAAGCAATATTCCATTCTATCTGCCTTAGTCCAGGGACCAGAGTCCTCGCAATTGCCCTTTTCACTCCAACTTCAGTGGGCACTTCTGAAGGTCAGAAACAGACCTAATGGCTTGATGCTCACTGAGGGAGTGTTGAGCTGAGAGAACAGAATGAGGCAGGGCTAGGAACACACTCAGTGGATTAGAGTGATGTACATGCAAACTAAGTGTCCAGATAAGCTATAAATGAAGTGATAACGATGTCAGTCAACACTCCCTGGGAGAACAGTCATCCACAATGGCCAAAAGAAAAAATATGCCTTGTAGTAGAAACTGGGTCCTTTAGATGGTTAGCTTCATTTTTAAAAGAACAGATCATGCCCCCACTATAGTGAGCCCAGCTAGCAACAGCTGGAAAATGGCTTTCAGAGAGCTCTCCACAACCTATGAAAATTGTTTTATACCAGGAAAACAAAACAGGAGCAAAGCAGAAAAGTAGTAAGGTAAGCCCCAAGTAAAGGTAAGCCACAAATAAAGGTAAGCCAGGTCTGAGCTGTCTCTTATATCTTTCATCGGAGATTGTTGTTGTTATTGTTCCTTCTAAAGAAAAATACAGAGGATCCTGAAAAAGTTATAGGAAACCTTGGCCCCTTCCCATAGGACTGCTCCAGGTCTGATGCATATGGAGAGGAAGATGAAGAAAAGTGCCTGTAAAGAAATACCGATTATTTGGCTAGAATCCTCTTACAGAATCACCTTTTTTTCCATCCTGGATTTAAATTACTTGTCAGAAAAAGCATGGAAAGCTTCCAAGACAAAGCATCGCTCCCTCCTCCCTGCCTTCTGCTGACTGTCTACTCCAGCCATTGAGGTTTTTGTCTCTGTCCCTCATGTGGAACCATTTTCTTAGAAAATTATTAGGGTTTCACTGACATCAATCTGGAAAGAGACAGGAAGGAAAAGAACATGGGCAAGAAAGGGAAGAAATCCCTGTTTTTCTTCTGCTGTCAAAAAGAGAAGAATATGAAATACACCAAGATCAGTTTTTACTTGAACTCACTCTGTGCACAGAAACAAACTTTACTTCTTTTGTAAAATGTTCAATGCCATAAGCACTGCTGAGAGCAGGAAAAAATATCTGTTTTTAAAGAGGTATTATTATGCAGCTTTATTATAAATAGCAGCTTGAGGGATGGCTATGCATGATTCATAGGGCTATCTGGGACAACACCCCAACACCCCTAGGTGGCTCTTGACCTTCTTAAATCTACAGACATTATTACTGAGAACAACTTTTTGGCTTAGAAGGTAAGATGGCACTAGACACCATGCTTCCTGGGTTCTGAGGTGACCACAACAAGCATCATAAAGAAGCTTGACAAGAAAGGAGGTCTGGCAACCTCCCAAAGGCTTTCCAACATGGGGAAGTGGCCCTATAGGGAGCACAGCTGGCAACAGCTGGGAAATGGCTTTCAGAGAACCCTCCAACCCAGGCTCCCAGAACCAACGGAAATTGTTTTGTACCAGGAAAACAAAACAGAGGAGCAAAGCAGAAAAGTAGTGGAAGAGGGTAGGCACAGATCACCCTGCTATTTCTGCAGCATGGGGTAAACAAGCCCCAGGCCTTGCATTCCAAGTCTTTGGATCAGGGTAAAATTGAATTGAACAAAGCAAACTATGTATTATTAATGGTGGTATATCTTTTAAAGATTTGATAGGGCAGGCACAAAACATTGCAATAAAAAAAGGGAAAGACTCTTCAAAATTGGCAATTCTTTTTCTTTCAGTTCTCTCCCAGTGGGATACTATATGCGTATTTTCTCCTGTCTCCTTTTGGGGAGCCTTTTTGAACAAAGAGATGGGAATTCAAAACAGCAAAGAGAAAGAGTTCAAGCAGACCCAGTACTGGACAGGAAAGTCGGAAGCTCAGAAGGGATGTGAGCAAGGAGACAGAGGGTGAAAGCAGTTTGGATTAAAAATGAGAGCAAGGAATAGTCAGAGGACAAGACATGGGTGTGCTTCTAAAAGATGTTGCATCCCATGGCATCAACTCTGAAATTGGATTTCTTTTGGGAAAACATGCCTCTTCTTCCTAGTCTGGAAGGACAGAAGAGCATCTCAGAAGGTACCTGGATAGGAGGAAGGTAGAAGGAAGTTATTTACATCTTTTCCCAGGCCTTTCTATTTATCATTCCTCATTCTGTTCTCTGTGCCCACTGTACACAAGGGTCTAAGGTTTTTTCTCTACCTGTGGTTCTGCACAAAAGACCAAATCACCAGCAAGTCCAACTTCTTGTCTACTCAGCTTCATGCAGAGATTTCAACATGACACTTACTCTAGCCTACAAGAGAAAGATAGAGATTGAGACCCTCTGTTTTCTGGCATTTTGTTCTCAATATTGATCCTAAGTGTGGGCAATCTGCTCTATGGCAGATCGCATTTAATCTGCCAATCAGCTTTCTAGTATGTCTTGAGAAGTGGCTGTATGTCAGATGCTATGGTAGCATCTCTACTTAGAAGCATCTACTTGTTTAACATCAGGTATAATATACCTATAGTATGGTGTCTTAGGGTTTTACTGCTATGTACAGATACCATGACCAAGGCAACTCCTATAAAGAACAACACTTAATTAGGGCTGGATAACAGGTTCAGAGGTTCAGTCCATTATCATCAAGGCAAGAACATGGCAGCCTCCAGGCAAGCATGGTACAGGAGGAGCTGAGAGTTCTACATCTTCATGTGAAGGCTGCTAGCAGAATACTGACTTCCAGGCAGCTAGGATAAAAGTCTTAAAGCCCATACTCACAGTGACACACTTACTCCATGAAGGTCACACCTACTCCAACAGGGCCTAACCTTCTAATAGTGCCACTATCTGGGCCAAGCATATACAAACCATCATACACGGTGTGTGATGTTCACTACTGCACCCAATTATTCTAAATATCTATGGATAGTAATGTTCTGAGTATAGATATTAGAGATAGATTAATGCATATGGAATTACTGATCTCACTTACAACTCAAAAGACAATGAGTAAATCCTGTAATATAGTTTTAAATGCCACTTACATTTTGGTCATGGGAAAACCTTTTCCCTGGACTCTTGGGTCTGATGTGCAAAAGCTTGGCATTTCCATTACACAGGCAAATTATCCATCTAAAGCTGGGTGTGCCAGACATCTGGCTGTTGGTTTCTGGCCCATCTCAGTTCTGTCCTCGGTTACTCTATCCCACCTTAGAAGGACATAAACTGACTATTCTTTCCGTTATTCAGACAAAGCATGATGGAGCCACCCCCCATTTTTCCTTCCCCAAGGTCCTCCTGTGAGCAAATCCTGCTGACTCTGCATTTGAAGTATGTCTAGAGTACATTCCTTTGCCTCTTCAGCACAAGGTCTTACAATCTCTCTTGGAGCCTTGCCGGGCTTGTTCAGATACCATCTCCATTTCTACTCTCAGCCCCTTCAGAAAATAGAAGTAGAAACATGCCTAGCTTTAGAGGAACCCTTGTCTCATAGTCAAGTTCCAAGTCTGTATGATTATCCTTAAGGGTCATGTGGCCTGGCTGCTGGTGTGTTCTGACTGTACCTCTTGCTACTCTCCCCCTGTCCTTGCTTAAGATTTATTATGAAGATCATGGCTCCATCAGTCAGATGCTATATACTTTCACTGCTCCTTTCTCTCCCTGGCTGTATGATTGGATCATACTCTCACAACTGTCAATGTTTCTATTAACTTGTCACTTTACCTATAAAGTAGTCATTGTCTACACTTCATTCCCTAACTACTTTATGTACAGTGTTTAATCTCAAGTATCTACCATGTCTAGCACATGATTAATTTCTTTTCTAAGTCAGTTTTAACATGCCTTCCTCTATCAGAATGTGAGCTCTTTGTGGGTAGGACCTATAAGTATTGTGAATGTTGGTATGGACTCAAGCCTAAGAAAAATGTCTAACTCAAAGGGCCTCAACACATACCCATTGAATAAATGAACTGATGCATCAAAGAATAAACTGAATATATAATATCATTTCAGAGTGACCAATGGTACATAAAAACAAAATTCCAAGAGAAAGGATGAGGTACAGGTGTATGTACAATCTCTACACCATTGTTGGAGATGTCCTCTGAAGTAATGTATGAGCAGAGTTCTAAATGACATGAGACAACACCAAGTAGGTGTCTGCAGTCAGAGAGATGCAGGAGAAGAAAAATCTCTGAAAGCTGAGCAAAGAGCATGCTCAAGAACAGAGCTAAGAGACCACAACTAGAAGAGAGCAAATGAGGCCCAGGTCGGAGGATGAGCTGAAGCAGACCATATAGAAGTATGAGATGGCTCTTGTCAAGATGGTCAAGAACAACAAAGGGGCATGGAAGAATTTTTGTGCAGAAATTATCAGTCCTAGAGCCTTCATAAAGAGTGGGGAGCAAAGTGGATGAAAGGGAACTAGTGTGGCAGTATTGTGGTGCTTAAAGTGAGATGGGGGGGCGAACTGAGACACAGTGGGAAGAGAGGATGTGTGGAAGGAGTGTTGGGTCTAAGAGATATTTGAAAGACAAAACTAGGATTTGCCAACAGATTGGCGCGGGTTGTGAGAGACACTGAGGGATCAAGGATTAGTCTGAGGCTCCAGGCTTCCATCTGGTTGCTTGGTGGTGTCTTCTACTAACATAGAGGCAACCAGAGGCACAGCTTTGGGGAGCTGTTGCTAGGGTGGAGAGTTCACAGTTATCTTCAAGCCTCAGTTATAGCCTGAGTCCTCTGCTACTTGATTGTCAGTGCCACCAACTGTCTCTTGCTTCTATATGAGTCACACCCATTACCATCTCTTGACCACCCTGATGGACTGCATCTGCTGAACCAGGAATTACTATACAGTCAACCTTCCTTAAGTGATTTTTCTCAGTTACTTTGTCATACTGATATGCAATGCACCATATAGGAATAGCAAGAAATAAGTCTTCAGACATGAGAGACTGTGGACTTTCCAGAGGAAAAGCCAGAGCCGACGGCACCAGCATAGAAGTGGCTGGTATATCTATCATATGTTATGCAGCCATGACGCCCAGGAGCATCACTGCCCCATGCAGCACCTTAATAATTAAAATGTGGGTAGAATATACCCATCTTCTGAAAGCAACCTAAATCCATTCTGGGGAGAGAAGAGGAAAACCAAGAGGTTGTTCTCCTTGGAGTGTAGAGAGGGTGGTGAAAGAGATACATTGCTAGTCTTTTAAAACACTACCGAACATGTCAGAAGATTTTGCACGATAGCAGAAGTGGACCAAAGAGGTGAGAAGAAAGCAACATGGAGTCTGTCCCTTCATTCACTTTGCCTATATGCTAAGAGGTGGCCAAACAGCCATTCTCAGAAGATGTAATATTTTTACAAGGGCTCTTAGAGCACACACATTTTCCAGGTCAAGAGGCCCTAGGCTATTCTACTAGAAAAAGCAGCTTAAGCATTTGCAAAGGCTTGTGTGGGAGGGCAGATCCAGGGGGGCAGAGACTTCAAATGCAAAGAGTAAAACAGTAGGGGCTGGTACTTAAAGGACAGGTAGGAGCCAGTTAGTAGAACCTCCCCTCCTCCGTACCCCCACCCCCCTGCCCTCACTCCTCGCTGAGAAGCCGGTAAATAAGGAGAAGGCCAAAGAGTTAAATAAGCATGTCTACACAGATCCAACTGTTCCCAGCCTAGAAGCAGCCTAGTGGAGATGAATCTAATCTAAAAGACATGTTCCTGTGTAGTTATGCAATAGTCATGCCCACTACTAAGAAGCACTGTTGAACATGGGCCACATGCCTTAGACCACTGCCTACTGATCTTCAGCATCCTTGATGATCATGAGGCAAGACTGAACTGGAAGCATTGAGTCCCTTCCCAGTTATAGAATTTACTATGCTTCTATCTGGTTAGTAAGAATGATTAGGGAGTACTTCTTGGTAGAAATTGAAACTGGGTGCAAAAAAGAATATAGAATTTATACAAACCTACAGCGAGGGGAAGGGGAGCCTGAAAAGCCATCAGAGAAAAGGGTAAGTTATCTCATGCAGCAAAAGTCAGTTCTGGGAAGACAGGCAGTGTATGCTTGTTTCCCAGCTGTCCAGACCTTTCTGCCCAGGGCCCAATAAACAATCAGGTCTCATAAACACATATTGAATGGCTATAAGAGCAGATGGTTGACTAAAGAAAACTGGCCCCATGGGTATATTAGCAATTATAGTAGGTGATATGCCAGGTCAGGGACTGACTTAGAGGGACCGGAGACTCTTAAAAACTTTCATAATAACACTTAGAAAACATAAAAAGTTGTGTTTGTCATTTTCTACGTGATGGGTTGAGCAATGGTCTCTAGTGACCCTACCCAGTTTGGCTTTCTCTAAGCAGTAGCTTGCTCTTTGTTTCAGGGTAAAAAGATCCCCATTGAAGATAAGAGAGCCCAGCTGTGTTTGGGTTTTGCTGCCTGT
Organism: Uromys caudimaculatus; assembly: GCA_028551405.1. Classification (NCBI taxonomy): domain Eukaryota; kingdom Metazoa; phylum Chordata; class Mammalia; order Rodentia; family Muridae; genus Uromys; species Uromys caudimaculatus. The sequence continues at coordinate 86,551,481 of CM052706.1, read as the reverse complement.
CTCAAGATTTCTCTCAGATGTTTTGGTTTATGGCAAAGTTGGAAAAACAGTATTATCATGATCGCTATTACCATGTTCGTTTATTCAGTCACCACTAATAATTAATGTTTACTGAGTGCCGTTAATATGCAATGGAATTCAATAAACATTGAATTAGAGTTGGCCTCTGTCCAGTGGGCTTGTTGTAAAGAAGAGGAAAACAAGTTATCACCCAAATTTTAATCTCTAAAAAATGTTTATTTCATAGGCTCCCCTCAGTTACACTTTGCTAAAACGACTGAAGCTAATAAAGCTGACACAGAGCCTGCAGGCAGTGTTTATGCCAACATTTCCCAAAATATGTTCTGTGGAAAGGACACTGCTAGGTGATACATGGCAAAAAGAATGCTCAGGAAATAAATAAATAAATTTGGAAAACAATGTCTTAAATAAATGTTAAGTGCAGTTGCTGCCGCAGGATTTTTGCTGCAGTTCGAGTAGGCTAATGTGCCTTGTAAGCACCAAGAGAGGGAGACATCTAAGCACATTCTAAACTTATTTGAGTATGGAATCATTTTATGAAGGACCATAAAAATGTGAATTTCAAAATCTGTTCTTATGTTTTAAATGCAGATTTTTTTTCCACAATGAAGGCATTTTATTGCTTTGATGTTTTCCCCTATCCTCTTGGCTCACCAGAATCATAGTGGCATGCTTTTATCATTGTCAAGAAGCAAGTGTGGTTAACGCTAAAGAATGAAATCAGTCCAGGGTGATGAGCACGCCACCAGCATTTGGTCCAGGGAACCCTCCCCAGGGCCCACTGCATTGAGGCTTCCGTGGGAATTCTGTGGCTGATGGAGACAGTCATTTTTGCTGCAGTTTGATGATCTGAGCACCAGCCTTTTATGAATACAGACTGAGCATCCCAACCCAACCATCTGAAATCCAACATACTATGAAGTCCAAAGGTGTTCAAAAAGTTGCATTGGATTTTATAGCTATTCCGGGTTTTGATGTTCAGATTAGGGGTTGTTAAGAGGTTAAAAATAAGTAAGCAGGTGTATGGAACTATTACAAAATCTGATAGGCACTTCTAGTTCAAAACATTTGGGGGTCAGGATTACCCGGCTCTACTAACCCATGGAGTCCTTGCATACATAAGGGCTCAGAACATAGGACTAATTGTAAGTGAGGGCCTAAGGTAACTGGCACTTAGGTAGGCTAAGGGCTGTTGCTGTGTGTCCAAAGAAGGGCACACGCATTGGAAAGTGGCTTATCGGGTTCCTAAGAGGTTGGCAGCACACCCATATTCTGACATAAACAGTTTACACCTAAGTATTTATTTGAAAGAAATGAGCGAATCTATTCACAGAAAACATTGTCTAAAATTCTTTTATCTTAATTACAAACAAAATTGTGAAGATGGCCTTCATATCAGGTGGGACAGACAAGATATGGCTAAGTTCACCCAGTGAAATTCTAGCCTGAAGGAAAAACTAAACACCTACCTCTGTACAAAATACAGAAAAATCTCCAAAACAGTATTGTAAGTTAAGGACAATGAGATTACACATGAGATGATTTCATTAATATAATGTTCTATCAAAACTTACTCAGACAATAGAAATCTTGCCATTTGCCTTAAGATAGAGACAGAAACAGTCATGTAGGTAGAAATCTTTCTGTAGCGGGGGTGGCAGGAAGCAAATGTGTCATTTAGTGACTGAAGTGGTGGTTATATGGATGTTTACACTTGTCAAAACTCTTCAGAGCAAATGCTTAGAGTCCGCACCTCTGATGGTATATAAGTTGAATTACAGTGAAAACAAAGAGCCAGAAATAATTGAACCCTTTACCTCATCCCGCAGCACGGTGAGATGTGTTATCTTGCACCTTAGTCATGAATGCTTGTTAGTGAAGTAATTACAGGAAATCACTTGTCACGTGCCAGAGGACATTATTCACTTTAATTCGTTGGAATGAAAGTGGTTGTTCCTCAGAGATGCCACCTCCCACATCAACCTGGACAACCTCCCTGACACATGGCAGTGAGAGCCAATTCCACATATGTTGTCTCATTGTGCTGCTGGGAGCTCTTTGTGAAAAACAAACATTTTGGATAATATGGTCAGCTGATGAGTGAGCCTTGATTTTTATTAAAATAATTACAGGCTCATATTTGTTCCAGCTTGTATTCTTCTCATCTCAGCCTAACATTGCATTTTTTCCACTAGTGAGTGATGGAGTGCTGTTTTATTCCAGACTTTTAATGTTTTTATTCAGTGTGTGTGTGTGTGTGTGTGTGTGTGTGTGTGTGTGTGTGTGTGTGTGTGTGTGTACACAGAGGCACATATGTATGCACCTGTCTTGGCACACATGTGGAAGTCAGAAGACAGTTGTGGGAGTTAGATTAGTTTTGTTCTTACACCAGGTAAGTTCCTGGGCTAGAACTCAGGTCATTAGCCTTAGTGGCAATATCTTTACCCAATGAGCTATGTCACTAGCCTCTCTCCGGATTCTTAAGTGGAACAACAAACTTAGACACCAGTGAGTGAAGACAAGGAGGACTGTACATCACCTATCACCATTAACACTTTTCTATTAAGTCATTCAATAGAAATACGTAAGTGTTGGCATAAGCATGGGTCAAAAATAGGATTAGGATTGATGAACAATTATATATTACTGAGTTTCATTTTTAAGAACTCAATTTATTTAGTCTCGCTTCTAGATCTTTTGCTAGAACTGGTAAGAATTGCTGTGCAAATGCTTCCATGAGCAACGTAAGTTAAGGAAGCATCAGGACAAATCTTCTGCTTTTCTGTCCTTCTCTTCTTCTCATTTTCCTTCTTTCTATCATCATTCTGCATCCCACCACTTGAGCATTTACTGTTTTCTAGGCAGTCTATATTCTGTGTTTCCATTTATATTATTTTGTTTCATAATTCCATAACTTATAGTTAGAAGTGGTAATTACCTCTCTTTCTAAAGCTCCTCACTTATGTTTAATTCTTGTCCCCGTGTGTCCCAGACTCATTTAGTCTGAAAGGGAAGTGTGGGGCCATCTGCTTCCACTGTCCCGGAGGAGTACATTTTGTTACTGCAGTCTTGAATCCATTTGCAGAAAGTATTGCAGTTCACTATGAATAGGACTTAAATAAAGGTTCTTGGTGGAGGTCAAGGGACTCCTGCCCTACATCTAAGGATCTGACTCCAAGTACAACCTGTGGCCAGGGTACTGGCTTTCAGCATCCTTATTTGAAAACCTTCATCTACAGAGTACAAGTGGGTGGCCAGAGAGCACATGAATTATGTTCAGAATTTTAAAAGCTTCTCAAAGTCCATAATGGATGTTTTCACTTCCAAGTTTTTACAATAAAGTTAATTAAATTTTTTAATACAAAAATGGCCAGCCTACGTATTTTTAGTTAAATCATATTTGAGCATAATGAACACTGAGATTAAAAAGATGCCAGAGTTCAATAAAAATGTTGAAAAAGTAAATATGAGTTAATTGGTAGGCAAAAATATTTCAAAAAAACAGGATTTATCGGGATAACACTTTTTAAAGGGTATTTAGTATTGAAAAGATTGAGAAAAGCCAAATGACTTCTAGGGTCCTTCCAAGTTTTAAGATGATTCTGTGAATTAAACTGTTTTGATAAGTATAGAGTGGCCAGAGTACAGGCATGAATGTGTGTCTCACACAGTTCTCAGTCAATGAACAACAGGGACTCATTCTGAGATTGTGTCTCTAGGATATTGTAACACTGACACACATTGTCCTTACATGAAGGTAGGTGACTGAATGTCAGTAGGCTGTTTCATCTTATGGGATGCCATCCCATGGGTAACTTGTCACTGCCTGAAACATTATATGGAACATGACTGTAAATGTTTCCAGGTCACTTGATGATTTGTGGACAACTTCAGGACCACGTAAGATCAAACTACTCACTTCAAATAAGAAAGCTGAGACTAGGCCAGGTTCAAGTGCTTAACGAGGACCACACAAATTGGTTTATTTGCCAATCTTTCTTAAATGAGTATGGACAGGAAGTTCTATATCAACCTGCTGTTTACAATATACTTCCCACAGGTATCATATCATGTGAGTGTAATGGTTAGTTCTTCAATTTGATACAACTTAAATCAGTTCAATAATGGATTGCCTAAATCAAGTGGTCCTGTTGACATATCTGTGAAAGCTTTTATCATTGGTTACTTGATGTGGGAAATGCTTTTCTGAATTGGTGATGGCAACTTTTCATATACCAGCTCCTGCGTGATGTCAAATTAGATGTGGACCCACCCTAGTACCTCATTATAATAGAGTCAACTCTTAGCAGGCCCCTGCCTCCAAAGTTACATTCTGCCATGCAAGGTGTTTGTGCTTCTACTTATGAATGTGGAGGTTGATGGAGTTCCACTCGTAGTAAATTAGTGCCTTTCTAACATCTCTTCAGTGTTTACAACTGTATGGTAAGTTTCAAAGTCCCTCGTGCTAGCATCTTTGCGTCTGCAAATTTGATGACTCAGTAAAACACAGTAAGAGACAAGGAGATACCTGTCTCATAGTCCTGGAGATTGCTGAGCCCTAAGACCTAAGATTCAGTACACAGCTTTCTCAGAGCTGCCCTTTGTTCTTTTCCCAGGCTTTCTGTGTCTCAAGCAGGAGCTGAAAGAGTAGATGGAACTTAGTGAATAAGAAAGTTCCCAGCTGGAGAGATGGCTCAGCGGTTAGGAGCACTGGCTGCTCTTCCAGAGGTCCTGAGTTCAATTCCCAGCAACCACATGGTTGCTCACAACCATCTGTAATGGGATCTGATGCCCTCTTCTGGTGTGTCTGAAGATAGCTACAGTGTACTCATATACACAAAATGAATAAATAATTCTTTAAGAAAGAAAGAAGAAAAGTCCCCAAGGTTCAGGTCTGGTGAATTAACCCAAAAGCAACATTTCCAGGTGTGGTGGCAGAGAGGACTCAGAAGTGAATGTGAGATGAGATCTAGTTGCAAGCCAGCCCAGAGGCATGGTTACTGTCATCGAATAGCACCATCATCTTCCAGTGAGGTTACACCAAAAAAATCAAAGTGTAAGGAATGACTATCAGTTTCACCAGTATTGACTGTACCAGGCAAACCTCTTACTAATGTGTTCCACACACAGTTATGGGCTGTGCATCTTGACTTCAGATATATTAGAGAAATTCCCATTCTCAGAATGTAATCTATTTGTTAGGTCTATAATGTTGTGACAACCTAAAAACACTCAAACAGATTTCCCAGAGCAGCACCACTAGGAAGAGGTTGGACCAAAAGGCTATTACATCATCAGGTCTTCAGAAATCGCTTCTGTGCCTTATGGTCCAGGGCTCATCCCCCCCTCCCCTATACCTTTTCAATTAATTGCTCCTTTGCATGGACTGTAAAAATTCACGAATTGATTTTCACAAAGCTTTGCTCGGATTGAGAATGGTACCCCCGGGGATGAAAGTGACAAAGGTCATTCCTTTGGCTGCTGCTGTTTGGCGCCTTTTGTCCTTGATGGGGAGTTAAGTGCTCTAAGTTGGAAGACTTTCCTTGCCATATAGTGAATAGCTGCTCCCTCTTACCAGAAGCTTAGCATGCATGCCTCCTTGTAACTGAGTGAAGGGAGCAAGCTCTTCAGCTTGCAGCTGAGAGAAATGCTCTGACAGCCTAGGAACACATGGAATGAACTCCCTAGTTGCTAAGGGGTAAGAGGCATTAAAAAAAATGCATAGAAGCTGATGAATCACTTGGTGGCCTGTTGATCTGGTGACACAGAGATGTCGGCACAGTGCGCTGAGGTCCAGAAATAGCTAGAACATCATCATCCCAGCTTGTGCAATGATGATGTAAGGGGCACAGGTGCCACAGTTCTGGGCTCCAATGGAAAGAGGTGGATAGGATGAGCTGTTTTGCCCCACACAGGTCCCACTGCAAGGCAGCTTGCTTCCTGGTGTTTGTTCCACTGTTCTGAAGCCCTGGCCAAGCAGCCTGCTGCTGTGACCTAGTTACCATGGAGAACTTGCATATTCTCAGCTCCCTTGCTGCTTTTACGGGCAGAATTACTAAAGAGAATGACTTTGCTGCTAAGAAATATAAATATTACAGAGAGATGCTCATTTTCTCCCTCTACGATGATTATTACAAAAGATATGCGAGACGACTTCATTAGAGTGCTTTCCTTCACCACAAGCTGGTGGTGGGCTTCCACAGAAGTGGGCAACGCTTCTAAGAACTAGATTCTGTTAATCCTTGGCCATGAGACAGATGCAGTATAGGGCCAGTTATCCATTCATCAGGTTGGTGTGCAATGCTGATCTCATGCTAGTCACTGGGAACTCAAAGACTGATGGATAGTATGTTGCCTACAAGGAGCATGAAATCTAAGAACAGGAGCTAGAATATCAAACAAGTAAGTGAAATTTTAAAGTTTTTCAGTAGACTCTTGCATTGAAGGCAAATGTGTGATAGAAAGTTGAGCCACGGGAACATGTATGCATGTGTACATATGCTGGGACTTATCTTCTCTCAGGATGTGACACGTTCCAGAAGCATCCTTAAGCTGAATCTTGAGTGTGAGCTCTTGGGACTTTTAGCTCCTCCTCTACTGTTTTTATCCACTGTTCTGTCTTCTAAACAAGAAGAAAGGAGAAAGTGAAGGCCAGTGGTGAAAGACTGTGTGTCAGCTGAACATTTCCTCACATTTTGCTGACACCCCCATCAAATGATATATTCTCTGCAGCTGCAAGAGAACCTGGATCAATGAGCATTTTCCTCTGAGTTCCTGGACATCCTGAATAAAACTGGTATTTTTGTAAGTAAATGGAAGCATGCTAATCAGCTTCCCCAATGGTCTGTAATGAGCCTTCTCTTATGATAGTCATGTGTCTATGGAATTCCTGCCCACACTGAATAAGGCTGGGCTCTGGATTACAACAAACCTTCTCATTTGAGTCTCTGACTTGGTCTTGTGTTATGACAAGTGGCTCCAACAAGAGGTTTACCTATAGCAAACTGATTTTCAATCCTTTGGATGAGCCAATCCAAGAATTTCTTCAGCCTTGTTAAGCTTCAGATGACCACAGCCCAGCTACATTTGACTGTATTATAGAAAACTCTGAGCCAGACACACTCAACTACATATTTGATGAATAAATGCCAGTGAGACAAAACAACAACAACAACAAACCCAATATCTGATCAATATTTCTGAAAGTTGAACTTTCTAGCTGGCTAGTACAGTAGTTACTTACCACAAAATACATGTAACAAGATGAATCCAGGTAAGGTGTAATGAGAATCTGAGTTTTACTGTCCACATCTTGGATGCTGGTTGTGGGCACCTTGGCATTGACTGGTAGAGTATACAGTTTTGAGATACACAATAAATGACTCAACTTAATGTGGTACCTTCCCCTAAAATAGCTTCTAAAAGAAGGAGCATCTTTCCTCTCAGACCTCATATAGCACATTACATAATCCAGAGTGTTCTCTTTATTAGTTCTTTAGAACAGTCAAGTGTAGCCCGGGTGTAGTGACATATGCTTTTAATTCCAGCACGTGGGAAGTGTAGGCAGGCAGATCTCTGAGTTCAAGCACAGCCTGGTCTACAGAGCAAGTTCCAGAACAGGTTGAGCTACATAGAAAAACCCTGGTGGTGGCAGGGAGAAGAAAACAAAAAACAAACCCCACAAATAACAAAAGAATGAAACAGCGAAGTAATGCTTCAGGAAACAGAGTCCTCTGAAACTGCCTTAATCAAAGTTACTTTGGAATACTTAGGGTGGCTGTCTGATATAATAAATCCTCCCTAACGATTAAAGATTAAAGATTTTAAATCTTGAATTAAACAATTGTTTTTGTAGTTACAGTTTTAACAACCATAAATGCTCAATATCATGGTAAAAAGATATGTTAGCAATCTTTTAAAGAAGCAGTGTAGTCAGTACAGATTGTGGACACATACAACTCCACAAAAACACAAGACAAACATCCAATATGTATGCCAAAATTGTAGCCATGGTTTAGTTGCATTTTTAGATACACTATGATCATAAAATAAGAAAGTATAATAGAAAACGTTCACTTCTTATAATTAGCTTGATTATACAGGGAAGAGGAGGCATGCATTTTGGTTAAAAGGGGATTGGGAATGTAGGGAGTTGTTTCAGTTGAAACAAAAGCACTAAGAATCTGTACAATTACAAAGCACAGCCCGGAAACGTGTTGACAATCTGGAGAGGAAAGGCCCTGGGACCAAGCAGAAGGAATGGTAGCGTAAGAAGCTGGACCCAAAAGCCAAGATGTGGACAGCAGCTTTGTCCAGACAGAAGAGCACTTTCTCTGAACTCATGGTATGAGATTGGGCACAGCCATGAATCTGTGGGTGTGGATCCTCCCTAGGCTCTTTACATTCATCTGGTCTAGTTCTCTAAATCTTAACACCAGGTATCTAGCTTCAGAGTTGTTAGCAGCCTACTTTTGGATGCGGGCTGAAGAGTGAGTAGGAGAGGCTGAGTCTTGGAGTCTCACTTAGCTTCATAGAACATGATACATGATCACGAAAGGCTATAGTGTCTAGAATTTTGCAGCATTTGGTTCCTTTCCCTCCTGACCCAAAAACCCTTTCCTGCAGATTTTCATCTCCCCACTCTGGGTATTCTCTTTTGAGTACCTTTCTGGGTGTTCTGGCAATACTGTGCCAGCCTTGTACACAGGAGCATTAAACTCCATCTCCAAATCCACCTCCAACTCCAGCATTTTAAATGTCTACAAACACTTAACTCATATGATGCCTTTAAATAATAAAACAAGGTGGAATATAATTAAGGGGCAAAGTGAGTTGTACAGACAATTTGTGCAGAGAGCAAGTCTTTTTAAGTTGACTAATGTGACATTGTTCTCCTGAAAAAGAAAACTTCAGCATTTTATTTTCTGAATTACCTTGATCCAAATTAGGTCAAGGGAGAGTGAGGGTGGAGAATTGGAAAAGTCCCAGAGTGCCTCGCAGGTGATGCAAATTCTGATTGTCTTTGTAAGCCCATTGAAAGGAGAGGAAAGGCCAAAGCTGCACAGTAGTGTGGACCAGGGACAAGTCTGCCTCTGTCGAAGGCAAGGTCCCTGTTTGCAGAACAATGAGCCTTCAGCCCAGTGGACAGTCTGTTATCAGCCAGCTGCAGGCTGGAAAATAATCTCCAGCCACTAGCAACAATGGGTGCTGTATCTCAGGCCAGGTAATGAGGAGTCTTTAAACTGCATCAGCCCCATTTTGTTATCCTTTAGTTTTACACTTCTCAGCCCAGAATAGCCTTATCTTTTCCTTTCTGTTGTTCTGTGCACCTCTCTCCCCCTCCACAAAGAGGAAGATAGTAGGTGACCTTTTTGCTTTCCGTTCCATTTCCAACTTGAAGTCACTGCATAGTAATAAGATTCCCCAGAAATAATGGATGTGTGCACAAAATTAAAATTACCTGCCTCAGTTTCTTTTGTTCAAGAGTAGGTCCAAGAGAGAAAAATGTGCATACTAATGGTGGGCCAGTGTCAGCTCTGGGTTCTTATTGGGCCATAATCTTTAAGCAGGGAAGAAACTCATCTATCTACATCTGGGCAAACCATCAGGGCCACTGCAGGCAGCAACTCCTCTATCAACTTTCATACATGTTCAGAGATACCAAGCAAGGAATAAGAGTTTGAACTCCAACATCAACTGCTCTGTGCTGCTGATTCAGTACAAAGTGCTAATTGGTCCTTTCAGTGTTTTCCATTTAAAAGTCATTCTTCATTCCAATAGGTATTGACCAGGCTTGAGGAAACATCTGGTTTTTTGTTCACTCTCTTGAGCTTTCTTCCACAGAGCCTCCCTGTGTCATGGTCTTTTATCTATGCGATACCCCTCATATATCTGCAAGGAAGGATATCTCAGGTACTTGAGAATATCAAAGCATATCTTTCCAGGTGATGACACATTAGTAGAAGCTCACAGCTGCTGATTTTTTATTTACAAGCATAAGACAGACATGTGGAACAGTGACCTGGGTGTGTGCAACAGGCCTACCATGCCCTTTGTTTTCTTGATTTTGGAAACATGTGTAGGTTAGCAATGAGAAGGAAAGGATTTGGTTTTATTAAAAAATGAATACTTTGAAGATTTCAAAGTGAATTCCAAAAGGAGTTAAACATAAAAATGAAAGAGCATTCAAAATGATATATATTTTTATAACCTTGGGTTTGGAAATAACTTCAGGAAGACTCAAAGTGCTGATGCTATCAAAGAAAGGGTTGATGGATTTGGCAATGTTAAAAATTACTACAGAGGAAGATGATTATAATGAAATTAAAAGGTGTATATTTCTAAGAGAAAATATTTAGAATATCTATAGGAGTAAATGGATCATGCACAAAATATACAAATATTTCCAATAAAAGGATGCAAAACAACCCAACAGCAAAAATGAGTAAACACACAGGAACATGCAAATGGGCAAAGGATAAAAGATCCTGGTGTTGCTGAAGATCAACAGATGATGAACTACATCCAGTAGACAATCTCACAGCAAGGAGATTGGCAGAATCAAAGGAGGCAGACAGTATGTAGTTTGGTGAACGTGGAAGGCAAACCTCCTCGTGTATCATAGACAAAAGTGGTAAGCCTGGTGTTGACCCATCTGGCAGCACTGATCACATTTTAACTGAGTATCTGAATGGATTTTCATTTTCCTTTTTTGAATGTCTGTCTTTCTGTCTCTCTCTGTCTCTCTGTCTCTCTGTCTCTCTCTGTCTCTGTCTCTCTCTCTGTCTCTCTGTCTCTGTGTGTGTGTGTGTGTGTGTGTGTATGTGTGTGTGTGTGTGTGTGTGTAGATCAGAAGTGGACGTTGGACCCTTTTTAAAGAGGCATTTATGTAAAATGACCAAATGCAGTCACAGTCTGTGGCAACTAAATAAGGAACTACATCTTACCCAGGTAGAAAACATTTGCCTGGTTTGAGAGACATAGATTGCCATTCCAACTATGTGACAAGCTATGGCAAGAGAATGACAAGTTCAAGGCCTGTCTGGGCTACTTTTGTCAGATTGGAAAACTTAGCAAGACCCTATTCCAAAAGGATATAGCTTAATGGCAGAGTGTTTGCCTGCTGTGTGAGAGAAGGCTCTGGAATGAATCCCAATACAGGGAAGAGATAGGGTGAGATATTTAAATATAGTGTATCCTTTCTGCAACTCATGATATGAAGGGTAGAGATGCTAAGGAGATTGCGTAGTAAGTCACCTGCCACACAAACATGAGGCCTTTAGTTCTGCTCTCATACTCATGCAAAAGTCTATCATGGTGGCTTGTATGTGTGAGCCCTGCATGGGAAGAGGCAAACCCAAGCAGACCCTGGAGCTCATCAGTTAACCATTCTAGCCAAATCTGTAAGTGCCAGGTTAAGTGAGAGCTTCTGTCACAGTTGAGAGTGATTGAAAAATATTCCCAATGTTCAGTTCTGGCCTCCCCCCTTCCCCACACCTCCTCCAACACACACATACAGAGAAATAGAGAGAGTCAGAGACAGAGGCACAAAGACAGACAGAGACAGAGACACAGAGAGACAGATACAGAGAGACATTCCAAAAAAAAATTAAAACACATTCAGACATGGGTTTCCATGAAAGTAAATTTCTATATAGTAATATTTTATTTTATGTAACACACACACACAAGGAGAAAGAGAGAGAGAGAGAGAGAGAGAGAGAGAGAGAGAGAGACAGAGAGAGAGAGAGATATGCATGTACATATCTTTAGAAGCACACAACTGAGCAGAACATGTAACACATTGAAGCTGCGCCTCAGATCAAGGGAGGGAATTGGAAGAGGCGCGTTTTGAATAGTGGCTACTCTCCTCCCTCTGTGCTTGGATGTTTTCCAGTGAATATTCTTGTTTATTAAATATGTAACAGGAAAGGGATTTTAAAAATTCAGATACAAGTCTCAGGGCTAATTCATTGTTAACAAATTGAGGTGTTTATCCACAAGAGGGAACTCAATGCCTGCTCTAATAAACTGTGTCAAAAACCCATTGACTGAGGAGGCCTTAGGCCTCAAAGAGGACCTTACTACTGCCACTTGACTAAATCGACATTGTATCCAGACACTTTCGAAATGTCTGTGTTTATATCCACAGTCAAACACTACTCTCAGCCTTAATCAGAGAAGCCTATCTTTGTACTGATAGGAGTTAAATACAAGGACCTGTGGCTGTACAAGATGATGAGACTGAAGGCTGCTTGGGGCTCAGCCCTTAGCAGGACATTTATACCACTCTCTTAAGGCTCTGAGATTCTTTCAAAAGATGGAGCAGAGAGGATTCAAGTTCCATAAGTGAGGGAGAACAGTTATAAAATGTCATCTCCTAAGCACCACATGTCACACAATTATGAACTCACTGCATCTCTACTGCCCATGAAAGTTGGGCCCACATGACAGTTAACTATGGGTGGGGCTGGGACCCATGGAGCCTTCCATGTGTGGCTGAACTCTTGGCAATGAATAGATTCTGGCAGAGGACAAGGTACAGTATTCACCTGTGGACTGGCTAGTGAGCCCAACATGGCTTAATGGATAGTTCCAAACCCATGGTCACACAGAGGACTTATATCTGTGGAACATCAGACAGACACTCAGGAATGGTGGAAAGAGGTGTGTAGGGAAAAGGGGGTTGGCGGGAGCTTGGAGGGAGGGTAGCAAGAGTAAGGCAAAGAGTCATCAATCCAAGAATAAAATTGTCACCAAACAAAATTTATCAAATAAAAACATTAGCACCCTAACAATCAAGGTGTCATTTTGTAAAACCTTGAGAAGCCATCATTGATATATCTTCCAAGATAAAAACTACTTTTTAAAGTAAGAACCTTTAAAGTGAGAAATAATGGGAAAAGGCTATTAGTTTGAAGTAAAGGGGTATTTCTTCATTCATTCGTTCATTCATTCATTCATTCATTCACTCACTCATTTAACACATAATTGTAGAGTAGCTATGATATCCCAGGCTTATTCTAAACATTAGACACACAGAGATAAACAAAACGAAGTATTTGCCCTTATGAAGCTTAAATTCCCCAGGCTACCTGAGAAGGGTCAGGTGGGGTGGGATCAGGCTATGAACAAATAAGTCCATGTATATGTTAGAGGGAACAGAGTCCTCTGACATCATAAGCAAGAAGAGGAGGCTGGGAGCTGGTGGCAGAAGTAGAGACTTCACTGACGTGAGTGGCCTATGGATAAGTCTGTGATGCATTTTACTGATTGATGATTGATGCAGAAGGACCCTGCTCAGTTTGAGCAGTGTCACAACTGGGCTAGTGGTCCTGAGTACTATAAGAAAGCCATGAGGAGCAAGCCATGAGCAGCAGTCCAGTCACCAGTACTCCTCATGGTCTTTGTTCCAGTACCCGCCTCCAGGTTCATGCCCTGAATTCCTGTCTTGACTTAGAGATGGAAGTAAAAGCTGTTAAGATTAAACCCTTTCCTCTCCGATGGCCATGGTATTTCATCACAGTGATAGAAACCCTAAGACAATACAGGTCAGCAACATGGAGGATCACCATCCCTAGTCCAAGAAGCTTGCTTGGCTGATAGGAAACAGAGGTCCTTCAAGGCGACTGCTCAAGTACAGCAATACTATGGCAGAGTGGGTCTCAAATGGGAGCACCTGACTTACATTACTTGGCCTTGAAAGCATAATAGAAAAAGTCAACTGACCATTGCTAAACTCTTAGGTGTTCCTTGTCACATCTCAGGAAAGTCACAAGACTCTGTGTTACTCCTTCACAAACCCAGAGATGCTGGTCTGGGGACTGCACTTCAGTTGGCAAAATCTCAGACTTCCCTGTATAGTGCAGTAGAGATGCTTGAACTTAACTGAAGGCTCTTAAGTTCAAAATAGGATTGCTCTCATGTGATTATGTGACACTGGTCATGGTTTACTGTCTTGAACATGAAAGACAGGAAATAGGGTCCTAGGAAATGTATATGTCAGCCAAAGAGATGTGGGTTCAGGGGACAAAATGGGGAGGAAATGAGAGGATGTGGGCTGTGCATGTTAATGAGCTCTTCAAAGTGAAACTTGCAAATTATATTTACACAGAAATTATGTGGAGAAAGTTGAGGCAATTATGCAGATAACATAAGTCAAATCTCCCAAAATTCTGGCTTCATTGATCTGGATAAATGGATATTTTTTAACATGATGAATCCTTGATATTGGGGAAAGTTCTTTAATTACTGTGAATTAGGGCAAGCATCATGGCAAATAGTGGAGGATACTCATGGTCTTATGGAATGCCTGAGCCTTTTTTTCTGAGGTCTTTGAATTTCATCAGTCTTGCTTCCCTACATGACCCTCAGGGGCACTTTCCCCACACAATCCTGCCCTCTACTTTACATTGAAAGTTAATTATCTAAGCATGGTTACAAGACACCTCGGTCTGTATAAATTGACTCCAGGTCTATGAGTTTCGTGTTTGTCTGGAGATATATCAGACAATCTAGATACACCATCTTGGCTCTTGGAGCTGGTCTCTCTTCCCTTTCAGAAAGCTAGGCTGTGATGTGATGACAGATGCATTCTAGTGCATCTCATGGCTGAGGGACCTATTCTCAGAGTCCCTAACAAGGAGCCTCTCACCTGGAAGCAGACCTCACTGCCTTTTGTAGACCTAAGAAACCACCTTTCCAATGCCACGAGCTTGAATCTTAGCATGACTGATGAGCTGGGTTCATGCTGAATGCCACGGAACACCTAGCTTCCTTTTACACAGTGAAGAGCCCAACACTGAATACTTCACCTCTGATCACCACAAGGTGTGTGTGTTCCTCCTCATCTCCGATCCGGCAACATGAATTATCCTCTCATTAAGGTTTAGATCCTTCAGGTTAAGGGCTCAGACAAGACTGTTCCCCACCCAGTTCAAACATTACGCATAAATAATAGGCTGTCATCTTTACCTTTGATTGTCTGTAAACTAGGACTCGACCTACCTATCCCTTGAGTTTAATTAATTTTCTCACGGATTCAGAGAAACACCATTACATTTACTCATAGTTTATGCATTTATATTGTGTATACTATGAAGAACTTAGATGAAAGTGGTTCATAACGTATAGTATGAACTAAAGGGTCGGCTACTTCTGCTTCCCAGTGTTCTACCTTCCAGAAGCCTCTGCACATCTTCAGCTACCTGGAAACTCACAACCCTAGTCTGTTTGAAGTTTTATAGACATCTTCATCTAATTGGCAAAACTGATTATATCCCTGGCCATTAGTGGTTAACTGATTGCGAAGGCCCTCTCCCCTTCCTGGATGTGGTGTTAAGGAATGCGGAGAGTCAACTCTTCAATCCTGCCTTGGTCTTCATGGAGATCTCTCCAGTCCTGAAGCTGCCTGGGGCTCAGTGCACAGTCATCTCATTAGGGTAATTATCACTGTAGATATTCAAAATCTAAGCATCCCTTTCATAGTATCTCAACCTAAATCATACTTTGCCTTCCTGTGATTCTTTTTGTATCCCCAGTTTTCTCTGGTACCTCATTTATCATACTCACCCTACTTCCTGACTATAAAGTGATACAGGCAACCCTACCTGAATTCATGTGCTTTCAATTAATTACTGAGATCTTTGTTTATCCATCATCTGAAAGAAGCCAGTCCATACAAGAAAATATCTAAATAAAACCCCAAAGCCATCTGTAACATTTCAATTATTGCTACAGAACTCAGCTTATGGAATTCTTCCCAAGAGGCATCTTTCCCTTCCTGGGCTTCTTAAACATAGTATATTTGATATTTTGTAACCTTATTTAAAGGACTCAAGGTCATCTTTGTGAACAATGCTTATTGCATCAAGCTGCACTTTGGGATAGTCTCCAGAGCTACTGAAGTGCATGGTTATTTGCTTCTGCAAAAAAAGATAGCCTCGAGTTGATGCGCTTTTGAATGCATGTGTCCACTTTTTATAGTTTATTTTCCCCTATTCTTCCTGGCTGTCAGCATAGCAGTCATCAATTTTCACTGTTGAAACTTGACTTGTCTTTAGTCAGCATACATCTTGCTGCTGTCTGCTCAGCGTCTCTAAGTTCTAGTTTTGGCCATGGCTCTCAAAGTAAGATTCATCTACTTTAGGATTTCTTTCCATGGGTCTGTGAAGCCAAATGAATTATTTCTTTGATAAGGCCAAAACTATTTTCAATGTATTAAGGAAGGAAGGATTTACCATTCCTAATGTGCTCCAATAATGGGAGAAGAGTGTTGTTACTCGGGCTAACAATTCAGGTTGTGAGGCTGGAGTCCAACCTCTGCTGACAGTCGCTGCTCAGAGGACAGAAAATGGCAGTTTAACTTGACACTTTTGTTGCTGGCTTTGAGGCAACAGAAGGCAGAGTCCAACCTGAATTCTTGGGTACTTGAGCTTGACCATGCTGAGATGATTCAGAAATAAGACCATAGCACCAAGTGCCATGGTTTTTTTCATGGCAAAGCAAAATCACTAGATTGCATGAGTTGCCAGTTAAAATAACCAGGTTTGTTCTAACAATGGTATGTGCATTTCAAAGAGCTGCTGATAGATTACCTGTGGTTATTTGGGCTCAGTTTTGGCAAAAGTTTTCTTAAGAGTGAAAGACAAGGCTGGCACCTTCGAGGAAATAAAAGAAAAAGGAAAACTGACAACATTTTAGCAAACCTGTAATTTCAACTGAAAGCTCACATAAGAAAGTCTGTATTTGGTTACATGAACATTACCACGTTCCCAGGGCCTAAAGCCTTTCCCTATTTTTGGCATGGATATATGTGTATAGGAGAAATACTTATATGTATGTGGGATCACATAGGTGTTGGCACTGTGTGAGCAATGATGCATGTGCACATGTGTGCTCATATGTGTGAAAGCCAGAAGGTGAAGTCAGGTGTCGTATTTGATCGCCTCTCCACTTTATTTTTCTGTGTCATGGTCTCTTACTGAACCTGGAATGAGTTCATTCCAACTAGCTGAGCCAGCCAGCTTGCTTCAGGATCAGACTCCCAAGATCCTGAATTGCAGATGATTGACATGCCTGTCTAGCTCTTTTTAAGGTGCTTTTGTTTTTGCAGGGTTTTTTATGGGCAAATGCTTTGCCTGCAAATTCATCTCCCAGGCCTCTACAGACTTCCTGATATGACTGGTGATGATATTAATAAGTGCAACTGTTCATATATGTAGTTTTTAAACTTGTTCACATCTGTAATTCTAGCACCTTGGAGGCAGAAACAGAGGGTCACCCTCAGCCACATAATGAGTTCCAGGTCACCCCATGCTACACAAGATTCTGACTCAAAACAATAAAAATTGCATAATGAAAGTTGTCACTATTTGTCAGGTCTACATATCTCACTCATTAAAGACGATACACATCATCAATATTAATGTTCCAAAATGATACGTGGGACAAACGGGACTTACTTCTTAATTAAGGTTCTCCATAAGATAGATATACACCTGCACCTAGATGACATGGATATAGGTAGAAAATATGATATACATATATAATAAAAGATACAGGCATAAAGTTTTACATTGTACGCTGTTTAGTATGATGATAGTCTACATATATGATCACATTTCTAAACAACCATAAAGAAGATGGGCAACTATCATCTGTTTGCAGTTATGTATACCTTTATTAAAATATAATGGAGAGTGATCCTCGTGTAAACAGCCTACTGTGCTGCCAGTCATGTGGAAACATGGCACATGCAGTGATGTAAAATATAGAATACTTAATAATGTCTGTAAAGCAATATGACCCTGGATTATGTCCTTAGTACAGTATTCTTATCACTGTTATTTTAGAGCTCTTACTTTAAGAAATTTGCTTCTTAAAAGAAAACGATGCTGTGCTACACCAGCAGCAGTCTCCCACATCGTACAGTTACTGCCTCTCCTGATCGGATGATTTTCCTATACACTACTATCTAGGTCTACATAAATATAACTATCAGACTTGTTTGGACTGTGAAAAATCCCTTGCATTCACACTGTTATGTGAAATGCAGCTGTGCTGTGTTTATAGCTTGAGAGAGAGAGAGAGAGGGAGAAAGAGAGAGAGAGAGAGAGAGAGAGAGAGAGAGAGAGAGAGAGAGAGAATTGACTTATACATGCTGGCTCACTCAGAAGTCTCTGATGCAAAGCCTGATAACTTGAATTCAATTCCCCTAACCCACATGTAGAAGAAGAGAACAGACCCCCTAAAGTTGTCTTCTGACCTCTGTATATGAGTGTGCCTATGGACACACACCAAACATTAAAAAAAAAAGTACAAGGATTAATCCAGGTGATGATGGAGGCTGAGAGGTTCTCAGATCTATCATCAGCAAACTAGAGACCTAAAAGAGCCAATGAATTGTTCCAATCAGAATGTGAGTGCTTGAGAACCAGGAGAATTGATGCTGTAAATCCTAGCTCAACTCTGAAGGCTGAGAACAGAAGAGCCAATGGTTTGAGCGTGAGCGGTGTCAAGGCAGTGTTCAGGAAGAAAGACAAACCATCCCTCTGCTTGATTGGATGGGTGCTGCCCCAGGTCTCTGGGAAGTACAGACCCATCCACATATTTTCAAGTAGCAGACTACAAACTCTTAATTGATATGGCT
>CM052706.1:86519027-86532711 GCA_028551405.1 Uromys caudimaculatus | reverse complement strand
TATATATATATATATATATATATATATATATATATATATATATATATATATATATATACCAAATACAATTATTTAGTGATCAAGCATTCAGTATAGAATATGGGAACCTGATTGTCTTCTGCTAACTTTTTCTTTGTGGGGTGGGAAGCATTAAAACAGGGTTTTCTCTGTGTAGTCCAGGCTGGTCTACGACTTAGGATCTTGTCTTACCCCACAAGTTCCAGAGCTGTAGGCATGAGCCACTGCTCTTGATTCTTCTATTACATACTGAAGGTATCTGCCATACTGAAGGTATCTGCCAAGCTTTTACCACTGAACTTTGTTTTGTACATTTTACTTTTCATGGAAGCACACATCATCTAGCCTTTTCTTCAAAATACTTTTGTCTCCTCCGTACCACATATGTCTTATTTCCTCACCTTCCTTTGGTCTCGGCTGCAATGTCCCCTTACCAAGGAAGCATTCCCTGATGTAATAACTTGGTCTACACCTTTCCACCTGCTTGGGCTCACTATGTCATCTACTATCGATAGATTATTACATAGTGTTGTTGTAGATAGTTCTTATGTATGTGTTTGCCTGCATGTGCACCACAAGGATACCCACAGAGGCCAGAAAATAGCATCAGATCACCTGCAACTGCAGTTACAGACAAATGTGATCCACCATGTTAGTGCTGGGAGCTGAATCTGGGTTCTCAACAAGGGCAATAAGGACTCTTAATCCCCAAGGAACTCTCTAACTCCAGGTTTCTTAACTGTCTCTCCTTTTCAAACCCTTAAATGCTTCCAAGGAAAACACTTTGCCTCCACTCACTGCTGTACCCTGCACACAGAACTGTGCCTAGCACAAAATATGTGGGAATGACTCATTGATTTAACAAATTCATTCAATAAGGTGATCAAGAACATACCATGTGATGCAGACAACTGCCCCAGTCTCCAGGAGGTCCAAATGGGCAAGACAGCTTAGGAAACCATTATTTTAGACCTGAAGTGAGGCTGTAGGCCACACATCATAGCCTTCACAAGAAAGTGAATAAAGACATTGATGACACATGTTTGACACTTAGTAATCACTCAATATGGTTTAGTTGTTTTCACTGTCCCACTGTTTGCTCTCCGTGCTTATTGCTACCTGATGTTATATGTAATATTTACTGAGATGTTGTCTGCCCTTACAATGTAAAATTCTGGATTTTCCATCCTTTGCTGCAAAATTATCAGTAATTAGTCAGTCTCCGGAGCATAGCACACACTCAATAAATATTTTAAAAGGATGAATAGTTTCATTATTGACTCTACTTTGTGTGTGTGTGTGTGTGTGTGTGTGTGTGTGTGTGTGTGTGTGTGTGTGTGTGACTCTACATCTATTTTGTAAACCGTGCTCGATTTTCCCTGCTGTGATAAAATTCTCAACTGTCTGCTTTCAAGAAGGAACAGTTAGTCTCTTTTGGCTCACAGAAGATTATTTTGGCTCTCAACAATTTTAGTCCATTGCTGTTTGGCTCATTGTGGAAGAGAAAGATGCTCAATTCATGATGAGGAGGAAGCAAAAAGAGAAAGGAAGAGGCCAAAGTGCCAATATCTCCTTCCAGGACACTTCCTCTAAATAGGCCCCATCTCTGAATGGTTCTAACACTATTAGGTGGCACCATAACCTAGGGACCAAGCTTCCATATGAACCTTTGGAAGAAATTAGTAAAGAAAGTACAGCAGAAGTTCTATTTCTTTATGGTATTGGGGTGATCCACATCAGTTGTCCTAAGGTTCTATTAAAAGTAGCCATTCCTTAGGCCAGTGTTTAAGATCATTCCTGACAGTTTGCCCATTTTCCAAGTTCATTTCTCCTTTCCTGTTATTAAACCATGTAGACTCACACCTGCTCTTTACTTAAGAGCATAGCAGCACTTTTACTCTTCCAGCATGTCTTCTTGTCTCCACTAGGTTTCTCTCTAACCTCCAGTCTTCCAGTTTGGGTTCCTCCTGGACACCTTGATTCTAGTCTGCATCTCTTGTCTCTGGATGCTCCATGACTCCATGGCTCCCCTTATCACAAGTGCCCTTATCACAGGCTTTCGTTATCATCTTGAAACCCTGAGACCATCAGTTCTCTGAGGGGAGAGATTGTCTTGTGTATCTGCAGTCCTACCTCCTTTAACATGGGTACTGTCAGATTAATGATTGTGATTAATAAGCTTTTCCTTAATGAAAGAATTGCAAAACTCAAATTTAGGAAAAGCATTGTTTAAGTCTATAGATAATATCAACTGGTCTATGTTGAACAAGAGAATAATACTGCAAACCTATTTGATAACTTTGCTCTGACAAATCCAAGACATTTTGCATGTTCACTACTGTTTTAACTCCCACACTTTGTACCTTAGTTCTTCGTGGCAATAAGTCAGCCCTCTACTCCACCCTCACCATCCTGCCCATGGAAAGAAGGTGAATCATTTGTCATTTGTTGAATAAATGGATGAATAATCTGTCCATGGGCTGAGGAAGATGGCATAAAGCCCTTTCAGCTACTTTCTGTTCCTTCTGACAACAGAACACTTGGAAATGAATAAAGCCATCATGAGGGTGTTAGATGAAGTATGTGGAATTTTCTTCCAATTAAAATCTCTAAACCGTAAAATAATTAACTAAAAGTAAGTTTTAGAATTTCCTGCCCAGTGTGACCTCCCCTGCCTTAAAATTCCTCTGGCAATTATAAGAATTATTAGCTATTTAATTTATAAAGCCTTGAACATCTTTTCTTTCCTTCTGACTTCCTTTGATCTTTTCCATTTTAATTTACTATTTCATATGTGCATGTATTGTTTTCCCCATCCCACTGTGCTGACCTTAACAACAGAGACAGACTGATCCTTCACTGAAACTCACAGAAAGCTTGAGATCTTCATGGGTGTTTCTCTCAAAGACAAGAGGAAGGCAGGACCCCAGGGAGGTGCAAAAGGGTTATGAATGGTGTTGCAGAGAGAAGAGTGAACATTAGTCATTAAAATCTCAACTTCTCCACAAGTCCCTAACCCAATTTCCAAAATCCAGTTCAGTGTTTACAACTTCATGAGTTATCTTTGTTTGTTTGTTTGTAAGTCCAGAGAGTACAACAGTAACATGTGTGCATGCTAGACAAGTACTCTACCACTGAGAGACATCATCAGGCCCAAACTTCATGACAAGATGTGTATGTTTGTATGCCCATCTGTCTACATGTATATTTCTATACATGTATGCAAGTGTGTGAAGAGGCCAGAAGAGTGTGTCAGATCACCTGGCACTGGAGTTATACATGGCTGTGTGTTGCCCTGTATGGGTCCTGGGAATTGAACTCAAGTCCTCTGAAAGAACAGCCAGTTTTCTTACCTCTTGAGCCATCTTGCTGGCCCCATGAATTTTTAACACATGATTTCACTGGCAGAGGAGTCTAGAACTTAGGTGCAGTAGCCACCAAAGACCCATGCATGCCATTAGATATGACTGTTCCTCACATGGACCCTTCCAGGTTTGCATTTATTGCAGATTATTCTATCCAATTTATCTTGTATGTCTGGGTGACAGAAAAGTGGAGCCATCACTAGAGTTGGTAAACGCTCCTTTGGGAACTGGCTGAAATACTCTATCTGATGCGCTGGTGGCCAAATCCTCTGATACCAGGGTTGCAGAAGTTCATCTGAATTTTCACAGGCAAAGGAAGTAGTTGCTCCAACCATATCTGATGTAACCATGGCTCTCCCAAGCAGGTTACAGGATTCAATTTCATGAGACAGATGGTAGTTATTCTAAGGACTATACCAAAAATGTTAGGAGACAAAATATCACTACTACTACAGTACTAGCTCATTACTCTGAACTTGAAGTGACTTTTGGGGTTAAAACACCCCATCTATAGCAGGTCAGTTATCTCATCCAAAAGGATATTTACTACCCTGAAGAATCCACCTAATAGTTGTATGCTCACTATGTGCTTATGTGATAGGTAAGGTAATGTAATCTTATGCTGAATTTAAGGATTAGGGAATTACATAGAGGTGAATTGACAAAACCTACAAAAAAATCCCAGATGTCGCTGGTATTTGGAGCTTAGGATTTAGATCAGGCCATTCAAGAATGTAGTTGTTATATTTTAAGAGATAGGCTTTGACCTGTAATATATCCAAGTTTATGTGATACAATGTACTATAATGGTGTTATGCTCTGTTCATAAAATTACAGATGTCTCATAAGAAAAGGGTGAGTCAGATGTTACACGGTCAGGGCTCTGGACATGTTTATTCAGCCCAGGGTCAGCCCATTATTATTAAATCTTACTGGACAAAAAATAAATTGTCATTTTTAGACTGAAAATTGCATCTTTTCTATGTGGAATGCATTCGGGCTAGGCATTATATGCCTTTATAATTATGGAGCAGTTTATGTGCTGGTATGAATCTCTTACAAGCTAGTCTATCTTGTTGCCAATAGAGTGAACCAGATTGGATCTGAAAGCAACTCCCCTCTCTCTCTACACTATTCATACTTAATCTGGTTATAGAAAGGCATAGACACTATCTATCCCCAGTACTGGAGCTGCCACCATGTTGCTTTGAGGCCTGGGTTCTGGCTCCATCCTGTCATCAGCTCTCTGTCCTCATTCTGAGCCATCACAGGGATCAGTGCTGTGAGCAGTGTGTAAAAGAAGCAATGGGCCATCCCCACTGCAGAGGGCAGAATAACAGAGAGCTATTGTTCCTGACAAAGAATTAGTTTAAATATCAGTTAGTCTTTTATTGCTATGATAAATCAACATGACCAAGACAACTTAAAGAAGGAACTGTCTATAAGGCTTACAATTCCAGATGCCTGAGAGTCAATCACCATGATGGTAGGAAGCATTACAGCAGGTAAGCATAGTTACTACAGTTTGAAGCTAAGGATTTGCATTTTGAACCATAACAGAAAAGGAAAGAGGCCAAACTTGGAATAGTATTTGGTTTTGAATCCCCAAAGCCTACCCCTAGTGATGTACTTTCTTCCAGCAAAGCCATACTTCACAATCCTTCCCAACCAGCATCGCTAACTAAAGATCAAGTATTCAATCATATGAAACTATGAGGGACACTCTCATTCAAGCTCCCACAGCCTCTGAAGCTTGATGTTGGAAGATTCACAGAGTACTTGTCTGACCTTGGAAACGTGGCTTTGGATTCACAGAGTACATGTCCCTCATACCTTTGAGGCTTCCTTTTGTCATTCTCTAGAAGATTGGATCTCCTATGGCTGGCCTATTTTGGGGCTTGGATGCAAAATCTGGCTTACTCAGACATATTTTTAAAAATCAAGAACATGTTGGAGTCTGAAACAGATATTAAGGCAACTCTTTCATTACTTAGAGTCTAAAATAATAGACTATATAAATAAGGTCAGTAAAGACACAATGTCACTAGGCAGATTCAGTTCAATAGGCATTCATTCAGTGATGTCCACCTCCCATTTAAATTCCCTAAAATCTGCAGTTCCTATCATGTGCTTTGTACAGAGTAGGTCTTTTTTCTTCCAAGTCATGTGACAGTGACAAACTATGGTGAGAAGACAAAGCACATAAAGTGCCGTTGTTACATGGCTGTAATTTTCTTAAGGTTATTTAATAGGTTACGATTTTCTGAAGCCAGAATCAATTGTTGTCAGCGATCTCCCTCAAATATGTAGTGACAATAAGGAAATGACCTTTGGTGCCATTTCCAGACTTTCTTTCACCTTGTCTTGTTCACAAGGCATCAGTGCCAGATGCCACCTCAATTCTGCTGATGAGTGAGAACAATCTAAGTCTGTTTGCGGCATTGTCTACTCAATAACAAGAAAAGAAGCTCTTTATACCATGCTGATTCAGCTAAACAGGGTCTTCTTTCTCCTTGAAACCTGGTGGAAGATTCAGGATCTAGCTTAATGGGCCATTCTTGCTAGCCTTATATTTAGTTCTGCACAACCTGACTTGTACCCAGCACTGGGTGACTTGGTGGCAGAGAAGCAGCACTGAGGTTCTTTGGTGGATTTATTTAATTTTCACATTTTCCTGTAGCTCTTTTGTGTGACCAGAGCATACTCCAGGAGCTGCATTAGACACTGAGAAGCCAGGGAATGGGCTACATAGTTTCCTAGTTCACATTACTTTTTCTTCTCCTCCTTCTTCTCCTTCTTTTTCTCTTTCTCCTCCTCCTCTGTCTCCTCCTCCTCCTCCTCCCCTTCCTTCTTCATCTTTATGGTAAACATGCAGTTGATGAAACAGGCATTTACCACTGAAGCAGTGTTCTCAACCCCAGTGCTAGTGATATTTGATGCCAGATAGTTTCTGATTGCAGATGACCAGAAAAGATGTAAAAGATGGTTAGCAGTATCACTGACCCCTACCCCTTGGATTATAGAAGCACAATTCCCTCTGACAATCATACTTGGTGACCAAAATGTCTCTGCACATTATTAAATATCCCTGGAGACAATATTACCAAGATGAGAGTCACTGCCTTAAAATGGTATATATAATGACAAGCGTGTGTGGTATGGAAACTCAGAGAAGGAACATCAAGGACTTTGTGGTACAGTAAGGTATGTTGTTTGGATCCATAAGGAAAGAGGTGATGTGTTCAACTTTAAATAACCCTGGGAAGACTTGATAAAGGGATTGCTCATAAGAGGTAAGCAGCAGGAACAGAAACAGACATTTGTGAAGTATGGCTCGCTAATCCCAACAAAACTGTTCCAGGTCTTGGTATAGAAGGTACAAATGAGGTAGATACTGGATGAATAGGGAGAATGTTGAATTGAAAGGTGGACTTGAGAGAATTTGGCAGGAGACAAAGCTTTGATAAAGTGTCTTGAACCTTCTGGGAAATAAATATCTGAGCTATTTCCAGAATCTGATCAATCGCTAGACCTTCCTTGAGCCACCTCACACTCAAGCCAAAGGCCATGAAACCAGATGGTCCAACACATAGAAATCAGATGCTGGAGAAGAAACCAGGACGAAGCAGAGTGAGAAAGTACCTTGAGATCCACAAAGGAAATGTCTTATTGCAAAGGCTCACCCCAGTGCAGAACTGAAGGATGAGCCAGAGTTACCCAGGGCAAAGGCAGGGGAAAGTGGGTAAAGGTGTATAGTGGAATTTCACTTTAGTACAACTCAAGGAGAGGGACGATCTGTATGCTTGTGGTTAATTTGTTGAGACCCTACTCACCTGGCTCATTCACTCAGGAGACTGTTTTTCCTTGTGAGAGAACACAGAATGCTGAAGACAGGGTCTCTAATTTTCAGTGGTTATGAAATGAAGCAATAAAGCAGGGAGAGAAAAGGTTGGTGTTTCTACTTCTAGCCTCCATGTTCTACAGTCTGAAGTACCTGTGCTCACTAGTGTGTGCATCAGAAATGCACAAATAGCCACTTAAAAGTCACCTGTACCACCCCATACCCAGACCTTTCCTGTCCCCTGGCTTGTCTCATGCCCACCTCCAACAGCTACCTTCTTTGCTTGGCTTGTTTCTTTGAAACAATAGCCAGGATGGTGGTAATCTTCTGGGTGCCTAGCAACTGCCTTGTACCCCAGGACAGCAGTCATTACCAAGCCTAGCAGAGACAATGCAGAAGCCTGGCTGGCACTTGTAGGGGAAAAAGAGGAGCCAGAATCTCAGTCTTTCACAGCTCTGAGAACAAAGCATAAATGAATTCCTCAGTAGAATCACCTGCTCTGATCCAAAGGAGGATAGATTCAGTCTCCAGGGTGAGCAAACCAGGTTAAGGAGTTGGAGCACCCTCTCTTGTGGCACAGAAATCCAAGGGTCAGATTTTTAAAAGCCATTAGATGGTGAACAATAGAAAACAGAAACAATAGACCCTTTACTCATAACGGAGACATTGTACAACCCAAACATACCAAAGGGCACAGAAAGGTCTCTACCAGTCTTTTGAGCTTCTGATAGATGCAGTCCGTATGTAACACAAAGACCAAGGCAGCTCAAGTTAGGGACCTAGGTAGAAAAGCCACAACAAAGTCAGCAGCTTCAGCTGCACCCCATTCAGGAGCATTCAGAGGGCTGGGACTCCTGGCACACTGTCATTATTGTAGCACGCCTAGGACACAGTTAAAGGGCCAATGAATTATGCATTACTTATTTATGTTTGTCTGGTCATGCGTTGATCTTTGGGGATGAAAGCAGCAGAGCTAAGTGCTTCCTTCGACGCTGCAGCAGTACTAGTTGCATAGGTAGCTGACCCTGGTTTTTCTAGAATGCTCTGTGCCTCCATCTCAGAAATTAACCTGACTGCCACCTCCTGCCCGCCCTGTATCCTGCTTCCCTCCCCATCCTGTCGGTGTCCTTGCTAATTCGGCAAAGTTAATACCTGATTAATAACTCCTGTGATAAAAGAGTTCCTGGATGAGCCACAGCCCCCATTTACAATCTGCCTGTGATTGAAAAATTATGTTCAGTTCAGTAATAATTGATGGAAATGATCTCTTCTCTTCTGCAGCTGATTTGCTTTGTAATTGTGATTTAATAATGTAAATATCACTTGTTTTGTTCTCAAGATAAATTATCTTCTGATTTGCTAAGCTCTAGCCTTTGGTGACTTTCTTATCTTTTTGTATTTTTTTTTTCACATGAGATTTAGATAATGTGTTTTCCTTATTTTCTTACACAGGGCATAACACACACACATACACACACACAAACACACACACATACACACACACAAACACACACACACACACACACACACACACACACACACACACACACACACACACATCAATGGTTACCAAGCATGCATATTATTTTTGAAGGCTAGCTAATGGCTATCAAAAATAAGACCTAATAACATTTCATAAATGACCCAACCTTTTATTTGTCTATATGGAAACAGGAGACTGAGCATAGCTAAGACAGCTAAGGAAGCAGAGGTGTTCTTGAGTCTATTTTCTAAATGATCCGATATGTGTAAGAAGGACAGCTCTACATTTTCTATGCCGTATTGGATGTTTCTCCTTTGCAATGCTTTTGTAACATGTGCCTCTGCCTGTACATATGTGCACAGTATACATGCAATAGCCACCACATTGCTAATTACATTAACTTCATTCCTAGTCATTAGGGTAAAATATTCTACAATTGAAATAAAAGATTGGAGTTGAGCAAAGAAAATAAGTCAAAGACCACACTACAAAGGTAGCTAAGCTGGCCTCTCATGACCCAAACTCTTTAGAAGCTTGAGGAGCCTCAAAAGTCTAAATATCACTTGTCTATGTATCATGCTTTAGACCTGCTTGTCCAGGTACCAAGCACTAGTACCTGTTCTCTGTGGTTTGGAAGCAATAGTCCCCTTTATGTCTCCATCATTGTAGTCCAAGATCTAGAATTCTGGGCTTGCTATTTAGAGCCCCGTTCTCTTGTTCTTTATCTTTTGGGATGTTATTGTCTTCTAGAAAAAGAAAGGTATCTCTGAAAGAAGTTAACAAACATCAGGTTGAACATCTGACTTATGAGAAGTGTCTAGAGACTGTAAAATTCCACATCCCTTCAAAGTAAGGCATGCAATTTCTGATGGGGGTCCTGAGGGGAGTAGCCACTAAATGCAAGAATCAGACCCAGGTAGGTGGATGATCAACAGGGCCTGAGTCAAGGCTTTGAGACTGGTTTGCTTCAGACTCCGATCACATCAGAATGAGCTCAGCAGCTCGATTTTCCAGAAATGAAATCTGTTTAAGATTCTAAGGCAGAGGCATGATTTGCATAGCCATAACTCACTATACACAAACTCAGTCTCCAGAAATCCTGGGTGCAGCCCAGAGTCAGGAAATATTCCCTGAAGCCCTGCTCACTAGACATAAAGGACCATCATGAGCAAAATGTGGATGGAACAACGGCCACCATGTTCAGACTTGAGTTATCTGAACATATCATTTGGCAAAAACTGAAAAACTGGGTGAAGTGAAAGGGCAGCTGGAATCCAGGATAGGGAGAAGCCATAAAAGGACTAGAACCTTACCTCTTTGTCTTGCTTTGGACCCTCAGGACCTGGTTCTGACCCAGTGTATCCCTTGGTCCATGCTGGTAGTAAATGCTACCGGCAAGTTTTCAGGGGTGGTAGCCAACATTATCTTTCCTATCTAAAGTGCTCCTTGCCTCCCCTCAACACCAGCAGTCTGCTAGGAAGGGTTAGCAAAGAGAACCACGGAACTGTGAAGGGATATTTTTAGTGACGACAAAGAAAGGCAGAAAGCAGAGAAGGCTCATTTTCCGACATCAGGAATGTACCCTCAGACCCATGTAAATGGGCCTCAAATCACGTAAGTGGATGATTAGCTGTACCTATAAGACATTATTCGTATCTACCCATGGAGGGGAGAGATAGAACAGCTACTTGTCAAAATCTGTGTGACTAGGAGTCTTAGAAAGGAAAGAATTAATTTCCCCCATTAACACAGGACATTACCTTCAGACACACACAGTCCTTCGTAATTGTCAAATCCCCCCCCCCCTCAGTCACCAGGCAACTAAAGCAGTGACACAGAGAGCCACCTTACCCTTGCAGTACTGTCTGTATTCTTGGGCCTGCACTGTCATGACACTCTGTACAAAGAAGCACTATAGGTCAGTTCTACAGTGTACCTGCCAGACTGTGGGCACCTTGTGCCTCTTGCTGGGTGGGAGAGCCAGGGCTCCTGTCCTGGAACTCTGTCCATCAACACTACCATCAGAGTTCTAGAACTTAAGGAGTTATGTAGGATTCTGGCCATGGGCCATAGTGCAAAATTAGGAGAGGCTGTGAACATTGAAACTGATAGTGACTTTGTAGCTTATTCCATGAAATTTTTATATTTGATAAAAAATTAATTGGAGCTTTGATTTCTAAACTATACTTACTCAAAATCACATAGAATATTAGTAATAAAACTTAGAGTGTACCTCAGACTTACTAGTGTGTGCTTCAGTGTTGGCTCCAGTATTTCTGTCTATCAACATAGGGTCAAAGAAGGTCATGTGAACAGTACGGTTCAAAGGTGACTACACCAAGAGAGGACAGATGCCTTTGGGTAGAGGTCAGCTTAATCACAGCTGAAGTCAGATGCAAGAATTAGGCTATCACATTAAACAACCCAAAGATCAGGTGAAAACAGCCCTTGAGAAGGCAGTTTGGATGAGGCCCCTCCTGTCTCAGGAGCAGGCTATGGACTGAATGCATGCATAGCTCTCTCATTTCCTCTCTGCTGGTGCAAGAACCGACTGTGTGAACAACCCTATCTCCCCGCAATGCTTCAGAGCTTCAACCTTTCTGCTCTGCCAAGTGTGCAGAATGTCCCTGGCTGTTACTTGCATGCCAATTGGGCTGGGCTAGTGGATGCTTTGCCTGGTAGCTAATGCAAGTATTTCAAAAATATTAATGAATATTGTTCATTTATATCATTGTCACTTGACTGCGCTGTTGGGGTCTAAGAATCCAAAGCAGAAAAGGAAAGATGAAGTGAATGGAGTCAGGCAGTACACGGGCCTCACCTGATGAAATGGGGGCATTGTCCTTCCTCAGAAGGACATTTTCCCCCACAGCTTAGAAAGGTCCCAGGGCAGCTTCCTTTAATGCTGGAACCCATCTAAACCACTCCAGAAAGGTGCTGTTCTGATGTCTCTAGTCGGCCTCGTCTTCTAGGATTCTTTAGATTCTAGCTGGGTTTCCATCATGCAATTTCTTTGGCCCGTGTAGCTTCCAGCTGTGTGTTTATTATCTCTCTCACCAGAAAAGTGTACAGCTGATGCATGCTGAGCTTTCAGAAAGCAGGTGCACACAGGGTCTTTCTTGATGACTCATGTATCTGAGAGCCCATAGCCCATGGAGGCAAAGCCACTGCCTCTAGCTGCCTTGAAAACCAAGGACTCAGCGAGCTTCACCTACAGCAAAGGCAGATGAACCCCAAGGCCTGATGATAGACATTTTCCAGGAAGACAGTCTACAAATATGACAAAGGCAACATGGGTCATTATACAGCTAAATAATGGAGACACATTTTAAGAAGTACACAGTTGGGGGATTTAGGTGATGTCATTGCTGTGTGAACTTCATAGAGCTTATGAAGCACAGACTTGGAGTGCCACTGAGGGATGCAATAACCTGAAGGTGTAAAAGGCCAATACTAATACTACTGGATAGAACTAACTACTGAGAGCAAAAATTCTTGTAAATAGGACATATGTGTTCTAAGTTAACAATAGAAGTTTACTATGGTATCTAACAATTGGCAACCACTATCTGTCATTGTGGGTTATTATGTACAGTATGTGATTGTATGTAGTATCCATTCATCCCCCTGGCATTATCATATAAACAAAACATTATTTACATCAAACACATGAAAAATGCTGGGTACTGTCACTAGGACACTGGACATCATTCCACTGCAGCCAAATGGGATCACCATCATAAAGAGGGGCCCTTGCTGGCACAAAGGTCATATGGAGTAAGATTAAACTAACTTATGGAGAGAAAGAGTTAGAACACATAGAACAAAGGAAGAAACCAAGGGGCATAGCACCTACACATTGCTCTGCTATTTGAAATCATTGACATCATCATGTACTACCTGACCTCAACTCATTTGGAGTCTGAGCTCTGCCATGGGTCAAGAAGCCACTTCAACTAAGTGAGTAGCCTCAACAATTCTGCATCCTATAGGCATGGACCTCATTGTACTCCAAAGAATTCTGTTCTTCTAAGATGCTGCTTTTGTGAAGAGACTGGACCTGGGTGAGAGGCAGCGCCTCCTTAGACTAGAGCAGGATGACATCTAGCCTTCTTAATTCATGTGCAGAGAAAATAGAGTGTCACTTCCATGCCTTGTATTTTTTGTGTTTTGGTTTTGGTTTTGGTTTTTTGTTTTTTACCCCCCTGTTGCTTGCTGTTATTCTTACTGTTCAGAATTACCTGCACTTTCTATGTGTTCATAATAACTACTGGTTCAGAGTGTAATTAGTAGTAATAATAAGAAGAAAGCCTATAAAATATATAACAGCTTTCAAATATTCTTAAACACTTTGTCAATAACTTAGCTGTTTAAACTCTGCAATTTTAAAGTGCTTATTTTTTTCTTCCATCTGTACACTGTTTGGGTCGGAACTATGGTTCGTGTGGCTTATAGTAGACTGTTTGTTAACATGCAAATGCTTTTATTTTTTAGGCGGGGTCTTTCTGTGTAACCTTGGCTGGACTTGAACTCTATGCTAGCCTCAAACTTGTTACCTATCATCCTTCATTCAGCCTCTTCCTCCAAAGTGCTGGTGTGTCACCATGCCCAACTCAATAGCTGCATTTTTATTAACCAAAGCATACTACTGTGCTCACTAGATGGGTGTCTCTCTCTCTGTGTCTTTGTCTCTCTGTCTCTCTTTCCCTCCCTCCCTCTCTCTCTTACCTCTCTTTTCTCTCCCCCTCCCCTCCCCCTCCCCCTCCTTTTCTCTGTCCTTTCCCTGGCACATGTCCCATACATCCATTTAAAGGAATGTGCAACATCCTCACAGGCACACTGTGTGTCACCCATCAGGATGACAATCAATAGGACAATAGCATCATCTATGTTCTAAAACGCTGTACCCTAAATACATAATTACAACTTGCTTAGTCTGTCTAATGCTGTTTGTATGTATGTTTTCAGGGCTGACCA
>CM052706.1:86471527-86514027 GCA_028551405.1 Uromys caudimaculatus | reverse complement strand
AATGGTGTCAGGTTTTTTGACTAGGTTTCCGACACATGAGCTTTTAGGCAACATTTAAGATCCAAACTACAGCTTAGACACAGTCAGTCACAAGTGTGTGATTATCTGGGACTGCATCCACACTGGAGGCTGTCTGATACCTCCATTGCTGGAAGACCATCTCAGGCTACCTGTTGCAGGGTGGTCTTAGACCAGCACCGCAGTGACACTTGGGACCTTGTGAGCAATTCAGAATACTGCAACCTACTCCAAGTGACCAAGACTCTATGATTTTTAAGTCCCTAAGGGATTTATATGCAAATTAAATTCTGAGAAGCATTTAGTCTTTAGTACAAACTTAGCAAAATCTGTTTTCTCATTTAATGAGGTAGTATTATCATAACAACCTCCATTTTATATGGATTGCACCTTCTCTTTCTTCCTTTTGTGCTGTTATATATCCATCCCATGAAGACAACATTGCAGATAGTGAAAGTTAAACCCCCCATTTCAGAGGGCCCCAAGTCTGTCTTACCTACACACAGGTATGCAACCTCCTCTGAAGCCATCCTTTATTCTGCAGGCCAATACTCCTCAAGTACTCTTAAGCCTGTTCAGAGCTTTTCCTCAGTATCTTCTCAGTGTCTAACTGGAGCAGGGCCTTTCTTATTTTCCCCACAGAAAAAAACACTGGTCCTGCTTGAGGCTTCTGCCAGGCCCATTGTAAGGAGCTCATCTGTTTTGATAAAAACAGTTAATTACATGGTAACAAGTATTCAGTGGTACATTCTTTTAGAGAATAGTGGAGTCCTACCAAAGATAGCCAAACATCCTATCTGCCATATTTATTCATTGTCAAAATACCAAAAAGTGAGAGTGGAGACGGAAAGTTCATTTGGGTATGTTCGATTCATTTTTGTTTTACTCTTTAAAAACCTGCCATGGGTCAGGCAACCCAGTTTCAATAGAGGAAATACAATTCATCTCTGTTAAACTTTCAAACCAAGTCTCAGGAACACAGAAGAGCTGGCCTCACGTCTGTGAGAAAGGAAAAGGATTCTACCATTAGACCTTCACAGTGAGTTTTCAGAGGAGTTTAATATTTCAACAGAACTCAAGAGAAAGAGTTTTCTTTCTTTGCAATGAACCAAGGGAAAGGATGAGGTAAGGGTCCAGACTGCACTAACAATGCAATAAGAAGTTAATGGGAAGAATTTTTTTCAACCTTCAATTATTCTAAATACAAAACTGCTAACTCTGTGAGTGCATAAGACTGAGTTCTTCAGAACAACTCACAAAACCAGCCATGAAATCTTTGTGGTGTTCTAGCAACTATAGGTCCATAGGTCCATTGCTATATGGACTTATAGTTATGTCTATTTTGACAAGCTCCAAAGCTTTGCCTACAGCTACACAAAATA
The DNA here is from genome assembly GCA_028551405.1 of Uromys caudimaculatus. Lineage (NCBI taxonomy): Eukaryota > Metazoa > Chordata > Mammalia > Rodentia > Muridae > Uromys > Uromys caudimaculatus. Next base: position 86,512,627 of record CM052706.1, on the reverse strand, counting down.
AGTCATCTATCCATTCCCTACTATACTCCACTATAGTTTAAACTTTTAAATTTAAAAGTGACAACTAAAATTGTATTTATTTATCATGTATAGCATTATATATACATTGTGGAATGGCTCAGTCGAGCTGGTTATTTATTATCTGTCTCGGGTTGAAAGCGAACTAACACTTTTGAATTTATTTGTATTAAAATATAAAATATATTACATCTATTTCTACTGCAAGAACTTAGCTTATATTTTATATACAAAGGCATTTCTATATGTAAAATATTGTTACTAAAATCCTAAAGTTACTTGCAGTGTTTTATTATACTATTGATCATGACAGATTTGTTTAAACTGTCAACCTTTATTAATGTACTGGGGTATTTATAATGCACTTTCTTAATTAACTCTTATAATAATCATTGAAGAAAAATATCGATGGTCCATTATTATCAAATGCACTCCAAAAGCTAAAGCAATTTACCTGGAAATACACTTATCCAAGGCTCCATCAAAGAATGTCTTACTTTGTACAACCTTATCTCTTTGTTGGGTGTTCAGCCCCATTCTATGGCCGTGCCTCTTCCACTTCCACTCTCAGATTGAGTAATGGCTCTGGCCCTAGACTAACAGGTTCTCTGTTGTTTTCTGCCCACCTCTCTCTTCCCAGAAGGCCAGGGCTTTGTGAGTGAAGATGAATACCTGGAAATCTCAGACATCAAACGGGACCAGTCTGGAGAGTACGAATGCAGCGCCTTGAATGACGTAGCTGCCCCTGATGTTCGGAAAGTAAAAATCACTGTAAACTGTGAGTTGATTGGCTGTCAGGGAATTCCAGGGGCAAAGGGGCCAAGGATTAAACCAACCTGCTAGAAGTGCCCACCCTGTCCTCAAATCCCCACACCAAGCGCTACCAACAGGAAGGGCAGAGTTTTGTCAGGTTGTTCTGCTCATCGCCTGTGTTATCGTTTACAGCTGGAGTCTTCCTGCGATTCTCCGAGCTTTCAGCCGGTGGGGACTATGACTAACTTAGAATGGATTTGAAGGCCTGAGAGGCAAATGTAGTATCATCACATTTAAATGTGGCCTCTTCCTAAAATGAATGGTTGTTTTACTAAGAGGAGGGGGATCACAAGTGAATGGATGTGTGTCGTCTTCTCTGGAATCACGTTTTTAATTTTTTTTTTTTTCCTGGCTCGTTTGCTTTTGTTTCCCCAGACCCTCCCTATATCTCAAAAGCTAAGAACACTGGCGTTTCAGTAGGTCAGAAGGGAATCTTGAGCTGTGAAGCCTCTGCTGTCCCCATGGCTGAATTCCAGTGGTTCAAAGAAGATACCAGGTACCTTGAAGGAACTGGGAGAGCTCTGACACAGAACTGATTAATCATACTTCCCCCTAGAAGGAGGATAATAAACTCCGGGGAAAATTAGCAAGATAAAAACATGTTATAATCTCCTTTTAATGGAGTCTCCTTTTAGAATCAGAAGTGAGAAGAAAAAAATAGAGGAAGCTGGAAACTCAACCTTGTTTTAGAATCTGACCTTGTTTTAGAATCTTGAATCAGTTATAGACATGATAGCTTCTATTGAGTTGTCCTTTGAGTATGACAATTTAATTAAGTTAATTAATTTATTTATTTATTTTACCTTCAGATGGAGTATATGGCACTTATGGCTTGTGTTGTTGGGCTGGGCTAGTCAGAAGAAAGGGCATTTGAACAGGACCTCACAGCAGTAATTCTAAGACCCATCTTTGCATCCATTTAGTACCTGCTGCTTCCCTGGGCTGGAAGGTCCAGACCAATAGTGCTTTCTCCTATTGCAGGTTAGCCACTGGACTGGATGGGGTGAGAATTGAGAACAAAGGCCGCATATCCACTTTGACTTTCTTCAATGTCTCAGAGAAGGATTATGGAAACTATACCTGTGTGGCCACAAACAAGCTTGGGAACACCAATGCCAGCATCACCCTGTATGGTGAGTGCAGGAAGCCTGGATCTGGAGGGCTTGGCCATGAGAGGGAGCTCCAGGAGCTTGGGAGGGTGGCAGGCAGAATCTGCTTGGCCTGTTTCCATCCATATTGTTCAACCCACCACCCTTAGCTAAAATATGCCCCTCCCTGCCATTCCCCTGGCATGCCATGCGGTCATGTTTCCAAGGTAATTTATTTTGGCCAGGTTTGCCCACTTTTAAAAGGAGTAAATCAAATTGTGAATCAACTGTGATTGTGAATTCCATATGGGACAAAGAACCATGGGATGGTTCAACAGTAGTGTCGGCTGAAGACAAATGAGAAGACAGAAGTATGTGAGAATAAAGGAGAAACAATTGTAAGATTGATAACTTCCATAATAAGAATCCATACTCCTGGGATCCCAGTTCTAGCTTTCAGCCAAGCAGCTCTCGTCATCCTGATTCTCATGTAGACCACCAGGCCATATTCTCATATGGTGATAAATGGGGAACAGAAGGCTGAGTCCTCATCAGGAGACCCTCCTATTCCCCATAAAAACTCAGGTCTGTTTTTCTCCATGGATGGAGAAACCTGAGGAGTCATGAATGACTACGACGGATACCCTTCTCCTTCATTGCTACATCTTCCCATATTGCTGTGTCTGTCTTCCCATGCAACATTTCATCTCCTAGACTAGCATCAGCTTATGGCAATACTTCATACATGTGTATATGTGTATATTCGCTGAGGTGTGATGAGAGGGAAGCATCCAATAAGCAGGATGAAGAAAGACTCATTGTTCCATGTGTGCCTCAGATGTAACAAGCTTGACATGTACTGAACTCTGTCCACCAACCATCTGAAATGTGTGATCTATGTCTTTTTGTTTTCTCTCTGCATTGTGTGTGCATTGTGCTGTGTGTGTCTTAGAAATAAGCCCCTCATCAGCAGTGGCAGGTGGGTACAGCATGTTCCTTCCTTCCCCCTGCCTGCCTGAATGCTATGCTCTTGTATTTTTAAACCTTCTTCAAAGACAGGCTTGCCTGCTCCCTTCCGTCATATGTTCTCTATAGCAGATTTCAAAGGGGTGTGGCTTGACCATTTAGATAATAAGCATGTAGAACATAATGGCTTTTACACACACTTAGGGGATTTGATTAGGAAGCTCAGAGAAAGTGAATTCACTCTGCCACCCCATAATAAACATCTAGTGGGACATTGCTTACAAGGAGGAGACCTCTGCTATTTCTGCACAGGATTGCACTGTCAGGAACCCAGTCTAGGAACCAAATAGATTATTACATGACTTTCTAGAGGCAAATTCCCCTCCTTTGAATGTTTTGTTTTGTTTCCTTTTACCAAGATGAAGAAGGATGCTGACTTAGTCCTAAAATTTTTATTTTTAAATGGAAATTCTTAGGGTTATTTTTCATGATGGTAATATCTGTTATACACTAAATATTTCTGGTTTCTTGGCATCATGTAGAACTGATCAGGTCAAGTTATTACCTCTGTTTTAAGATTAATAAAAGAAGACCTAAGAAGTTTGGGTAATGCCAAAATATACACCAGGAAAGGATAAGTGTTAGATGAAGCCCAGGCTCAGGCATGTTATCATGCACCAGAGTGTTTGCTCAGAGAATGTTCAAAAAAATCAAAGAGATACCTTCATTTATACACTTAAACATTTGGACAACACTATGCCAGCTACCCAGCCTTGCATACAGAAGTGAAAGCCTGGGTACTCTATTTATCTAAGACATATAGATCTCAGGCTTATGGAAAATTATAACATTTGCATTTTCCACTGTCAATTTATACAGTCATGGATTCATGGCTATCAAAGACATATTCTGCCAAACCTGATGGTCAAAAGTGCTTGTCCCTTAGTCATGACATCACAAAATGAGAAAGAGTGAAAGTACAGCGTTGTCCAGATTATGACTTTTACTCATTCCTTTGGCTAAGAAAGTTACAGAAGTTTAGAGAATATGACCACTAGAAAGGCCTAGAAATGATGACCAGATGACTTCAGTACTTGAGTTCTTGTCCTTTTTTGCTGTCAACAGGGAATGAGTTATGTCATTTAGAAATTACATTTGTGTCCTCACAGAGCATTTCTTCTGAAATCCAATTGGAATTTAAAAATGGAGAGATAAAAGCATAAAGAAGAAAGAGGAGAAAAATAAAAGCCAGCTAGCTGACTCATGTTTCTCTTAGAAGAACACAAGTGATGTTAACTAGGGGCTTCACCTCTATGACCTGATTTAACCTAACTACCTTCTTATAGATTCCATATCTAGATATAGTCATGTTGATGGTTAGCCAACATAAAACCTTGGAGGACAAAATTCAGTTCATAGTGCAGACATAGATTCACATCTAAATTTAGCCACATGGCAGTCAGTCTTCTTCCTTGATCTTTCTTTTCCTCAACTAGTCTGTAGGAGTTTGCTTTCATGCCTGCCTCAAAAGGCTGATGAGAGGATTAAATAAAGGAACCTATAAATCGGTGTAGATACGTGACTCTGAGAACAAGTGAAGACTAAAGGTTTCAAATTACTAAGCTGAAATTTGAATGATCATGAATTATCAGTAGGCTAAAGTTCATCAAATAGCTGTAACGACTGAAACTTTTCTACAGATGCTGAGATGCTGAATGCTATAATTCTTTCCAGTCTTCCAACATTTTCTGTTAATTGGTCCATATGACCACTCTTTTTATTCATGGACCTGCCAGAATTATTGACCAGAAGGGCATATGTCTTCCCCCCCACCCCCAAAGTCTCCTCTGCCCTTTAACTCCAGAACTCTTGAGCCTATGTGCCACCTGGTCTTACTTTACCTAATTGGAGTCTACCTCCAGCATCTGTTCCTGAAGGAAGGCTTCCCTAGACTCTATGCAGATCAGTGCACACACCCCAACTATACACATGTCATATTTTGATTTTCCCATTGTATTCACACAGCGAGTAAAGGCTAGTCTTCATTAAACAAGTATGCAATCTGTAGCTGCCTGAGGCAGGTACATAGCAGTGTTCTGAAAGATAACCACAGAGTTGTGACTCAATGGCTAGAGTCCCTGCTTCTATAGCCTTTACGTTCAAATTGCAACATTTTCTTTAAGTTGTTTGATAAAAGCCTTTTTTCCCTTAAATCCTATAAGATCCATCGACATAGTTCTATGTCTAGCTAGATATTTGTGATCTGACTTGGAGATCCACATATAGTAGCTGGTCAAGAAAATCTTGTAGAGGATGATATGATGAAAAGATTGTATTCAAGCTGAGATGTGCTTAGCTGAGTTAGGGTGTGTCTCCATGGGTCTTAGTGTTCAGCCTGTGTTGTTCCTTGGATGGTTGCTTAGGAGAATTCTTTTACTGAGCTTGGGATTTTTACCCATAATTGTCCTTTGCATAAGATGTCCTCTGTGGTCTCCCCAAAGGCTCTGATGTTAGGATCAATGGTCATAGATTTAGCCATAGAGAAAAGAGAGTGTCTTTTGACCTGACTTTTCTGTAGACCACAATGCTTTTCCTGTCCTCAATGGCCCATAAGTATACCTAATTATAGCCACAAATGACTGGGATGTACAAGACCAACACACTGGGTCGTTTTATGATTCTCTCAGTTACTGAGCCTATAAAGTATGTGCCAAATTTGTCCTGATCTGACTTTACATGTGCCAAAATTGAAGCTACGGCAGATAACTCAAATCGCATTGGCTTGTAAGCAGCTGAATTGCTACTTGAGCCAGACATTTGAATGCCAGGGACTTGGTTCTCAAGTTCTACTTTAGTTCAACCCATGGTGGATGCTTGAGGCCAATTAGGATGGAATCACATATCAACAAGTTGTCTACTTGAGTCATCTCATACCAGATCCTCCCTTCTCTAACCGTCTGCCCTAAAACCAACTCTTTTGAAAGACATCTTTCACACCTGTAACTTGTATATTCATACTTCCCAGACACATGTGCAAAAGCCTAAGCATGTATTTGTGTCACCTCTCACAAGCTGCCTGGTCTATATATGGTATTCGACAGTCTCCGTGACTCTGCCTCTGTAGTCCCAAGACGTCATGCTTATCTTCACACACTCTTAGGTTTCTGCATAAAAGCATTAAACTCAGAAAAGGGGAAACATTGGAAATGTACATAAAGTATCAAAAATAAAAAAGGAAAAAAAAGGCATTAAAAAACAAAAAAATGGGATAAAGAAAAAAATTTTTTAAAAATTTAAAAAATAAACCCCCCCAAACATGCAATATTATGGAAACAGTAGGTGAGGGAGGGACTATAAGGAGAAAATGATTGGAGAAAGTGAACAAAGCATAGGCAGTGGGTGCTCATCCTAGTCAGTGGTTGGTGACAGAATGCAATGCTCCTTTCTCATCACACCAGTCACCATGGTGTCCCAGAGTCACAGAGACAAAGCTTCAGGCAGAGCCTCCCAGAAAGCACATTACATCACAAACCCTGTTTGGATCCAGGCATCCTCAGAGCTGGTGAACGAGCAGGATGCAAAGAAGAAACTAGCCATGGTGGCAGGGAGAACCGAGATCTGGAGTGACAGACCTGACATGATGTGGTCAGTTCCTCAGAGCTTAGCAAAGTACAAGAACAGGAGGAGATTGGTGGCTTGCTTGTTTTCAGTTCTATGCCTCTGTTCTGAATCTGAGAAACAATGGGAAATATAAGAGCATTTTCAAAGGATGGTGTCTTAGTTAGGGTTTCTATTGACGAAACATCATGGCCATAGCAGCTCTTAACAAGAAGGCATTTTATTGGGTCTGTCTTACAATTCAGTGGTTTAGTCCGTTTTCATCATGGTGGGAAGCACAGTGGCATTCAAGTAGACAGGTGCCGGAGAGGTAGCTGAGAGTGCTACGTGTAGATTGTTAGATAGTAGGAAGAGAGACTGAGACTGGGCCTTGCGTCAGTACCTGAGACCTCAAAGCCTACCCCAGGTGATACATTTTCTCCAATAAGGCCATACCTACTCCAACAACGCCACATCTACTAATTGTGCACCACCTATGAGCCTAAGGGGCCGTTTTCATTCCAACCACCACAGATGGTCACTACGAATATGGGATATGATCCAGAACCTTAGATATGGTGGCCAAGCTCCCTAAGTGGTAGACAAGCAGGATGTTCCATGCATTTGTTAGCTTTGTTGAGTAGATGCACTTTACTCATGTACTCAAGAGGCAGCCTAGGCCTCTTGAAGTCTTGCCATTCCTATGTGTAGCAGGCGATGGCCTGGCTTAGCTTGTTGGCCACAATTTTTTCTCTTGTGGAAGTCCCTTATTTTCTAGCAGTGTGTCAACCTTGTCTGCCTCTTCTTGGCCATGAGCAAGAGGCCCTATCCTTCTGTTCCTAGAGTGTGAAGAAGGAAGCTTTGGGGCCTGATTCCATCCAGTCCTTCAGTGTAATGTGCTTAATGTGACAGGACCATAAACATTGTTGGAACTCGCAGGAGAGAGGGAAAGCAAATGCACAAAAAGGCAAAAGATGGTGCAGAGAGAAAGCCAGATTTCTCACACATCACCTGTGTAATTGTAAGAACACAAATTAGTTAAAAGTTAAATATCAGACACAAGGACAACTCACTGGAATCTTGTCATTACCAACACTCCAGTTAAAGCAATAGCTGGGCTCTGGGATTTTTCCTCATGTGAAATGTCAGTACCCTCATAGCCGTTATGCCTATAGTCCAGTAGAAGCTTCTAGAGAACCAGTGACCAAACCTCTAGCTTCTTTTTAATGGCTCCTTAAAGGCTGGGATAAATCTGTATAGCAGACTGAATTTCTAAACTCAAGTTTCTTCAACTGACTCTAGAAGTAACTAGCGTCTGTTTCCTGTCCAAGCAACTCAGCAGCATTTGTGGGCAAAGCCTTCAGTGCTCTGCACAATAACTCTGGCTTCACACTGGACTCCACACAACCCTGATTCAATGCCCTTGCCTTCCCACTATTCCTCTACCTTCTCACCTTGTGAGATGCCCCTGCCCTCACCCCATGCCCCACACAACCTTGATTCAATGACCCTGCCTTCTCACTGTGTCCTGTACAAGACAGCTTGTGTCTTTTCTTTCCCCTTTGTTATCAAAGTGTCCTGAACAATCATTCTCTAGCTAAGTGTCTCCAGGGACATTATGAAAAGGAAGTACAAAGGACCGAAGGATTTGTTCTAGCATGTGATCCAAGGACCTCCTCATATCATCCTTTTCCTTAAGCCCCATTTACCTCAGTTTCTCAAGATCTCTCTCTTTCATAACATCCAGATTCTTCTTATTCCAGATCCCCCCAACCCTCCCTGCCCCCATGCCCTGCCTTTCAAAGCTTTCTTCTAAGATCACGAGGCGATAACGTCCTTCTTACCTGTCTACTTTGTCTGCTCCTGCCTCGTCTACATAAGCCACATAAGTCAGTCTCAAGGGAGGATAACAGTGAGGATGGGAGAGGTCGTCTGTGTCTTCAAGCATCATAGGAGCTGCATTTCCAAGCCTGCATTACTTGGGGAGTCTTAAAAATGCAAACGTGTGAGCCTTAATCTGAAACCACTTAATCAAAGTCTTGATGAATGGTCCTGGGAGTGTGACTCGTAAGCAAGTTATTTAGGGAATCTTATGCCCATGGAAAAGTGGCAGGCACAGAGCGAGTCTTACTTATGATTCTGTACTTTTAAGGCTCTTGAAAGCTGAGCTATATAGTCCACTCATTTCCTGCATTCTGAACAGAAACAGCGACTCTTGCTTCTTCCCTTGCCCCCCCCCCACCCTAATTCAGCACGAGCATTGCTTTCTAGTTGCTCCCTCTCAGAACCCTCACCCTAATTTTGACTTCTGTTTCTGCTAACCTTGGACAATGGACGTCAGTGCCCTTCCCCTACCCACTTGCCCTGTTTATACACTACACTGTTATCTGACTAGGGTGATCGTCTTCCCACTGGTTTCCTTCTTTTTCGTAGTCACTCCCTACTGGCTTGTCACAAACCCCAAAGGGATTTGTCATTTTAGTAGCCGAACATTCCTTCCTAGTAGAAAAGCATGCCTCTGAGGCTGGGGATCTATTCAGAGATCAGCCTGCTTTACAGCCTTGCTGATCTTTTCCTCCCTCTACTGGGGTAATCACGAGGCTGTGCCTGCTTCCGTTCCCATTAGCTAAGCCTATAACCAGGGTGCTTCTCTTAATGTATTCATTCATTAGTGCCTACTGTGTGCTGATAGTGCCAATAACTATACCAAAGATGAGGAGGAACAGAACTTCTGGCAGTATATAAATATATAGAGGCCATCATAATAAAATGTAAGTTCCATACTTGAGGAAAGAAGTTCTTAGTGTCAGCCATGCAAGGCCTTAAGAACCTAAGAATCCATTGGCAGGAAGTTATTATTTCTATTTCATAGAAGAAGAGCCTAGAGCTTGGAGAATGTAAATGGTATGACAGAAGTCCCCCAGGTAGGCATTCTACCATGCAAGTAGCAACACCAGACATAATCCCATGTTTCTCTCTAATCCATATATCTTCTATCTCTTTCCACATGTCGGAGGGTCACATGCACAAGCATTTGCCCTCTTTTCTGCCTGATAAAGCCACACTAATCCTCCAAGTCTGTGTTCCATGGCAGCCTATTTGCAGAGCATTTCAGAATCTCACTGAAGAGCCAATCCCTCATCTTTAGGTTCCTGTAGTGGCGTGCCCTTAGGCTTGTATTCTGTTTGTCTTTGTTTCTGCACTGAGAGGATGTAGCACCATGTATTGCAATGCTTGTTGCCCAGTAAATGTTTGTTGAATTAGTAAATAAATCTTGCAGTCAATGGGGGCATCAGTTATAGCCTCTATTCATTTAAAACCCTTTGCCAACCAAAGGGCAGCTAGAAACTCAAAAGGACACTTACTTCTCTTCCTGCAGGGGAGCCACACCACTATTTCTCTGATTTTTCCCTTGCATTCCTGCAATCCATATGGCCAGATTCTAACTTGAAATGTGCCCCCCCCCAATGCCCCAATGCTTCTTCTGCAGAAGACTGCATCAAATATTCCAATTCAGTCTTTAGGAAGACATCCTTGCAAACACATCAAAAAACTGCACATATCTGCCCATTTCCTGCTGATAACGTATATGATTTTTTATTTTACAAATCCACAGTTTAAATCCAGGTGGGAGAGAGTGAGTCAGAGAAAAATACCATTGCTTTTGGCTGATGACAGCAGCGTAATCATTTAAATTTTTCCCAACCTGCAAAATGTCAACATATTAGGGGAAAAAAATGCAGACATTTCACATTTCATTCCTGATGAGGTTCCTTGTCACTGGCTCGCTCCCCCCCCCCCCTTTCTGTGAATCATTGACATCTGGCTATTAGCCTAAGCATTTCGAATGTAACAGTGAGTACCCTGGGTGTGCTGATGTCAGCATAGGCACACAGCTTAGAAGGAAGTCTTCCCTCTCTCAGGTTTGTAATGTGCTTACAGATTTGAATTAACTTCTGATAGTAACTTGCTAAGCTGTTGTCTTTTGTGGTGAGCACAGACAGGGGTGTGGAAAGAGAACAAAACAAAGATGGCTGCTGGGTTTGCCGCTTTACCCGCTTGTCATAGTTTACCGAAAAACCTGGTTTAATCTTGCTTGTAAAACAACACTGTGCCACGTTTTTTCCACTGTAATTAAAGACAAAGGAGAGAAAGTTCTTTGAAGAGGAATGTGCCTTCATCAGTCAGCAGTGCTGAAAATAGGTTTATGTTTCGCCAACAAGCGCAGCGCACACATCCTCTAATTAGATTTCCCTGCTCCTCTTTTAATCACTATGAACATCATTATCCTTTTGGTTCCTCATTAGGAAGGTCGTGTAGTTCATAATCGCACTCATAAACCCATGCCGATTTCAGAACAAAACTGTAGCTCCTTAGAATTCAGATATCGCCTCGATCTCCGATATTAGCAACAAGTTCAAGTTGCCTGTGGGGTTTGTTTCTTTGTGGGTTTTTTTTTTTTTTAATGTGTTTACCCTCCCACCTGCCATTTTAATAGAATTGCAGCTACTTATTCAACCATTACTGATGAAAGATGCCATATTCCCATTATAATTTCCAAAGAGAAAGGGAAGACAAAAGCATATACCTGTACCTTTATCACATATAATGTATCTTACATTTAAGCTTTGAAACCTCTTAGAAGGCAGATTCTATCTAGTCAGGGGGCTCCTGTTGGTGAATCTGGCTACTTCATTACCTGCTGAAGGTCTGGTGAGTCACCTTTGAGTGCACCAGAACATGTCTAGTCTACAGGTGGCCAGGATTATGGCCCCTTTCTAATTTTGTCAACGTGGCTTAATTCCAATAGATACCATCAATCAAATTTAATTCTTGATAGTCCAATATTTATTCACTTTAACTCAACAAACTCTCACAGAGATACCTTGGTTTTGTTTTTGTTTGTTTGGGGAGTTTGGGTTTGTTTATTTTTGTGGTTGTTTATGTGTTTGTGTATTATGTATCATCCCTTGCTGAACTTCAAGTCAGGATACATCCCAACTCATTTGGCCATATAGTATATCCAGTGGACTTTTATATCATTTTGTATTTCTGTAATCTGTCTCTTTGCCACTGTCTCTCTAGTTCCTTTTTCTGTTTGTAGATATACATATGTGTATGTATTTGCTGTGTGTGGGTCAACCCCTAGGCTGTCTACATGCTACGAAAGCATGCTACCACTGAGCTCCAGCCTTAGTCCTTTCTTTCTTATGTATGCTAAAACCTAACTTCTGCTTGTCTGTTCATCTTTCCCCTAGGTGTAGTGTCAGTCATAGTTTGTTTTGTGCCTTTGCATTCTCATTTTAGCTTTGATTTTTTCAAAGATGCTCAACTTCTAGCATGGAGAAAGCAATTAATTTTTAGCATTCAAGAGGGTAAAGGAGGGGGGGATGGGATAACGGGAATGGGTGTAATTACACGTTCTCACTGTCAGTTTATCCCTGAAAAGGATATTTAATGAAGCTTGGTATTTGTGGCAGCGATTCCCATTGAACTGAGTTATTGTTAACTGTAAGCAGAGATGATTCCTTAAAGGCAGAACTGGACCATGAGAAAAATTGGGCTTCTTGAGGCAGGTCTTAAGGAAGGCTGGTCTTCATTAGAAAGCTTTTACCTGTGGACAGCAGCCTCCCTGGGACTCTCTAATAGAGTCAGTGTCACTTACTTGCCAATGTGGCTTTCAGTTATACTTGACAGTCTTTGAGAAACTAGTATGTTTCACAAGATTTCATTATTTAAAGCAGGGTCCCCACACTGTACCACCCAAGTCCCCATCACATTGCCTGTACCCATCCTTTATGTGTACTTAGCAACTAAAAGCTATTTCAACTAAACTCAGGACAACCCTACAAGGTAGAGAAACCACTATTTCTCTATTTTATACATTAAAAATTTCTGATCTGGAGAACTTTTCATCAAAGTCTTTCTGCTGGTCAGGAACAGAGGCAGAAACCAAGTTTAGACTGTCTTCATATACTACTATCTAGCAAGCTGGCTGTTCCTAGGGTATAAGGGACTTAGGGTTATTTGTCCCAAATGGATTTCTTCCCAGAATTTGTGAGGATTTAAAGAAAAAGGAGGAGAAGGAAGAGGAGGAGGAGGAGGAGGAGGAGGAGGAGGAGGAGGAGGAAGAGGAGGAGGAGGAAGAGGAAGAGGAGGAGGAGGAAGAAGAGGAGGAAGAGGAAGAAGAGGAAGAGGGGGAGGAGGAAGAGGAGGAGAAAGAGGAGGAAGAGAAGAAGAGGAGGAGGAGGAGAAAGAGGAGGAGGAAGAGGAGGAAGAGGAGGAAGAGGAAGAAGAGGAAGAGGGGGAGGAGGAAGAGGAGGAGAAAGAGGAGGAAGAGAAGAAGAGGAGGAGGTGGACGAAGAGGAGAAAGAGGAGGAAGAGGAGGAGGAGGAAGAAGAAGGAGGAGGAGGAGGAAGATGACAATGACGATGAGGAGGAAACAGATTTACTAGTGCACATCTGTAATCCTAGCTGTGAGGTAGGAAAGTCCCAAGCATGAGTTCAAGGGCATCCTGGGCTACAGAAAGTATAGTGTCAACTCAGATGTCTGAGGGTTTCTAGTGCTGTGCTGAAACACCATGACCAACTTGGGAGAGAAAGGCCTTATTTGGCTCACACTTATCATTGTTCATCATCAAAGGACATCAAACAAGAACTCAAACAGGACAGTAACCTAGAGGCAGAAGCTGATGCAGAGGTCACAGATGAGTGCTGCTTACTGGCTCGCTTCATATGGCTTCCTTAGCCTGCCTTCTTATAGAACCCAGGACCAACAACCCAGAGATGCCACTATTCACAATGGGCTGGGCCCTCCCCCTTCAATCACTAATTAAGAAAATGCTTTACAGGCCTGCCTACAACCCAATCTTAAGGAGATATTTTCTTAACTGAGGCTTCCTCCTCTCAGATGACTCCAGCTTGTGTCAAGTTGACGTGAAACTATCCAGCATACTAGACAACTCAGTGATCTCTTGTCTCAACAGTAATTTAAAGCAAAAAGGAAAAAGTTGCATTTGGGGGATATATCAGTGTCAGAGGAGTTGGCTGACATGTAAAAAGCCCTTGGTTTAATCTCCAGTGTCAGAAGAAAAAAAATTAGACACAGAGAGAAGCCACTAGAATATAGGTTATTTGAAAGTAGAGTTTGTGGGTGTCTTTCAAAAGAAGCATGACGGATCAGACATTTAGTATTTACTGTGACCTGTCTGAGGGTGGCTTGAGATCAATATCCATTTCTGGATTTGGCTGCAAAGGTTAAGTGTGGGCCCTCTCCCCTCACCCTTGGTACTCAGCATCCTCTGGATCCTTTTTGCAAAATGGCTACTCTCAGCCCTGGTCACTCTGAACGTTAAACTCCTTCTTCAGCCATACCAAAACTGTACTCAAAGTCCAACATACTTGTGAAAGACCTAAATAATCTAGCATTCAACCCAGCAAAGCTATAGAGAGGCTGGGGGTGAAAACATCAAGCCACAGCATCAGTTGCCTCAATAGCACGACTACTCTGTCCCAGGCACTGTCTTACCCACTAGGATCCTTGTACTCCATGTAATTATTTCGATTTGCAAAAAGAAAAACACAAAGTACCTCATCTGCGGCCCTTCAATAGCAAGGCAGCATCGGGTTGTAAACTTAAATTGCCCTGACTCCAAACTTAAGTGAATGACTTACACTCAAGAATTATCAACAACTCTACCTCAAAGCAAATTTAGACCTCACAGTCAAGGTAGAAAGATCAAGGAGGCAGAATGCCCCAAACATCTTTCCCCAAGCACTACTTGAGAGCCTCACTATCCATGGTTTAGTGGACCTGTTTCTTCGTCCATTATGTAGTCCTACCTTTTCTTCAGACCATCAGCCTTTCTATAGGCACACCTCAGTGCCATGTTGCTAGATCAGAGCCCAGCACTGAAACTTTTGTCGTTGTCTTCTCCTTCTTCTCCTTCTTCTTCTCCTTCTTCTTCTCCTTCTTCTTCTCCTTCTTCTTCTCCTTCTTCTTCTCCTTCTTCTTCTTCTTCTTCTTCTTCTTCTTCTTCTTCTTCTTCTTCTTCTTCTTCTTCTTCTTCTTCTTCTTCATCATCATCATAGAGTCTTGGTTTTAGATTAAAACTCCTTGCCAGGCTATTTCTACCACTAATCATTCTAATAAAGAAAAAAAAATCTTGACATCAGTTCAATTGTCTAACACACTTGATGCTAAAGTTAAAACTGGCGTTAGCTGTCCTGTGTCTGGAGAAGCCTTTCCAGCTGGCAGCTGAAGAAGCCAGAATTTAAGCTAAGGTTTCTGACTCTCAAGATGTCTGTGCAGCCATCACTGCGTGAGGGAATTTATCCAGCTCCCTGAACCATAGATACACTCAACAGATTCACTGAGCTATGTGTATATGCAAGAGCCAACTCCATCTTAAGGTATTAAGGGGCACCCAAATACATCCCAGGTGTAGAGATCCCATGTTGAGTAAACAATATCAATCCATTTGTTTTCACATTCTGGCACAAAGAAACATTCACTTTAACCAGCAAACTGACTGGGGTGTATAGGAAACTACGGGGAGCCACCCAATTAAGGTCCTTTTATTATTATTATTATTATTATTATTATTATTATTATTATTATTATTAAAGCAGTGTTACTATAAGGGCACAATTTAAGAAGCAGCTCATTGTAGATGTTTTTCGACTCATAGCCCTCCAACATAGAGGAACATGGACGTGAGCCACTGCCTGCCTGCTCTGCACAAAGCCTCAGAGCCATCCTGTAGAGCACCATTCTTCTTATTTGGACCAGCAGCCAAATCTCAGATGTGTCCAGGATTTGTATGAGAGAAAAAATGTTGGTTTTAATCTGTATCATAGTGGATTAGATTAATTATTGGGCTACAATACCCACTTTTCATTGACTGATTAACCAAAGGTGCTTTGGTTGTAAATTATGATATCACCTGATACACCAAGCAGGTGCTTGTCTTGCTTGTTAACTGGAGAAGCAACTCCCTGGAGCTGCATTGAAATTGGGGCCAAAAATGGAGGAAAGTGGTAAGGTCTAGGCATGTTTCTAAGCTTCTTGATGTCTTAGGAGGGGACAGTCATGCAATGGTATTAAAAGCCACATGGCAATGCATGTAGTCCCTACGGAAGGTTGTCTGGCTGCTTACCAGCTGTCTCTCCTAGCACCAGAGGCACAGTCTCCATAGACTTAAACAAGTAGAAATGGAGCCTTACAGATCATCACACGTTACCTCTTCTCTATTTGCAGATGAGAGACCCAAAGCTCAGTAAAAAAAGGCACTGTGCTAGTGAGCTCTGAGGCATGTAATCTAGTTCCCAGTCCATTACTCCCACCATCCTATGGTGCTGAGATATCTGGGGCACATGAAGAGTCTTTTTCATCAGAGAGTAAGAAGGGTTGTCAGAACCAAGGCACAGACTTTGTGGACAGTGACTGGGTCTATTTCAGCTCCCGGTGTACAGATTGTATGATCCTAGACAAGAGGTGTAACTGTTCTGTTCCTTAGTTTAGCAGTTTTTGAATTGGAAATGACAATATATTTAAGGGTTTGTTTTGATGGTAACAGCATTCAAATTTGCTTAACCTGTTGGCTCATGCTTTAGCCCATATAGCACATGATACAAACACACATCAAACAACCAGTGGATTTACTAAGTCATCCTCATGGTTTCCACTCTGAAATATTCAAAAGAGAGGAAAAAACCCATGCTTTTAGCCCTCTATCCAGTGAGCCCCAAGCATCTTGCCCATACCACTGGCAACACATATTTCTGCTTAGGGGTCTACATCCTTCTGTCTCCATCTCTTTCTCTTTAATGGTTTGCTTCAGCTAGATCCACCCCTTCATGACATACATTTCCAAAAGGCTTACATCTACCCTCTGTCTTCCGCACTAACCACCCCTTTCTTGAGAGTGGAACTTGGGGTTCAGTTATTTCCCAAGTGAAAATCAACACAGTAAATGAGCTAAGTACAAATATATACACATTTCCATGTATAAACACATATAACTAGTCTTATATATAATATATAAGTTTGAGATTATATATATATATATATATATATATATTTATATATATTCAAATATACTTTAATCAAAAGCATATGTTTATGTGAATACCCTTAAGTGTCCACAAGTTCTGTATTTGTAGATTCAACTGACTGCACTTTGAAAATTGTATGTTCATCCAGAAATACTGCTTAGTAGAGTAGTTGTCTAGCCTATGCAAAGGCCAAAGCCCAGGACAAGAAAAAGAGAATGAGGAAGAAGAGGAAGAAAGTGGAGCAAGAATAGGAAGAGGCAGAGAAGGAACATGACATCAATGAAGAAAATGAGAATATTTTCTATATTGAATAACTACAGTCTCTTATCTCACTGTTAGTCTATAAGGAATGTAACAGCTATTTACATAGAATTACAAGTCACAAATAATCTAGCAATGATTTAAAGTATACAGGAGAATGTATGCTGGTTCTGTGGAAGCACTTTGCATCCTATCTAAGGTCCTTGAGCAGCTGCAGATTTTGGTATGTGTAGTGGCTTCTGAAACAGGTTCTAAAGATGCTGAGGTACAGCTGTGTATTATAGAGACACCAGTTTAGAAAGAAATTTGTAAAGAAACAAACAAGCCTTACAAATCTGCATTGTTTAATTCATTACGAACCTATTCAGTTGTAGCAGGCAAATCACTGGTTTGAGGTCAGCTCAGATTATATTGGAAGACTCTGTCCATTCCTGTCCCATCCATGACACAATATGAGAATTACATTGATCTTCAACTTAAACATTGCAAACTATTACATTCTATAGACAAATACTATAAATGAGGACATGTGTTGACACTGCCACACACCTCAGAATCAGGATAATTTTCACAAATATTTTTGGTCTCCATGGGTTATATAGCACTGTGATAGTCTGGCTCCTGCTGATGTATGTGAATACTCCATAGTAAACATATAGAACAGAACAAGCCAAATTCCAAGCTATCATCAAATAAATATCACATTTTAGTCTATAAGAGTATTGCATACACTGCAAGTCAAGGGGAAATTTACCTGTTTTGAAATTCTTGAGGAAGGAAGAGCTACATTCACACTGCTAAGTTAGTCTTAGATGTCCCTAAGAACAGATCTGAGGCGACCCCTCTCTAGGCAAGGCTATGACATAGATTGATAAACAAGTCAATGACATGGTTCTGGTCCAAGAAGATCTTTGGCTTTTTCAAAAGCTTTCCTGACATGTCATTTTGCTTCCCAAAGAGGCAATGAAGGGCTCCCTTGACTTGTTGGTGGAGGAGGTGTGCTGAGAGCTACGCTGTCTGTCTGCTTATCTTTCCCTCTTGTCTCTGATGCTATGGTGGCATCTCTGTTGCTTTCACTCCTTGGATGCTCAATGTTGCATTCTCTGGGGGTATATTTGCTTGTGAGCTGCTGCTGAGGGTCTTCCTTACAACTCCAAGTGTTTGCAAATGAAGCTCATGGAAGAGCCCAAGAGACAGGGTTCAACACCTTTCCAGGTTCCCTGGAACTTAGGCAAGTGGCAATAAGCACAGTTGGTAGTTTGTCTTTCTGAAGCATGGTGAAAGAACTTGATTCATGACTCTGGGGTTTTATTTTCCTGTGGAATGTATGTGTAGGGCCAGAAGAAGGAGAAAGGAAAGAAAGAAAACAGGAGAGAATTCCCTCAAGCTAAGTCACCCTTAGGGCGATAGTTTGTTCTGGGGATGCAGAGTTTTGTTTGTGGATATATCAGAGCCAGCACTGATATATCCACTCACAGTCTTTAGCTACCCTTTTTTAAAGCAGCTTTGAGAAGGGTCTCCCAATACCCAGACTACATATTCAGAGGATGAAGTCACCATCTGGGCTTCCATTGCAAAATATCTCTCTCTCTCCTGCACGTTTGCTTCTCACCCTGAGGACCCTCTCCTTCTTGCCCATGCCTGTCTAATTCCTGATTACCTCTGTCTATACTGGAGCCTATTTCCACAGAAAGGGGATTTTTATAGGTGCTGAAGGAGTCATCATGCCTTAGTTTACGATAGAGCCCTGTCTGTTGCCCTGATCTTAGGCTTATGTACTTAAGTGGCTGTCATCAACTCACTCTTGTCATATTTGTGATACTCAAATTTTCAGAGAAGGTGATAGTAGTTAAGGCAACCTGTAAAACCCCCCCCCCCTTAGTGTTCCATCTTCCCACTGGGCATTTTCTGGCTCTGTAAACATAGAAGGATCAGTGGGTAGGGGTGGAACTTGGGGTTACTTCCTCAGAGAAGCATGACTTGCATTTGCTTGTCAGGGTGAACATGTTGCCCTATAGAATACATGCTAATGAATCTGTCTTTTTTTCCCCTACACAGGGCCTGGAGCAGTCATTGATGGTGTAAACTCGGCCTCTAGAGCACTGGCTTGTCTCTGGCTCTCAGGGACCTTCTTTGCCCACTTCTTCATCAAGTTTTGATAAGAAACCATAGGTCCTCTGAGCATCGCCTGCTTCTCCATATCACAGACTTTAATCTACACTGCGGAGGGCAAACCAGTTTGGGCTTCTTTTTGTTTTTGTTTTTGTTTTTTTTCTTCTTGACTATTTTGTTTGTTGGTTTGATTTCTGGGATTTTCAATTTTATTTGATTTTTTTTCTTTTTTTGTTTGAATGAATGGGGTTGGGGGTTGGGATGGGCAGGGTTCTACAAAGGTTCATTTTGTTGTGCCCCAAAATGAAATCTGTCCCTGCTACCTTGGCCTTCCTTTTCTCTACTTCTCTTCTTGCCACCATTAACACACACACACACACACACACACACACACACACACACACACACACACACACAAACACACACACACAAGCACAAACCATAAAAATGGGCTAAAAATGTCCCATGACCCTGAAGATATATCTTGACCCACAATTCAATACACAAGAGTTGCATCTACATGTCCTAATTTTTTTTTTGTCCTGTAAGCTTCCAATAAGACAGTTTTAAAAGTGCATATCCTTATTCCCATGCTAATATCACCTATCCCATTAGGCTTCACACCTTTTCTTTCTAAGAAGCTGTCTAACTACATCTTTACATGTGCACACACCTACATCCATATGTAAAAATTTGCCATCTTCTCTGGCTACTCTGTTCTATCTGCTTTTTTCCACTAGCTGTAAGACTTGCAGACTTCAGGCTATACGTGTACCCAAAGCTACAAATGTAGGAGTCAAGTAAACAAATGAGGGAAGTCTATTTGGGTAGAACTTCCCTTAAAATGCTGTTGCAACTCATAAAAATCTGATCAATAGCTGGCTAATTATATCAAGCTAGCAAAGCAATCATACTATTATCCAGTTACTCAGTTGATTTCTCTCTCCATCTAATTCTACACACCTGTCTTTCTCTCTTCTGATCTATTTGCTCTATTTATCTAACCGTTCTTTTTCTCTTCCCACTACACACTATCCATTCATCCCATATTATTTTTTAATCATATTGCGTCTATGCCACTATCTCCATTTTTCCACTACCATCAATATAGGCATTGCCATCTTCAAAATTGCCTAGCAACTTCTTATGTGAAAGCCAGTGATCTCACAGGCTAACTACCCAAAAGAACAATTTCCTATGCCACGGATCCTGGGAAATGCAGTCACCCATCCACCCAAATTAGACCTTGTGAACAGATGGACCAAAGTAGCAATCTAAAGCTCAGTCACTCATGATTTTCAGAGAGACTGTTCCCTGAGCCACCTTCTCAGGAGGCAGGTCAGCCCTGGAGAAGCCTTGATTATGCTGCATTTCTCCTTTAATAGCTGGGAAATTAAGGTACCAACCCCGTGCTTGTCTCAGTCTTTCAAGAAAAGTACATGTCAGGAACTTGGAGAAACTTCTTCGTGGCTGGCTTTCATTAGCAGAAAGAACCTGACAAAAAATATATATATATCTGTCCCTTCGATGGAAAGACAGTGTCCATCAGCCGAAGTGTGATAACTAGAGCTCAGCATCTCCCTTCTGCTCCAGTTTTGATTTGAATTGTTTGAAAATTATCCAGCAAAGGGCTGATGGAGGCCAATTACGTGGCATGTGTGTTGACAACACTGTTATTTGTTTCAGAAAGCTCTTCTTAGCTGAGGGCACTTGAGCTACTGACTTAATTTCCAAGCACTTGATTAACACAACATGGCAAACAGAGGGGGAAGTGGAAGTAATGCTGTTTTCCTACGCTGTTTCTCTCAAGGCTTTGGGGATAAATGCCCCCAAATTCCTATGTTCAAAGCAGGCCTCATATACAAAGAAGATCTGATTCCACCTCTCAGCATTGCCTCCTGGGAAAAGAAGAGCCCAGCCAACAAGGGAGCCTGCAGTTCAAATGAACATCATTAAAGGTCACAAGTGGCTCTCTGGAGGGACTGGCTTACTGAGAAGTTGAGAAGGAGCACCAGCAGTGACTTTCTTAAAGACATGTCCTGCCTCCCTCAGGAACCCCTTTTAGGTCCATCTCTAAAACCTAAGTGACTGTGCTCCATTAGAGTTCACTTCCCTTAGAGATTAACTGATCACTTGTTGCAGTATACCTGCCTACTCTGTGGCACTATGGTTCTACAAATACAATACCCACAGTAGGGACATATATACCTGCATATACATATTCACATATATACAAATGTTGGCTTCCTTGGCATACAAAAGCTCGGCACTGTCATAAGATAGAACTGGTGTGAGCAAAATTAATACTCTTCTTGCCAGCTGTAAACAGACATCTGCATTTCCTAGTAAGCTGCCAAGAATGAGACTCTGGGAGCATAAATGATGTGCCAAAAGCAGTCTATTTATTCCAACTTCCAGAAGCAATCAGGAACAGGCACAAAGTCAGAATTGCAGGTCGGATATATGAATTTCAGATCTGTCACCGCGCTCAGCACCTGGGATTGGGTTGGTGTCAAGCATTGTATGAGACATAAACATGGCATTTGCGTTTCCTACTAATACTGCCGTTGTTGCTTTGGAGAAAAGGAAATGTGGATGCCATGGAAACTGAAGAGTGTTGGGTGACGTGCTGCCTGAAATGGTCAAGCCAAAATTGCTCTTCACCACCTTGGGCAAGCAGATCATCAGAACCCTAATTGAGTATGGACTCAGGGTCACCATGCGTCTCTGCTGTGCCTACTTTCACTGGATACTAGAAGTTTCTCTGGTGGTTCTCTATTCCACCCAAACTTCAAAGGAAACACATGCTCTAGCCAATCCTTCTCTGTCTGGGAAAAATAAAGCCAAGTAGAAATGACTAAAGGCAACTGGGTACCAGATATGAAAGTGACTTCCTCACAGCAAACATGCCCCAGCTCTTGTTATTTGAGTGACTTTGGTGAGGATGATTCCATGAGATGGGAACTGATCCCCAACACTCTGAAGCAAATAGAAGAGCAGCTGCTTACTAAAAACAACATACACACTTACACATGCCTTTCCAGTTTTACACACAGAGGGTGGATGGATCAGGCCCACTAGACAGTTTTGTTTAGCTTGGCAAGGGTGGGTGTGAGGAAGGTATAAGGTTAGGAACAAAAGAATCACATTACTCTAAGTAACTGGTAGAATATTGTGTGTTTTCTAAGTGAAAACCAAATACAGTTTATCAAGAGATTAGATAAAAGGAAGTAAGCAGAGGTAGTTATTTCTAAAACTTCTCCCCTTCCCAAACAATGCTAATTTGTTCTTCCACCAAAGTAATGCCAATGAAAGTGCTTGTGTTATGCCTCTGGCAAAGCCTGTTTTTTGAGTAGTTTAATGTCAAGTGCCTGATACAGTCATCTGCAAGTTTAGTCAAGGGTGTTTGGATTCTCTTTTTTGTTCTCATTGGGAAAGTTGGAGATACAGGGGATTAGTTGTCAAAACATATATAGCTCTGACATAGAGAGCTAGGTACATGGCTCTTCTGCTGTGGGCTAAGCTGTGTTCAACAGATAGAAAGGGACATCGATATGTCACCAAGATGGCTCATACCTGTCCTTACACTGCTTTGGGCTGTTGTTCACAGGTTGGGAAGTGAGTTCTCAAAATATAGTCATAAGTTTGGTCTGGATTTTTAGGATCCTCACAACTGAGGCTGAGTTTTAACAATCTCTTCCTATATCCATCTGGTCAACTTGTCCTCAGCAAGAAGGAATAGCAAATCTACCTACAGTAGGAAAAATATCAAAAGAGCAGAAAACTCCCCAAGTGGACACTTGATCCCAGAGTCTTTATCACAGCCACTGAATGAGGAATAGATGGAAATTTAATACTAATGTTTTGACTGATACTTCCAGGGACAAAGAACAAATGTTCTTAGTAGCCTGTATGGCTATTACCAGTCCTGTAAAAGAGGGTGGGAAGAATAGCTTATGAAGAAGTGAGGGGGTATCTGACCCCAGTTAGATCCTGAGTTTTTACCAGGATCGAAAAAAAAAAAAAATGGTTTGACAATACCCAGAATACTTTCCCCTCCAGAGCTATTCTTGTTGGAATTAGAGGAAGCAACATAATTCCTACTTTTAATTTATGAGGGTAAAATGTATTTTTCTCCAACACCAAGAATATTTGGGTTTTCTTTGGCATAAGCCTCATCCCTAGAAATCCTCGTGTCCAATTGTTTCCCCCTTGTTATCCAAAGCTTCGCTCTCTCTTTCTTTCAAGACAGATATGTTTAAGTAGCTGCAGTAGCACCTCCCAGGTGTTCAAAGAGAAGGGCAACACCATACAGGGTGCCGTATGATTAGAACTTCTAATGACCACACAGAAAGCAAACAAATAAAAACGCCAGGCTCATTTTCCTCATTTCTTACTTAAGAGAAGAGAAGTAAATGAAAGGAAGAATAAATAGATTTGCAATTAAAAATGTGGCAAAAAGATAAAGCTGAACCGGTGCAATTTAGCCTTCAGGTGCAGAATATGGAGTCCAAAAGAATGTGGAGTGGACTTAATTAGACGCAATTGTCTTCATAGTGAAAGTAGTCAGCTAAACCCAATCTCCGGCATTTTGGAAGAGACTTCCCAAACCCCCTCCCCTGAGTGGTGCCCTTTTTAGGCACATGGTTGTTCCACACCATTAGTTGGAGAAAGAAAGATTGAGAGCTTCCCACCATCCTTGTGGGGCTCCATCCTACGTTATTTGGCAGAGTATAAGAATCTCAATAACAATGGTAAATAATAATAGCTGCCCTTGTGTTAGTGAAAAGGAACATTTTTAATCATTCAGAAATTTTCGTGACATGTAAAGTGCAATTGTGAGGAATGTGTGGGTGTACGACAATGTATCTGTCAAGTTCAGAGTCCTCTAGATTAAAAAAAACTTATATGATTATCAATGGTGCCATTAATAGATGTGTTGGACAATGGGTGTACCCATTTTCATGATTATTCTCAAAACAAATCTATGTTCAAATGCTTTAAAATTTTATCACATGATATAAGAATATGACTTGGTCAGCCTTTAAAAATTCTTTTCTCTTTTACTTTCTTAATATTTTTTTCCTTCAAAACTCAATGAAGACTTGATTTCTGTCAATCATTGTATTGAGGATGAATATACTACCTGAATTTTGTGCATGTTACATTGTAGTTGTAACCTTTTCTAATTCAGGATGAATACAAGATGGTTGTGATTGTGCAGTGTATCAATAAAGTTTGAAGAAATTTGTAACTTTTAGGGGCCTCTTCATTAGGATGTTCCTTAGAAATCCAGCAATGGGAAAGATGAAGCAGTTATGTGTTTTAGACTTTGGGGAGTCAATGTGATCAGAAATATATGAGTAGGGCCCCCTCCTATCTCCTTCTTACACAGAGAGAGAGAGAGAGAGAGAGAGAGAGAGAGAGAGAGAGAGAGACAGAGAGACAGAGAGACACAGAGAGACAGAGAGACAGAGAGACAGAGAGAGACAGAGACAGAGAGACAGAGAGACAGAGAGAGACAGAGACAGAGAGACAGAGAGAGACAGAGACAGAGAGAGACAGACAGAGAGGCAGAGAGAGAGAACTCTATCCATTTGCATGACTAGCAAATATTTCTGCTATTTACAAACAAAACATTCAGCTCAAGTCCCGAGTCTCAATTATTTGTTGATATTGGATAAATTGAAATCAGAAGTTTCCTAAATCAATGCCTAGGTTCCTCCCAGTTCCACCATTCTTCCTTACAGTCCCTGCTATTTCCTTCCACTGAAGAATGCATCTTTTTGGCAAGGACAGTATTGGTAATGTACACTTGTTCTTGAATGGAGGTGCCACTGGATTTATTTTCATTCACAGCCTGAACTGCTATACATAGAAATGCAATAAATGGTGACTGTGCCCCATTTCCCAAGTTGCCATTTCTAAAACATCATTTCCTTCCCCCCAAATCCCAGCTTTCTCTCCATTACTGCATTGCCTTTATGAAGGAATGGATAATACATTAAAAAAAATCATTTGTTCTCAACAAGCTGTCTTTCAGTGAATCCTTTCCAGTAGGTATGTTGTCTTGGACAGCACCCAGCATTCATACACCTTCCCATTGCTTCTTCGTAACATTCTCATGTGTTTATTTTCTTTTGATTTTGCTTTCAGCCACTAGATCTCTCTAGGCTTCTTACAGATAAAGCTGAGGGGCGTGGGCCATGGTGATCTGGGAGTTCAGTATAACATGGATAAAGACCTTTCAGCTCATTTCTCAGCTTTTCCGAAAAAGTCCTGAAGCTAAAATTTTGACAGTGGTATTTTTGTTGGTTAACCCAGAGCTTCCATGACTCAGTATCCCCTGAGGAAAAGAAACACAGCTTGATACATGAGCTATCTGTCTGGGCTTAAGTCAAAACAGCAAGTACACACTTGATACTGGTGACTGAGAGTTTCTACTCTCTTTGTGTTTGGTATGAGGTCATGGCGTTCCCATCCCTCTCCTAACTGTCACTTCTCTTCTTATTTTTTTTTTCTTCCATTTTTATCCCTTTCTTCCCTTCTGTACCAGACCCTCTTCTGTTCACACCATAACAATGTCCCATCTGCCTGCTCTTTTCCTGGCAGAGATATTTATCAGTCTTTCAGTTCATCTGGCCACTCTGTGCCTTCAAACATCAGCATAACAATTTGTTCTTCCATCAGCTAACCACCAACCTAGACATTCACATATTATTTCCCCATTTGTATAACCCTGATTCTCTCTATACAATCATGTGCCTCCCTAATGTGACTGTGTTCTCTGTCTATTTATTTAAGCCATCTATCCATTTCTTACCTGTCAATCCATCCGCTGAGCATCCTTCAGCTAGCCTTTGGCAGAAATACCTATTTCCCAGCCCACTTCAAGGTAATGAAAATCTTGGCTGTTATCTCTCTATTCCACAAGGGAGGCTTTATCTAGTTATTCTGAAACACAGTTGCTAAATGATTGGATGCATTTTTGTTATCTTCACCCCAAACACACCCTATTAAAAACGTATACCTACAGAAGTGCTTTGGGAGACGTGTAGGGGCATACCTGGTCCTATCGAGATGTGTTACATTGCACGGGAGATGGAGAATTAGAAGGGAAAACACTCAGATGAGGCCTAACGTCTCATATCTTTATATGTGTGGTTAATTGTTTCTATTGCTATTTGTTAATTTGGATTTATTTTGGGACAAGGTCTCTTTCTGTAGTATATGCAGGCCTTGTACTGACAATCTTTCTTCCTCCGTTCCCTAGTGCTAGAATTCCATGTGCAACTTGGTGCTTAACTTTCTAACACAATGATTGCAGTAGTTCAGTAAATACAGCTCATGACTGCAATAACAGACAGAAAAATCCTGACTGATGATGGCCTCTTCTTTCCACACTCTTTTATTTAAAGCTTAGTAAACTCGTCCCCTTCATGAACACTAAGGGTGGCACTCACTGGCACCAGGCCCTTTGATCAGCTCTAGAACCAAAGCCCTGAGACCACAAGGGATACTTCCTTGGTCTCCTTGTCCTCTTCAGGACTTGAGGGTTCTCTTTGTCCTCACACCTTATAGACACTCCATTTATTCATTTATTCATCGTGCATGCACCATCTGTAGAGAAATTCCCGCAAGGAGTTCACATTTAAGATAAGAAAAGCACTGTATAAGACGGAACAATTGCAGTAAAATATTGTAAGTATTATGATAGAGAGATGAGAAAATGGTTGTAGGCTACAGAACAAATATTGGGAGATAATTAGAAGGCTCCCTTATTTTTCCCTATTGATCCCCCGGGGACAAGAAACTGGATGTAAACAGCTAAGATAGGCAGTAGACATAGCTCATAGATATTATTAATACAAAATAAGCAGGTTAACAGAACTCCGGCACATTCATTGTTCAAGAAGTCTGTGATGGAATAAATAAATATTTGTTAAGGGAACAAGCACCATGGAAAGCATTAAAACTCTAAACAGCCAAAGGGCCATACTGTGCAGTTGGTGATAAAGCTGACTTGAGACCTCCTGGAGCGGATGAACTAACATCCACAGTGTCAGATTGGGCTGGACCCTAAAGTTCAGTCCCCATGCAGAAGTATGGAGCACACTGTCCCTCCTGTACCAGGGAGTTTCAGGAGCCTTGATGGTAGTCAAGAGGGTCCATGATGACTGGGATCTGGGAGCAGGCAGCAATGGAGACCATCAGCAGATGCTAAGGGTGGCCTTACTGAGTAGGCTCTGGATCTGGGTTCCAAGAAGATGAGATGCATCAACTGCTGTGCCTTGGGATGAAATACCAGACTTATTTGCATTTAAGTGTTTGAAAGCATCTCTTCGTTCAAAAACAAGAGTGGATACAGTATTTACTTCTCCATTAACTATCTCTGGTGAGACGTTTTCTTTCATTTACTTGGAGTCCTCAAACTGGGTATTTTCTTTAGAAATATGGCATGATATAACTAGGGAAATATCTTTTTAAAATTACAACCTTACAAATTGCCTTGGACCAATTTCCAACTTCTCTTAACTTCCTTCTCATTCTGACAACATAGTGGCTATAATAGCCACCTTACAAGACTGCCTGTTAGAAGCATTAGCTTATTAGACGTGAATAGATAAAAATGTTAGTGTAAGGCCTGGTGAGAAACAGTTTATTGCAAAGTAAACATTGGTTTTATCCTCCTATCCTTCCCTTAGATCCTCAATGTCCTTGTTTTCCAGAGCTTCTGAAAGAGATCATTCCAGCTTCTTTAGAAAAAGTGAAACCATGCTTTCTGAGTCATTCCTCTATTGAAATGTAAAATGTAGACACACGTTTCTGAGACTTGAATTATTAAAGTGAAAAGCTTCAAAAATGCATTAATAACGTTTTTGGTAGATCTTGACTTTCCAGCTCATCACCAAAGGGAAGGAGAGAACAAACTAATAGGCAAACTATTTATTTTCAAGAAAATTCAGCCCAGATTTAAAAGCACAGGATAGGATATTGGTTCTTAGCATTCACCAGGTCCAGGATTCTATTCCTAACATAAAAAGTAGTCCAACCCATCATTTCAGCTATTGCTCAGAACTGGAAGAGTACTTAACCCAGACTGAGGGATTCCAGGCACATGTCCAGAGTAGTAGATATGGAGCTGAGTCTTCAAGGCACAGAAGAATGTAGCCCCCCCCCCCCCAAATGGAGGGAAGTAGAAGACATACGGAAGGCTTTCCCATAGATCCTGTAAATATGGGAGAAACACAAGAAGGCTAATAAACTGAACATAGGAACATGGGTTACTTGAAGGAATACAATTGGAGAATAAGGACAGGAACAGCACCAGGTATGTCCAATCTTCACCCACAGTAACAAGTTTTCATCTTCAAAGTTCACACTTGAGAACCACACAATCAGGTGACAAAAGAAGCACAACATGTATGCACAAACATATGCACACACAGACACACACAATGTTTTGATTTGTGTTGGGGCACACTCATAACTACATAACTATACCTGGGTTATATACAGCCTGCACGATATAGGTCTTGAGAGACACTTAGAAACCTTGAAGCAAGTGATCACATGTTGAAAATTGCCAAAAACCAACTAACAAACAAGGGAAGAGGAAGATTTACTCAGAAGAGGGAAAGGATTGGGTTTGCAATTGAGAAAGACCCTCAGGCAGCAGGATAAAAATGGGGAAAGGGAGCCCTGGAGGGAATAACTCAAGTGAGAAGGGATGAAGAATAAGAAGCAGTAAGCAACTTAGAGTGGTGTCAGAGACCAGAGACTACACATGCACAATACTCTAGGTTTCAGCTCAGCCAACTGGATAGAAGATAGTTGATTCTGAAAGCTTAAGGAGAAGATGCTATCCGATGCATTTTTGGGCATATTCAGTTTTAAGTACCATCCGTAGAACCTCCAGGTGGAGATGTTTAAGTGCTATCAGCATTTTCCTGAGTCATCCAATCATATCTGCATGGTCCACAAGGGATGCCTGATTTCTTTTCTCTGTCAACATCCCTAATTCCAAAGGAACTTTAGCTCCTTAGATCATCCATCTGCAACTCGTTTTTTATCCTCCATATCCTCTTTATTTTGATTTTTGTCTGGAGGAGGTGCTCTTTTTCTTGCTTGCTGGGATAGAAGGTAGAGAGAAGTTCCCTGATTAGGCAGTCAGGAAGTAACAGATGATTTCAGCAGGGAAAGTGGATTGGTACAACTCTCCTACCAACCTCATAGCTTGTGGCGCTTCCCATGTCTAACACAAAAGGTCAAGCCATTAAGCACTGGGTAACATGAGAATAATTGAACATAAAGAAGCAGATATATATATATATATATATATATATATATATATATATATATATATATATATATATACCTGCATACTACAATAGCAAAAGTATTCTTTGTATTTTTATCATATAGTCTGAGGTTCCCTTGCTTGCAAATCAAGGAGAGATTTTATGCTTCCAAACCTTATCAGAGAGCCTACCTCTACCCAAGAAGAATGCATTTCATTTGAACAATTTAAGAATATCGTGTTTTGCTTTTCCCCACTGATCCAAGAGAAACCTCCCCAAAGCCAGCTAGAGAAAGACATCACTGAAGCTTGACATCGTGGTGTCTAGCTGCATCTAGAGGGCTTGTGTTGTCTGACTCTTCAAAGACACAAGAGCTTCAGTTGGAGTATGTGTGTAGTTCAGGAGGCAAGGCCTTCCAAATGAGGAAAAATCTGAGTATAAGCCCTGATTCTGCCAAATAATATCTGTATGCCTGAGGGCTTAAAGCATAATACCCTACATGCTCAGTTTACTCTTCCTTAAGTAGAGTTGGTCACTACCTCCTCCAGCATTGCTATCTGGTACCTAAGAGCAAACGTGTTAACAGAAATCCCTGATACAGTTCTTTGCCTATAGTTATATGTCACAGCATCGGTAGCAGCTTTCTCTGCAGCTCCTATACATGGTATTCTTGAAGTATTAATGTAGACGGTTGCTTTTTTAAGTATCAATTGCTTAGCCCTGTGGTTGGAGGCATTGCTGCTGAAGATGGCTAGGAAAGACTCAGGAAAGCAGGGCAGAAAGAAACCTCTAGGTGATGTATCCAGTTTTTGTTGTTATCAGAGAACGAAGAATTTTTACTAAGGTAAGAGCACATAGTCAAGGGCTGAATTTGGGCTTCTTGGAAGAGATCCGATCTGTAGAACATGGGATAGCACTTCCCAGGAAATCTTCAAGGTGAATCAAGGCAGCTAAAGGTTAAGAATCACAAGCATAGGTAGATATTGTTTTAGAAAAAAGGCTTATTCTTCATTTTCTTCCTTCCCTACAGAGAGTTTGTTGAGTGATTGTCACAGGATCAGATATAAGAGCATCCAATCGTGTAACACATATGCCTGGGGGACATGCCATTATAATGAAGCAAAGGACAGTTAGCATTTGCATACCTTACAGTCACAGGAAATAAAGCAAGTGTCCATCCCCAGCTTCAGTCTCTGTTCAACACTATCCACTCTCCATGCTCCTTTCCCAATGCCTTGGAGAAGTCATTTAACATATGCAAGGAAACCACAATGCATCGGGATGGATAGTGCCTAGGCCCTGCAGGAATATGGGTCCTTTCAGGATGGCCTGTCCCCCAGGCCTAAAGCAGGCTCAAATCTGCCCCCACAGTCTATGTCTTTTGTTTGTGGTCTTGTCCTGTACATGGTACATCTGTGAAGACAGTTGCTCTGGTTACAAGACCAAGTCACTTCACTTTCTGTCTTTGTCACTAAAGGTTTCAGAGAAATCAGCTTTTTAGGGTAATAATCATTATGTGGTTGGGTCAGCTAAAGCAGTAAAGGGACTCTTGGAGGGCCTCAGAGACAAAGGCTTTGATTCCCTGCTTGATGCAGTCAGTCTTGGTCTCTGTGCAGCATCAGTATGGACAACCCTATCCATGATTTCTCTCTGTCTCATATTTTCCAGCTTGTGTGAGAGCGGTTCCAGTACCCAAGTCAGTCTGCTCCTTTGAATAGGTTGCTTTTGATGTCAATTCCTGGCTGAGTTACTCAGATTTCCCTCTTGTCCATGCCTCCCTCTTCCTGCATTGATCTCAGTTCTGTGGGCAGCCTCGCACTCTTCCACCTGTTCCTAATTCTCACCTTAAGAAAACTCAAAGTGCTGAGGAGGAGTGTAAGACAGGAAGTAGAAGTTTCTATGGGGGTGAGGAATACTTTCTTGTGAACATACACAGTTTGGTTGCCAAGCACTGAAATCCCCCAGTGGATATCACATCCCTGAACACCTGTGCCCACCATGTGTGCAGAGAGGAAACTGGCAGAGAAAGAAGACAGTGTGCAGAAAACTGCTAACTTTTATGGATATGGTAAAACCATAATGGGGCTAGGCACCTTTGTGAATGTTAACTCTCACAATGTTAACAACAGACATAGACCCATGGATTATCTTCACTGAAGTACAGTCTACTGCTGGACAGACAAAACTGGAAATTTATGACAGATCTATCCCATTCAAAGCTGATGTTCCTTCAGATTCAACAGCAAACTTGTCTCAGTTTCAGGGCTGAACTTATGTATCCAAACACACGAGCTCTTCTTAACTAAAAATAAGAACTGCTCACTTAAGCATCCAAGTCTGGCTTCTTATCAGCATCCATAAGGCAATCAGGTATTTCCACCTACTTAAAGAAAACAGCTCTAAGTTCTTAGACAATCTCCTGACTCCAAGACCATGGCTAGAAAAGAGTTATACAAGGGCTTTGCCCACTCCTGATGGAGAAACAAGCTGACGGCATTGGCTCATGAACCTGGCCCTAGACTGGGTGGAACTCTGAGGGTATTCAGTCAGAAGCGAGCCTGAAAAAGTCACCAAGTACTAAGGGAAAGAGTGACTTAATCTCAGACTCTCTATATACCATCAAAGAAGGTGTGAATAAGAAGAGATATCTTTTTATTCTAGTTTGGCAAAATTAAAGAGGTCAGTAAAAATGATATTCTATGGATTTGTACTTGGACTATGAAACATTAACTTAGTCTAATTTTCCATTTAAGAAAATGTGAACCACCAATTTCTTAAAATTATTATATTAATGTAAATCTGTCAGTATAAAATAACAATCATCTATCCATCTAATTGTCTCATTTCTACATTGGTCACTTTTCTCATTTCTGTGAACAAATACTAGACATGACAACTTAAGGAGAGGAATTTCTCATTCTGGATCTCAATTTCAAGAGATTCAGCCAACTGTCATTCAGCTCTGTGATTGTGAGCCCATTGTGACAGAGAAGGCCATGGCGACAGAAGGGCCCAGTAGAGGAACTCCTTCTCTTTTTGGTGGATAGGAAGCAGGAAAAAGGATGCTTTATGTGTAGAGGTCAGGGACTGAAATGGGCCCCAGAGACACGCTTCAGTCTACTTCTTTTAAGCATGCTACCTTTCCTACCTCCCAATAGTGCCATCGTAGCATGGACCTAGAGAAAGATGAATCCACTCTCTAAGTCAGACCTCTTAGGACCTAATGAGCATTGGTGACATGGAAGTATCTTCAGTAATCTCCCAGATGTTTCTCAATCCCATCAAGTTGAGAGTCAAGATTCCCACACTATGTCTCTGTCTCCCAATATGACTGCCACTAACCATCTGTCCATCATGTCTCTTCTTGAATATGACCCCCCTGTCACCCTCTAATATAGTGCACTCGGGACAATGGGCAGTTTCTATGTTTTCTGCCTTCCCAACATGCACAGCAGTGCCTAGCACTCAGTGGCCTTCCTGTCTATTGAAGGAATGCATGGCTTTTAAGGTGAAGAGAAGCAAAGGAAAATGTTCCTTAGAGCAGAGCCATTATTGAAAGGGGTTGAAAGGATCATGTGGCCATGAAAGGTCCTGAGAGCAGAGCATCTGAAGTACTTTGCTACTTCTTTGTTTGAATGGATATTGGCCTGAAAGGGACAGGCATTCTCTTAATCACATTCTTCTTTATCTAGCATAGCAGCACTAACCTTTTATTATGATAACATCTCATATTTTCAGATGTTTGGGTGTGATGATTTCAGTTGACTAGATAAAGCATCTATACCATAGCAACCAGTGACTTGGCCTCCTTCTAATGCTAGCTGAGGGTGGATGGGAGTTGAAGTCTAGCCTCCCAAGTTCCAGGTTTATTTCTGCCTACCTTCCTGTCCTCTTCTGATCACCTCCTTGTGTCATGCTAGAACTATAGGGCTCTTGCAGTTCCTGTCTGCTCTGAGAAATGCAAACTTCAACTTCTTCAGCACATTTTTTCATGAGCTACAAACCCATCTCCTAACTCCCCCAAAGGGACCGCCATGCCAGGCCTCTTCATTGCACCTAAAGACTGAAAGAACTTAAAAAGGCAAAACATTCATTTCAAAAGAAATGTCACAGTTCAAGGCTCTTCAATGAGGAGTGAATGAGACCTAGGATTCTGGACCAGTAGATGACCAGTGTCCAAAGTATTCTATTGAGTGCATCTGCTGTGTATAAAATCCTACAAAAATCTCATTGACACAAGATGTGCTCCTGACTTCAGTCATGTAAGAGAAGATTGTGAGGAAATGACGAATACACAAACACACACACACACACACACACACACGCACACACACACACCACACAGGGTCGGGGAAGACAGAGACAGAGATGGTTAAAATGTTAGATGGGGAGAGTGTTCTTTAGAGATCATCTCTCACTGGGCAAATGTTGGTAAGTGACTAAATTACAAAGAATATTCTATAAGCACACATTACCTTACCTTCCTAAACATAAGTTTCCTTCCAGTAACTTCGAAAGGTTATCTGAGGGAGTGTCTCCAAAAAATCTATGTCCTTAGTTCAGGAAATTCATAGTCTCCCAGAGATGTTCGTAAATACTAAAAGGTATACAGGAAAGGGGTGGTGCAAACACCCACTTGGGTGACAGCCCTGGCTGCTTTGCTCTGGTCCTGGCCACATCAGTAAACAGAACCACAGCAATCAATTTGCCTTTTCTTGATGCAGACAAAACCATAAAGGAAAAGCATCAGAAGAGGTAATAAAAGCCCTTCTCATACAGTTAATAGAGAGCCTCCTAGATGGAACAAGCCCAGCTGTTGCCGCTGCAAATTTACTTCTGTTTTCAAGTTCAAATAGAGACTAAAACATTATCTTCGCAGGAATTGATTTTACGTCTTCCAAACACATATGCCACCTTAATTGTGATTTGTGTGATAGCTCAACTGCTGAAAGCTTTCGTTTATCTCTACCTGGTTAAACAACTTTAAATAATAACAAGTCAATATATCTGTCTATTGACCAGGGCTCTTCTGCAGCCCCAGAGTACACGGTTGAGGAAGAAAGAGCTGTTTAACCCTTTGCTGAGCTCAGACTCACATTCATTTTCCCCAGCTTGGTTTTAATGGTGAGGCATAACTGCCTTCAAATTGAAATGAATAGAAAAGTGTAGACACTCCATGTGGTGTCTATTCTTGTATAAAACATGTTTTTTGTTTGTTTGTTCGCTTGCTTGTTTTCAGCCTTAATATATCTCTTAAAAGAAAAAAAATGTTGATTTCTTTTTAATACTCTTGTTCTGAATTTCCTCACTCATTTTCCTTATAGGGTATTTACTTGAATAAGTGGTATTGAAGAAAAAGTTATGTTAAAAACCCACACAAACAAAAATTAATGGAAGGTATCGTGAATATTTCTTGTAAGACATGCCTGTGAAGATAGGAAGGCTCAAAGCCATATGGAATGTGCAAAGAGGAGCAGAGTCAGGGAATTATCTATTTGAGCATCTTAGGCTTGGAGAGGTTTAGAGAACAAATGTTTTGGTCCCTGCTGGTGGTGAGATTCTTGTTTGTTTGTTTTTGTTTTTAAACTTGTTTGTTTTTTGTCAATTTTGATTTTCATATTTACTGGACTAAGTCATTTCTTGACCATTAGGAAGCCAAGAAGGTTGCAGACCCTTCAGCCCCAGCCCAGCCACTCCATACCAGCTTCTTTGGGAGAAAAGGATAGCCCACAAATGGCAGCCTCTTGGTATAATGGCAAGAGATAACCCCAACTATAGCACTGGTAATGGGGTCTGTTCTTCCCATGACTTGAAGTTTCCTTAGATTCCAGGGCTCATAATGAAAATGGGGAGTGGGCTCTCTTTCTTATGCTGCCCCAAATACAATATGGAGCAAGAAAACAAATGTCTACCTTCCTCACACTTCCCTACGGTGTTGGGACATTTTGGATCACTGGAAAATAGGGAAGGTGTGAAAAGGGAAGGCCTGTCCCTTGCCTCTGACTAGAATTCTAGATATTGTTGTTATTCCCCCAGGGAAGGACAAGGGCAACAGGAATTTTATTTCCCTGCTGGGAGGGAAGAAGGAAGGAAAACCAAATGCCAAGTACAGCTCTCTTATAGACTGTCCTGTGGAGAGAAGAGGGATTCCCAGACTGTGGCCTTCTCAGTGAGAAACTTCGTGGGAATTCTGGGTTTGTTTTTCTTTCAGTTTCCGCAATCTTGGCTTTAACACTTTTTTCTGGTTAATGGAAGCCACATTGAGATTCTTATTCAAAATAGCCCCTTCCCTTAGTCTT
The DNA here is from genome assembly GCA_028551405.1 of Uromys caudimaculatus. Classification (NCBI taxonomy): domain Eukaryota; kingdom Metazoa; phylum Chordata; class Mammalia; order Rodentia; family Muridae; genus Uromys; species Uromys caudimaculatus. The sequence continues at coordinate 86,477,116 of CM052706.1, read as the reverse complement.
TCTCTTTACTCCCACTGTCCCAAAAGCGAGCCCTACAGATTCTCTGGAAGTAAATAATAATGTTACTAATAAATAATCACACTTATAACTGACAGGGCCTCATGACCAGTGAACTCTTAGGATGAAAAGCTATCAGTAATTACTAATTAGAAAAGCCTGTCTGGGGTGTGTGCTCAGCCATCGGTGGACACTTTTTGACTCTTTCCTGCTTGCATCCCTCGTGATTTCCTCCAGGGCAAGGATTTTTCATTAATTATCGTGTTTTCCCCAACAAGAAATGAATGACAATTCAACTTAGTTATTTATTATTATTATTTTTTTTACTCTATAACTGCCTCATTGGAATACGAACTTCCTTATTTCATGCTGACATTGAAACGACATCTGTACTGAGACATTCTACACCACCATAAAAATGACTCCCAGCTGCCTTGATTTTCTGATACTCTGTGTCTATTAAAATATGTTTTGTTTATCCACACTACTATGGAGCATCTGGGCATTTGCCCAAACAATATGACATTGGATCCGGCTACTCCCTCCTCTGCAACATGCTATCAAAGCAGCAAGGATGTCATGGTTTTTATTTCTCATACTGTGCCATACTTCCCTTCTGTACCTGCACAGCAATGTTGCGACAAAGCAAAGATAGGAATTCCCTTACAGTGACTAAGATCCAAGTGTGTACTTTCTCCAGCTTATCAGTTTGGTGGAGTGGAGAGGGCAATACTTCACCTGTCATATAATAGTCACTGAATAAATACACATTGAATTGCATTAAATGAGGGTCGAGAAGTACCGCTCACCTTCAGGGTAGGAGCTGATTAGTCTTACGTAGAATCTAAGGCAGCAGCCAGTGGAAGCTTTGTGAACAGCTCCTTCTTCATTTTCTAATCTAAATAAACCATCCAACTCACTAAACCACATGATTCTTCAATACTGGCTCCACGTGGGAAAAGAGAATGAAGAGCAATGGAGGGAGAGAAGCAAGTGGAGGGAGAAGCGGGGGAGGATGGAGGAACGTGGAAACACAGGGTCAAATGCAGAGTGAACCAATCCTCATTTTTCAAAGGGAGAAAGAGAAATTCTGAGTACATAACGTCAGTAAAACAAAGGGGTAAAACTCCAGCTTTGACACCACTTATGCCTGGTCACACCCTGTCCTTTCATGGTGCCCTCATGGTACAGGTACATGGTAAATGCTACGCTGACTAGGGAGGGAAGACTCTGCTGGTTCCCAGAGAAGATTCTCCAGCTCTCTCCATCCACAGCCACCCCAGGGAAGAAACAGACATAAGAAAGAAAACAGAGAAATTGATCCCAGGAATAGAGGTGTTCCTTCCTGCAGCAGGGGACGTGGGAAAGGCAATTTCAAACTAAAGGGGCTGCTTCAAAATACAGAGATTGGCAGAGTCAAAACCGAAGCACACGTCTCTGATGAGGGGTCTAGGGAGCTGCAGTGTCACCCTGTATACCCGTCAACTCCTCAGTTCTTCCTTTGTGCACAGGGGGGCACTAGCAATACACTGCCTGCAGCCCCAGCACCCTGTGCTCTCTGCAGCTGCTTGGGAAGGACTTAATTACACCCACTTCCAAGTGAGCATGGCAAGCTGCTCGGTGGTGAGCAGGTCTGCATTGCAGCCCTGCTGCCTCTGCTGGCTTGAAAGTCACCTCCTTTAGGAAATGTGTCCTTCCCTGATTAACCCCACTTACCCTGGATTGCATTGAATCCCTGTGGCTCCCTTGTGTTGATCACTTGGCCCTTTACCTACTGGCATTGAACATGTTGCCTTTTTAAAACATCCCAAGACATTTCTCTTTCTCTTCTTTCTCCTAAGCCCCTATTGTACAAAACCATGTTTTCCCTTGCTAGTTCTTACAGGGAAAGGCTATTCAGTAGGTGTGATGAAGAAGAAGGATGAATATTGAGCCGAGTGACAGGCACCCTGTTATCCTGAGATCACTGGTCTTCAAGAGACACTAGGCAAATTATTTTGCTTTTGTGAGCCTCAGTTTCCTTATCTGTTAAGCAATAGTAATCATCACTGAGTCACGTGGAGTTGTGTGAGAATTAATGACCAAAAATTACCTGCAAATGCCTGACTGGGTGCTGGAATGCACAAGGCACTTTATCACTGTTGGAAAGATGCAAAGGATACTCAGTCTTTTTTTTTTTTTTTTTTTTTTTCCTGACCACTGACTGAACTGACAGAATTTCCCTGCCCCTTATTTGCAAACGGCCCTGTGGTAAGTACAAAGACCTAACCAATAAGATAAGGCTTTATACTTAACAAGCCCAGTAGGCCCACAGGACAGTTCAAAGAGTGTCATTGAAACACAAAATGATATTGCTAGAACCAAGATGTCAGAACACACTGGTTTCAGACCTATCCTTTGTCTTTTAACCTTTTAATCGTTTGTTTACCAATGAAGACTCAGGAGCCAGCACCCAGCTGACCTTTCTCCTTATCTGATTTCCCACCATGAATACTGCCCTCTCATGCAGACTCAATTTTCTTCAAATTCAGTGTCCCTCCCTTCTATTTCCTGTGTATCTCTCCATCTGTCCTCCTGACTTCCTCTTACTTTCTCTGTTAGTTTTTGTTTTGTTTTGTTTGTTTTTTAAATAATCCTATGTTCACTTCCTATTAACTGGTTGCTTGCCCTGCCTCTTGACCTATGGTTGACTTTATTTAATCCTGTTCACAATATTCAAGCAGAAGGCTCTCAGACTAAAGGTGTATACTAAGGCTGAGGTGCACCACAACTAAAAACAGGGTTTTTCCAGTAAATAAAATATTCTCAGGGTTTACAGCATGACCAAATATCCTGCAACACTACCCTAGCAGAGGAATGAGGCAGGAACATCTTAATAATCCTTTTCCTAGCCCTGGGGCAACTAAAATGCACATAGGCAAGGGTATCCCATTTCACCCCCACCCCTAATCCTTAGTGTCCTCCACCAACAAGGTTACCATTTGGCTTATGAATATGAGACCTAGCTTGCCTTCTTGTCACCCATAAGTCCAACAGCCAGGGTCTCTGTCTTAGGGTTTTATTGCTATGAAGAGACATCATGACCACTGCAACTCTTATAATGGAAGACATTTAATTGGGGCTGGCTTACAGTTAAAAGGTTTAGACTATTATCATGGTGGGAATCACAGTGGCAAGCAGGCCAACATGATGTTGGAAAAGAAGCTGAGAGTTTCTATATCCAGATTAACAAGCAGCAGATAGAGAGAGAAAAAGCCACTGGGCCTGGCTTGAGCGTCTGAAACCTGAAGGCCCACTCTTAGTGACATACCTCCTCCAACAAGGCCACACCTCCTAATAGTACCACTCCTTAGGAGATTGTGGGAACCATTTTCATTTAAAGCACCATAGTTTCCTTAATGCATCTGTAGAATGTGAGCATCCTACTGCCCATAGTGTGGATGAGAAAGCATCAAGGAAACAAAACTAAATATGTTTAGCACTTTAGTGGACAGGTAAAGCTGTTTCCCCTTGCCTTGTCTGAAGCTAAGAAAAGCTTTCACCTTGTACCTCTTCTCAGATGTCCCTCAGTTCTCAGAGGTGCTCTATGTTGACCAAGAGAGTACTACGTTAAATGAAATAAGCCAGGCACAAAAAGACAAATGTCACCTGATGTCGCTCACATTTAGAATCTAAAAAGGCCATGCTTATAGGAGTACAAAGCAAATTAATGTTTAGTAAAGGCCAGGAAGGGGTAGGGATTGGTTGCCAGTACAAACTCATAGCTAGGTAGGAAACTCTATGAAATGGTTATGGCTAATAATATATAAAATAATTAGAAAAGGGCTTTGCATGGTCTCATGACAAATAGGTAAGGGATAAACAAACTAAATAACCTGACTTGTTCTTTAGTGGATATACAAATGTACCAAAATATCACAGTCTACTTTGTAAACTTGCACAATTATTTGTCACCTGTCAATTAAAGAAAGAAAAAAGGAAAGAAGAGAAAGATGGGAGGAGGAAGAGAGGGAAGGAGGAAAAGAGGAAATGCTTTCCCTTTGATCTTAATTATTTGAGGGACGATAAGTCTACTGGATTGGAGGATCCAAGATACCTTTAAATATGAAAATGACCAGTAGGTATGCTGTTCCACGGCTGATTTACAATTGCTTTGGACACAGCCTATGGGATGGGATGCATTAGCAGAGAGTGCCAAGAAGTTAGGATTCCCTCATCCTTCACCTCACAGATCACAGACTCTTTATTAGTTTTTCCATGTTAAGAGAGGAAAGGAATTGAGATATTTGAAACCTTACTTCTAAAATGTAGATTACAGGACGTCTCAGCAGGAAAAGGCATCTGCCATGCAAGCCTATTGATTTAAACTTGATTTCTGAAAACCCTCATAAAGGCAAGAACCAACTCCACACAGTTGTCCTCTGACCTCCGCATATGTGCTATGGCATATGCTGCTTCCTCCCACCCCTACACAGCATACAATAACAACTTCTAATAAGACTTTAAATAGAGATTATCCAATTTTTAACTTGCATCTTAAGTCATTTTACCATTGTTGTTGAAAATTCCTCTCTTTTGTCTTCAAGAAGTATTTCCTAGTCTGCTTAGTTTGGAGGGAAAAAACAGCCTAAACTTAGAACACTGTCTTGGTGTGCATGAACTCTGACAAATTCTTCTTGACCCTGAAAGCTGTTTTGTTTCTTGAACTTTGCACGACCTTGCCCCTGTTTAAGTGACCCTGCAGGGTCTTCCTCTCCCTCCTCTCCAGTTAAAGGAAATATAGTCTCTCCAAAACAAAATGCCTCCTCTGGTTTTGAGGAGCCTCCATTGACCTTGACATGACCCTGGTGAACTTGAAATGAAAGAATTGATCTTTGTATGACCCGGTTCTTAGGATCTGTGCGTTGTTGTGTTCCTGGGATAACTGAAGGGGGAGAACACGACACAAGTCCTGCACAAGTTGGCTGTTGTAATCCCACCAGTAAATAATGTTCTGTAAAATTGATTAAGCTATACCTAGAGATATTGAGGCTTCATCATCTTCCCTATAATGAGCCTTCCTTCCAGAATTCTCCTAGGGCAAAGTCAGTTGAGAGCTATGAATCTCACTTGTGACTAGATTCTTGCTCTTCTATTCTATGTAAATCCTTCTTACTTGTTTTGGCTTATATAAGACTCTTCATTTCCACATTCTCTACTTTGGGCTGTACAGTTTTTGTTTAAAAATCATAATTACCTCTTGTGGCAAGCTTAAGAAAATGGGTTTGTTTTAAAAAAAATAAATCTCCATGCCCTAATAACTTCAATGGGTAACCCTTGAAAAATTAAAATAAAAGGAAAGAAAAGAAAATAGAAGTTCCAGTGAAGCCATGGATTTTGCTCTGTTATTCAGTTATATGAACTCTTATGTCTTGGTCCATTTTTTTATTATTAAAGAAAAATACGAGCTCACCAGGTACTGCCCCGAACCCGCGAGACACAGGGACCGAGGTAGGCAGGCCTAGAAACCCCCCTGGATCCCAAAAGCGGGCGGCTGTGGCAGGAAACTTCTGCCTGGGACACTAGGATTCCATAGACAAGCAGCTCCGAGAG
>CM052706.1:86419515-86471027 GCA_028551405.1 Uromys caudimaculatus | reverse complement strand
CAAAGAATACACATCTATTGACCCATGATTTGGACTACATATGAGGCAGAAGAATCACCTCGATGGCCACCAGGGAGAAAGGAGAGGACTCTGGGCCTGAGGGTGCTAGTGGCCCCAGTAAAAGGGAATGTCAAGGTGGGAATATGGGAATGGGTGGGCGGGTGGGTGGGAGGAGGAATTCCCTCACAGAGGCGGGGAGTGGGAGGGGACACGGGGTTTCCAAAGAAAAGGGGAATCATCGGAAATGTAAATAAAAAATAAAAAAATAAAATAAAAAAAAAAAAAAAAAGAAAAATACATTATAATTGATACCTTGTAAAAAAAATAAAGGTATATTCAGCTCATTAGTACTGGGGTCTTAGAGAGTCAAGGTCAAAATACCACATCTGATGAGGCCATTTTTTGTTTTTGAGCAATCTCTGTAGAGAACAGAGAAAATACATGTCACATGAAAGACAGCCACAACCAAGAATGAGGACACCATCAAACTGACTTTTACAAGAGACTCACTTTTGAGTAAATAAACCTATTCCTGAGAGCAAGGTCCCCTTTACTAATCACCTCATAGAAGTCCTAACTGATCTTGCCTTCCAAGACCCAAACTGGAAGTGAAATTTCCACATAAATTTTGGTGGAGACATTCAGCCCATTATACTTTTTGAGAGGGAGCCAAAGGTAATGACACACAGAGAGAATATGAGATTCTGACTAGAAGATAGAAATGGGCTAGCCACAAGTCAGTCTAGGGGTCCTGGAAGAGGCATGGATCCAGTACTTCTCCACACTCTTCAAGGACATGGGACCCAGGAGATGTCATGACTTCAGCCCGATGATGTCTGATACTGACCTCTTGCCTTGGGAATTGTAACAGAGTAAATGTGTACTCCTTTAAATGGTCATTGTGGTGATTTGTTCCAACAGCTAGAAATAACTAATACTTCATCCATTACTTCTTTTGATGGCTGGACATTTTTTCAAACACTAATTGCCTCTTTAGAGTCTCACCACAATCTCCCATAAAAAACCACACTCCCAATCATCATGATGAAAACATATATTACGGAATGGTCCATGATGACATCTGAGACATTTTTAAATGATCTTGGATATTTCTAGTCAGGACTCTTCTGAACTAATAGGAGAGAGTGAATGCTACCATCTGTGTCAAACACCTTAAAGGTTAAATAAAACATTTCTGGGGAAGAAATCAAATAAAATATGTAGATGAACCTGGTGATTCAGAGTGGCTAACTCAACTTTCCAGAGACATTGATGTGACCCAGAGAATCATGAAGATGCTAGGGCTGAAGAGATGGCACCTTGATGAGAGATCTTTCCCCACAGTATAAGGAATAGAGTTTTGATCTTCCAAACCCACATGAAATGCCATGTGAGTGTGGCAGTTCAGACTCAGAAGGTAGAGACAGAAGATTTCCAGAGAAAGCTGGTTAGTGAGATCAACCATTTCTGTGAGCTCTGGGTTTGATTGATACAGCCTGCCTCAATAAATAATGTAGGAAAGATGCTGAGATTGAGGTTGATTCTCAATGTCAGTTTCAGGTTTCCACATTGATACACATACATGTGCATGCACACACAATGGACAACATATGCAATACAACCATAAAATTTTAAAAGAAAGGAAATCACAGGATGGATGATGACATAAAGGATGGGATATATAGTGCTTAGTATGTATCTTACTGCCTTCGTGGGATGCAAATTAACCACTATCCTGTGTGTCAGGTGCTTTGAATCTGCTCCCTATATGAGCTGAGATGCCTATGCAATTTGATCACCTAGAAAATAAAAGCCTTTATTTCCTGGCCAGAGAAGGGCAAGAAAGTAGGAGCTCCTTCTTGATCACAGGAGAAAAAAATTCAGTGACAGGTCCTGGTATTACAAAAATCTCAAATTTTTTATATTAAATAAAACTGGTTTAATACATATACAATCCCTAAAAATTTGGCACAGGCAAAACGTGCAGGCCACCTTTTTTTTTTTGCTGTCTCTACAGTCTACAGAATATACAGAACATCTCACAGGAGGAGTAGGCTGTAAAGAACAGTTCTTCATCTCAGAACTTTAAAATAGAAGAGAAAAATCCAGAATTGTAATGTTTAAAGTAAAAGAGAAACTAACAATTCCTAAGGTGAGAAATTAAGAACATACAGAAAAGAACAGGTGGTTTAAATAAATAAATAAGGAAGCAAGTGAGCATTGATGGTAAAGAAGAATTAGGTTGTTTCATTTGTCAGCTATTCATTCAGTAAATGCTTATCAAATGCTAATGGTGATCCAAGTACCCTTTCAAGTTTCCAGTGATTTAATGATGAACAAAACGCTCTTCCAGCCAGCATGGACTTAGTGAGGGGCACATAAAGCTTTCAAGTGAGTATATGAAGCATCGTTAGTCAATGATGCTGCTGTGAAGGGGCAGAACAGGAGCTGAGCTACACAGATATCGGAATGGAGGTGGAGGTAGAAGTGGAGTGAAGCAGAACAATGAACAAAGACCTTAGAGGGAGAATTGCTCAGGGTCATGTTCAAAGGAATAAAGGTCCTAAGGTAGGTGTGTGTTTGGATGTAGGAGAAGCTGGAAAGGGAGTCAAGCTTTAGCTGTGGAAAATAGAATTAAGAGATGAAATAACCGAGATGCCCAGAGCCCTGATTATTTAAAGGGGAACTGTGACCAAGACAACTCTTACAAAGGAAAGCATTTAATTGGGGATGTGTGTCTGATGTTTAGTCCATTTTTTTCATGGCACAGGCATGGTGGTGCACATGGTACTGGAGCAGTAGCTGAGAGCTACACCCTGATGTGCAGGCAGAGAGAGGGAACTCTGAACTTGGTGTGGCCATTTGCAACCTCAAAGGACAAGTACAGTGATGCATGTCCACCAACAAGGCCACACCTCTTAATCCTTCTAATCCTTTCAAGTAGTGCCACTCCCTGGTGACTAAGCATTCAAATAACTGAGCATATCTAGTTAGTTTGTCAAAGTAGGCTAGTAAATCATTGGATCATAAGTACTAAATGTTGCAGGAAATATTAAAAAAGGACTGACAGGTAAGTTCCTGTGCTACACCCTGGTTCTCTCTGCCCTGTGGGGCTTGACTGGCCCTGCACTGGTGGGCAATGGCTGACCTATTTTTATCTCATGGAGACTCTGACTCAGAGTTCCAAAATCTCTCTACCCAGATCACTAGGTTCTCACTGGTGAGTCGCTACCACACCAGCCCCATGCTTCAAAATCCCCCATGGCCTTTGTGGTACACATCAGGCAAACCCATGCTTTGCCACTGTACCTTTCTCTCTGGAACCCAGATGAGCCACCACGTGAAGGAAAACACAACACAAACTTTGTTCAGAAACAATGGTAACTCAATCTCTGGGCGCAACAACTAAAATCTTAATCTTGTAAGCCCTTATTAAATCTAAATCCTCTGGGGGCAAATCCTAACTGATCTGCCATTGAAACTGGGAGACACTAGTAGCCACATCTTGTCTTCATGCTGTCCCAGTCCAAAAAGGTCCCTATCTGCCTCCTGCTTCCTCTCTTCCCTTATCCAACCAAGAAATCCTGCCTATTTGCCCAGTGATTTGCTCCTTTATTCATTAAGAGATGGTTCACAAGATGTCACCAAGGTACCTTCATTCCTTTTTTGCAGTCCCTCCTAGGAGAGCAGAATTAGCATCAAAATACAAGCAACTCCAGGGCTCTCCACAACAACTAAAAGTAAAAGGTTATCTGTTGGTTTTCAGACCCAGGACAAGCAGCTGAGGTGCATATTTAACATACAAAGCCAACCTAGCCTCCTCATTCTCCAGAATCCCTCACTCCCTACTGTTACAGGCCATGGCTGGCATACCCCACCCTGTATGCTGAACTTTCCAGCTGAGGGGTGGGCCTCCCTCTCACCCAGAGGTGCTTCACTATATAATCCTGACATTCTGGTTCTTTTCTTCTTCCTCACACATAACCCTCTCCGTCTCTATCTGCACATGAACTTTCTCCACTTTCTCTCATTCTTTTCCCCCTCCCCTCTATCTCCCTTGGGTTGGTGACTTCCCTGGCCTTCTTCCATGGGACCAGTGAACCCACACTAGAGCTGTTCCCAATAAACCTGCCTATATACTTGTCTTGAATTGGCTCATTTCACTGGCAGAGATAACCTAGCATCTTTCACATTTTGTTTAATTTAAAGTTATTTTTTCATATATTTTGATCATGCCCCCCCAACTCTTCCCATATCCTCCCACTTTCCTATCCACCCAACCTTTTGTACTTTGTTTCTCTCTTTGGTGGAGAAAGTAATGAATGAAACCTCCTAAGTTTCATTTCAGAGCAACCTGAACGAGGGTGGTGGGTTAGATTGGAAGTGAGCAGAGGCATAGAAGTGAGTGTCTGTGTGTGTCTGTGTGCATATGCTTGTATATGTATGTTATATGAAAGAGACAGCTTTATAACTCTTCCCAGAAAGTAGGAAGTCAGGGCACAAGTCCAATCACTTGCAGAGAGGCCCTTAAGGCTACAGTCACTTGGGAACTACTAGGATATTTAGTCAAACTAGATGACTAATGCAGAGAAGCTACCATGCAGCTGGTCCCAAGCCTACAGTTGATGTCCCTATTTTCCTTTACCAACAAATATAGGCTATAACTCATAGACATTTACTAACCTGGCCAGGGTTGAGTATATGGGAGAATGTTCCAGACTCTGCTTCCTCTGTCATCTAAGTCATTAGTTTTCTTACACTCCTTGGGTTGTGGTTTTTTTATAATTGCTCATTAACAGTTATTATCAAGCATGATAATTCCAAGTGAATTCTCAATAAAGTAGACAACTCATTTATCTTTATTATGTAGAACCAACTCTAGTTCTTCGTGTAAACAAGGCCAATTACCCCAAATATATCTATTAACATTTTTCCAGTGTAAGCACTCACATGAGGAACCGAAATTAACAGGTGATCATTGCACCTCGCAGTGGAACATTGGACTGACTCTGGCAAAATTCTCCACTTCTTCACACCATCTGAAATTGAAGTTCTTAAAGTGGAGAGCTCAAAAAGTGCTATCTTTGACTGGGAAACAGGATGTGCTGAGAAGAAGAACTATTCCAATTCCCAGTCTTTGGTTCCTGCACTCATGTTTTACAGCTCCTGGAGAACAGAATCATGTATTGTTTCTGTTATAACACAGACTGAATCCTGCAGGATAGTAGCCATGCTGCTTGCATCTCACTGAATCCTTAGTGAGCTAATTATTCCATTGCTATTACAGGTCGGTTAGTGATCATCTTTGAGCATTTCATTATTATTGGTGTGGGATGGAAGTAAAGATTGAAAATTTGAAGAGAGGAGCTCTGCAAAGCAGTCATCCTTAAAAACAATACAAAACAAAACAAACCACTCAATTATTAGAAGTAGAGAATCTTGCCAGGGGTAAGTCAAATTATTAGGTGTCAGTGACATCAAGTCAGCATACTGGAAAAATATAGGACCTTGTTTCCTATGCAAACATTAAAAACACAGTCAGGGACATTCTAAAATAACAATATAACCCTGCATCCCCCTAAACAGATAAATATCAGTGGAATCCAAGTAAACTCCCAGTTAAGAAAAACATTCAAACTGATAAGGGATTATAGTACATTTTTCTTTCTTTGTCCCCATGCCCTAGTTGTCAGCCAAGAGCTGGAAGTGGCCTGGTTCCTTGTTGCCTCTCTCAGGTGACAGAGACAGAGTTTTTTACAGTGCTCTGACTTGTCTGTGGATTGCTAAAACCTCTGAAACCAGAATCCAAACAAAGGACACAGATGGGGTCCTGGCATAGTTTGCATCAGGCTGAAAAGAACTAGAGTTGTGGATATTTCAAAAGAAGAGTACAAGCACACACAGAAGCCAGGCCAGGGTATTCAGGTGACATATGCAATAAAGTCTCAGATGCTGAGAAGAAAGTGGCTTGAGTTGATCTGAAAAACTAGGCCACTAGTGAAGAACAACATCCTAGGGATAAATACTTCAAAAAACTTCCAGGTACACATGGATAAAAGACCAGAAAGAGTCTAAGAAGAATTTAATTCTTTCTTTGGGATGAATTGAATTCAAGGCTTAGAAAATGCCGATTAGTTACTAATGCTCTTCACTGCATGGAAGCTACACATGAAGACTTGCACGACCAGTGTGTTAAGTTTTTGTTCTTTTTTTTTTTTTTTTTTTTTTGATTGGTTTGGTTCTCCGAGACAGACTCTAGCACTCTGGTTGTCCTGGAACTTAATACGTATCAGTGTCCCACACTGACCACAAACTCGCAACAATCCTGCTACTTCAGCATTCTGAGTTTTTTGTTTGGGGTTGTTTGTTCATTTGTTTTAATGCACAAATTTCCCTGAAGTATGTAATTAAAGAAGAAAACATAGCCCATTAAAGGAGTAAATATGTCTCCAGAAGCTATTCCTGAAAAGGTACAGGCAGTTGACTCACTTCACAGACTTTAGAACAAACACTTAAAACATGTTTCAGAAGTTTATGGAACACAACTAAAGGAATAAAAGGAATCAATAAAACAATGTATGAATAAAATTAATACATTAACAAAGAAATAAGTTGAATGAACCAAGAAGACATCATAAGGCTGAAAAATATAGTAAATAAACTTTAGTAGAGGGACTCAAAGCAGACTTACAAGAGCTGACTTACACAAGGAAAAATAATCAACAAACTTGAAATAAATGTCATTTGGAATTTCTTAGTGTATGAAGAAAGAGTCTAAGAAACACCATTAAAAAAGACAAGCATATACTATGGTTGTTTGCAGGAGAAAGAGAGGAGATAGATAGATAGATAAATTAGATAAATAGGTAGATAGATAGATAGATAGATAGATAGATAGATAGATAGATAGATAGAGATAGACAGACAAACAGACATAAATGGACATCTAGATGCATAGATTTGAGTTAAAGCATAAACATAGAAATTCAAACAGCTAACTCCATGAACTGTAAGAATAACCAAGGAATGCCCAAACTGAAACATGCTAAATAAACTTCCAAAATTTAAATAGAGTTTGGAATGCAGCAAGAGAAATGCAATGTAAACTTTTCTGTCCCAATAAAATTATCAGGGTATGATAATTTTATCATATCAGGCAGAAAATATGGATAACAGAAGCCACTAGGAAAGTATATTTAAGGTGCTGGAATGAGAAAATTGCCAAACCAATTACTCTATAACTAAAAAAAAGTGATCCTTCAAAACTGATGGAGTAATTAAGACATTTCCCAATAAATAAAATTTAAGAGAATCCTTTGAATTGAAAGAGGAGAGTAATTAATAAACTGGTAGTCAAGGCATATAAATGTGCTTTTTTGATAAGGATAAATATAAAGACAAATTCAGAATGAAGGTCATATGTGTTATAACTCTATCTTCTAATTTTTGTAAACAATAAGACAGAAGAATTGAAATTATACAGAACTACAGATTTTTCCTGAGTATTCCAAAGATGACATCATATTTTTAAGCTAAGTAAGATAAAGTGGGGAGAGTGGAGCTATAGGATTCTTTTTTTTTTTTTTATTGGAATTGCACTTAAATCAGAATCATATTTAAATGTATTATTATAACTCTCAGATGTTATATTTAATCCTCATGGTGACTATAAAGCAGATACCTGTGGAATATGCAAAAGAGAAATTAGAAATAAGTTAAAACATATTACCACAAGAAACAAATATGAAAGAAGGTAGTAATAGAGACATTTGAGGATGAAACATTATAAAACATATAAAACACTAGGAGAAAATTACAATAAGTATTTCTTTACCAGAAATTACTAAATTAAATGGCTTGACCTCCAAAGTTTAAAGACCTAAATAAAAAAGAATTAAAAGCTTTAAAAGAAAAGACAAATAGGACCCAACATTGGACTTTGTTCTAAGTTCAGAAGTACTTGTATAGGCTGAGAAATGAAAGGATAGCCCACTAGCTTAGTAGTGAAATGGGAACAGGATAACCATTTTAATATCAGAAAATAAATAGACGCTAGTTCAGTATATCTTGTAATGTATGAAAAAGAAAATGCAAAATTGATACTTGGGCTTTCAAGGCTGGTAGTGCAGTGGTTGCATGATGCCCAAGTTACTGTAAAAGATGACAATCAGCAGGAGTTCATCAGAGTTCTGGCAGCCATCCTCAAAAGGCCCAGGAAGCCAAGACCCCAGATTTGTAGACACAATCAAGGTAGCCATGCTTGCTCCTTGTGATGAGAACTGGTTCTACAAAGGAGCTGGTGACCATGCTATTGAACCATTTCAACTAAGTAGTTTGGCAAGTTGGGAATAGAACTCCTTGCTCTAAGGAAGACTTGTCATGGTTCCAAGTGCCCAAAAGAAAACTTGTGAATGTATGATAGTCTCCTTTGGTCATTTTAGAATCGCCATGTCATGAGTTACTGATACCTGTCTATATGTTTTGGGATTTAGTAAATTTTCATCCTTGTATAATCTCAACCCTGGGGTTGAGGGATAACAGAGATCAGTGCTAGGTTGGGGCAATGCTTTAGCTTCTGTATGAGCCTTTGCTAAGGGACCTCAGCCATTGAATCTGACATCTTCCATTTAAATAGGAGTCCTGTTGGGGTAATCTTTTTCTTCATATTGCATTTTCAATTGTTAATTCTTTACCAGCAGTGAGCTAACTGCTGGCAGGATATTGGGAATGGCATTTCTTTGGCCCATCACAGGTCTTATATTTGCAAATACTTGTCCTTCCACACCTGCTCAGATACTTAAAGGTCGACAATCCTCCATGCCTAGAGGGAAGTCAGAATTGTATCAGAGATTCTGATTGGTTGTAATAAGGATCTGATGGTCAATGAGAGATGGGCAGGAAGTAGAGGGCAGAACTTCAGGGAAGTGAGAGAAGAGAACAGATGGAGAGATTCAGAGAGCCATCATGGAGAACAGATGGGCCAGAGCAGGGCAGAGAAAGGTATAGAGCTAGCCATGTGACATGACATGAGAAGATAGTTGGGTTGAGTTAGATGAACTAGTTGGGAGATTGTCCAGGGAAAAGGCCTAATTTTTAAACTATGTTAAATGTATCTGCTTCATTATTTATACCACTGATGGGTCTAAGAAAGTCCAGCCATAGAGCCCTAATATGATGAGATCTTCAGGTCAGTTAAGCTGGCCTTTGTACAAATTGCCTATCATTTCAGAATGTGAAGTAGTTTATAAATGTCTATTAAAATGTTGTTTTCTTTTTAAAAATTCTTTTTATTCTCCTATAGGCATTACATCTCTATTGAAGTTTCTCCTCCTTCCTCTTCTCCTAATCATGTCCTGTAGTCTCTTGTCAGGTCTTGTATCCCATCCAGTTCAGTCCCTCCCACATCCACTTCTTCATTTAAGACTAGGCACCTCCCCTCATATTAAGGCTGGATTAGATTAGACAATCCAATAGAAGGAAAAGGGTCCCCAAATCAGAGACAGCTTTGCTCACAGTGGTGGTAGAGCACATATTTAATCCCAACACTTGGGAGGCAGAGGCTGGCAGGCCTCTGAGTTTAAGGCCAACCTGACTTTATAGGAAGAGTTCCAGGACAGTCAAATCTACACAGAGAAACCCTGTCTGTAAAAACCAATAATAATAATAATAATAATAATAATAATAATAATAATAGCAATAGTCATAATAAACAGTATTTCCTTGTAAAATTTTATTTCTAAGTAAAAGAAAAAATTACACTTGGGTCCATCCAACATAAAATATAGTAGTCATAAATATTCATGGACCAAAAATTCAAAGCTCCAGTGTATATGAAGCATACAATGAGAGAATTAAAACTAGAGATACAGAGCTGTAAAATAATAATGGAGGACTGAAATATCTTTTTTAAAAAGAAGGTATGTATAAAGCAGTTAGAGATATTTGTAAAGAAACAGTGGTATTACTAGATATGATAACACAGGTCTGCAATCCTAGCATTTGGCAATTGAGAAGGAGGATCTCAAGTTCAAGGCTAATCTGGGCTACACAGCAATTTCCAGGACAATCTAGCTTGCAAAGGCAGACTGTCTCTAAATAAATAAATAAATAAATGTCAGAACTAGATAAATACTGTAGAACAATTAGATAAAAAATATTCACAATGTGAATTTTTCTAAAAGAGACATAATGCAAGAGAAGTAGAAAATAAGAAAAAGCCTCGTGAATAGTAAGGAGATTGAATCAGTAATGAACAATTTCTTAACAAAGAAAAATCCTATACCTAATTGCTTCCTTAAGTTTCCCAGAACAAGTCTTACCAAATTAAAGTAGCTATTAAAAGAACACAAAGATTTTTCTTATGGTCACAAAGCAATGAAGCTAGAAAATCAATGGTAGAAAAATCCATCACAAATGTATACAAACATGGAAACAAAATCTTATACTCCTGAACAATCAAAGTCGTAGAGAGGATTTCCCAAAGGAATCAAAAATTATCTTGAGAAAACTGAAAATGAAATACATTCCAACTTACAGAATACAGGAAAGGCATCAGGAGTTGTACATTTATAGTTGTGATTGTTTACACTAACAAAAGGAAGGCCTCCAGCCAACAAGTTGTTCTTACACCTTAAGAAATTAAAACATACATACACAAACACACACATTCATGGAAATAACAAAGATTACAATAGCATTAATTTAAACATGAACAGAAAACAATATAGAGAAAATCAGTGGAATCAACGTTATGTTTTCAGAAAAAAAATCAACAAACTGACAAACTTCTACATAAAATGGCTCAGAAAAAGGAAATAAGTGTCAAAGAACTAAATTTGGAAGTGAAAGCAATGAAGTGACTCTAGTAGCATGACGATCACAGCTCTGGCCAGTCTTGCCCTCTTCATTTTTAAACTGTTAGATTACATTCCTAAAGCTAGCAGCGACCAAGCTCAGTTCCCTTATTTGGCTGCTACCTCCTCCTGGGGCTGACCATCAAGGTACAGCTATCAAAGTATTGAAGTCCAGCAATCAAAGTCCTCCTTTTGGCTACTCTAATTAACATGCCCAATCAAAACAAACCAATTCATCTTAGTCAGGGTTTGTAGTCCTACACAAAACATCATGACCAAGAAGCAAGTTGGGGAGGAAAGGGTTTATTCAGCTTACACATTGCTGCTCATCACCAAAGGAATTCAAGACAGGAACTTACACAGGGCAGGAACTTAGAAACAGGAGCTGATGCAAAAGCCAAGGAGGTGTGCTGCTTACTGGCTTGCTCAGCTTGCTTTCTTATAGAACCCAAGACTAACAGCCCCATGGATGGTACCACCCACAATGGGTCCTTCCACCTTGATAACTAATTGAGAAAATGCCTTACAGTTGGATATCATGGAGGCGATTCCTCAAGGGAGTCTCCTTTCTCTGTGATAACTCCAGCTTGTGTCAAGGTAACACACAAAAAACAGCCAGTACAACTGACCCCTTGTCAACTTGACACACAAACACATCACTATTAAGCCTCATCCCTTAATTTCTTATTCATCCCCAAGATCGAAATAACTTTAAAAACCCTATAGTCTTAACAAATTCTTACATACCTAAATTTCAATTCCTTTAAAATATCCAATCTCTTTTGAAATTCAAAGTCTTTTAACTATGGGCTCCACTAAAATACTCTCTTATTCAAGAGGGAAATGTATCAAGGCACAGTCACAATCAAAAGCAAAATCAAACTCTAACCTTCCAATGTCTGGGATTCACTCATAGTCTGGGCTCTTGCAAGGCCTTGGGTCACTTCTCCAGCTCTGCCCTTCGGAACACATAGCTTGTCTTCCAGGCTCCAGCTACCTATACTCCACTGCTGCTGCTGTTCTTGGTAGTCATCTCATGGTACTGGCATCTCTAAAACACTGCTTTCTTTTGCTGCAACTGGACTGTACTTTCATTAATAGCCTCTCATAGCCTCTTTTCATAGTGCTAATCCTCAACTTTTCTGCATGGCCCCTTCAGTCCTGGACCTTCAATTGCCACTGAGGCTGCACCTTCACCAATGGCCTCTCCTGGTCTCTCACAGTGCCAAGCCTCAGCTGCTGCCCCTTCATGTTTCAAAACCAGCACCACCTGGGTGACTCTTACACATTACCAAGTGTGGCTGCCACCATGAGGTACAACTGTGGCTGCCTCTGGAACACAACTTCTCTGTGCTCTCAAGAAACACTTCCCAGAAGATTTTACCTTAGTGATGCTGGTCTCTTCTTAATCACTGCTAAGTTCTTAGCTTCAGCTAACCAGCATCAATTGTCCCAGTAATGCAAAGGTTTCCCTTTAGTAGTTCTGGTATCTTGTTACTCACAGCTGGTTTTTCAGCCCCAGCCAACCAAAACCACAGAATTTTCACAATCAAAATAGCAATGGCCCTGTTAAAAGTCTTTAGTTTTCTCTCTGAAATTTCACAAGCCAGGACTCCATTGTTTGCACTGTTCTCAACATTATCTTCCAAGCTCCTTCAGAACATCCCACAGAACTCTTAACACCAAATGACTCTTCTCGCCCAAAGTTTCAAAGTCCTTCCACAGTCCCCCGCCCCCCAAGCATGGTCTGGTTGTCATGGGAATATACCACTATGATGGTACCAATTTGTCTTATTCAGGGTTTGTATTCCTGCACAAAACATCATGACCAAGAAGCAAGTTGGGAAGGGAAATGGTTATTTGGCTTACACTTCCACATTGCTGTTCTTCACCAAAGGAAGTCAGGACAGGAACTCATACAGGACAGGAACTTAGAAGTAGGAGCTGATGCAGAAGCCATGGAGGGGTGCTGCTTACTGGCTTGCTTCCTCTGGTTTTCTTAGCTTGCTTTCTTATAGAACCCAAGACTACCAGCCCATGGATGGCACCACCCACAATGGGCCCTTCCACCTTGATCACTAACTGAGAAAATGCCTTACAGCTGGATCTCATAGAGACATTTCCTCAGGGGAATCTCCTTTATCTGTGATAACTCCAGCTTGTGTCAAGTTAACACACAAAACCAGCCAGTACATCATCCTAACAAGAGTTTCCCCTTTTCTTTTTATAAACTCCCTTTTGCCTATGAGCCATGTTTGTCTCCTTTCTATGCACAGGCAGTCCCTTGTCCCTCTGGGGCAAATTCCTCCCCTCTTGTTCCTCCACCAACCTTGTTTCCTACTGTCTTAGTGTTTTCTTGCTATAAGGAGGCACCATGACCAAGACAACTCTTTTTTTTTTTTTGGTTTTTCAAGACAGGGTTTCTCTGTGTAGCCCTGACTGTCCTGGAACTCACTCTGTAGACCAGGCTGGCCTCAAACTCAGAAATCCACCTGCCTCTGCCTCCCAAGTGCTGAGATTAAAGGTGTGCGCCACCACTGCCCGGCCCAAGGCAACTCTTATAAAGGTAAACATTTAATTGGGGTTGACTTACAGTTTCAGAGGTTTCATCTACTGTCATCCTGGCAGGAAGCATGGCAGCCTGCAGACAGACATGGTGCTGGATAAGGAGCTGAGAGATCTACATTTTGATCAGAACAGAGACAGGAGACTGCTTCTTTTTTGTGCACTGGGTGGAGCTTGAGTGTAGGACTTCAAACACCACCCGCTCAGTGACTCACTACTTCCAACAAGGCCACACCTCCTAATAGTGTCACTTCCCATTGGCTCTGCATATTCAAACCATCACACTTACCACCTGTGTTCATCCCTCTGAGGCAAGTAAATCTTTATGCTGAGAAGTTGATCTCAGTGTGTGCCAACTCTGGTCCTTTCAAGTGGGAATAATACTATTGACCTTGGGAAAATTTAAAAGGTAGCTCATAATCTACCATTATTATCAGTGAAAACTAATCAGATAACCAAATTAAATGAAAAAAAAAAAAGGCACCTCCAAACCGAAGAAAACACCATGATTGACTCATGGATAAGTAGAAAACCAAGAAATGGCATATGATTCATAAATAAGTTAAATCAGCAATTAAAAATTTAACAAGGACAATCCTTTACCTAATTGTATCCTTAGCCTTCACCAAATATTCAAAGAATAATTAACATCAATGTTTATCAAATTCTTGCACAGAATTAAGGGGAAAGAGCATCTGATAATATACCCTATAAGGCCAACAGTACTCTAATTTGAAAGACAGATAAAGACTCCAAAAGAAAACTATACACTAATTTTCTTTATAAATACTGATGCAAAAATCCCCAACAAAACAACCAGAAACCAAATTTACTAGCACACTAAAAGGATTTTACAACATGAGCAAGTAGATATTGTTCTTAGAATGCAGAAATGGTTCAATATATAAAAATCAATCAAGCAGACACACCACATTAGTGGAATAAAGACAAAAAAGATCATCTCAATTGATGAAAAGCATTTGAAAAATTCAATATCATTTCATGATTAAAAAATAACACTCAAGTAAGAACAGGAGGAAACTCCCCCAGTCCAAAGAATGTGTGAAACCCCAGCAATTAACATTGCACTCATGGTGAAAGGCTGAAAGCATGTCATCTCAGATCAGGAACAAAACAAGGGTGTACACTTTCAACCTGTCTATTCAACATGGGACTAGGAGCCTTAAGCAAAGCAATGAGGCATGAAGAAGAAATTAAAGGCACTCAAACTAGAAAAGAAATGGTGACATCCACAGGAAAAGTCTCATACCTAGAAATGTAGAAGCCCCTCAATACACACTTTTTCATCTAATTATCTTTCTATCATCTATCTCTCATCTTCTATTATCTGTTTATTATATATTTATTATCTATTATCTATTTATCTATCTATCATCTATCTGTCTATTTATCTATCATCTATCTATTTATCTATCTATCATCTATCTATGCCCTTCTGCCTTCCTCCTTCTCTAATACAAGCATACACACACATAAGCACACAAAGTAAGTAAATAAGTAAAATGCAATAAAAATGTTCAAGTAGAATATTTTCAAGGCATATACACAGTGAAAAACATACAACGAAGTCTTCTAAGTCACTAGCTTACAAGAAAACAATTAGTGGATGGGAAGAGGACGTGAAGCTCATAATCTTCCCACCAAGTTGATGCAAATGGTCATTAGGCACATGAGAAAGTGTTCAACATTACAATCATTATACACACATTAGGGTTAAAAACAAGCAAAACAATAAAATAGACTAGAAATCTACTGGTAAAAGTGTTGAAAATTGGGAACCCTTTATCTTGCTAGTGGGAGTATAAGATACTCTGGCTACTGTGGAGGAGACTATGGGCTCCCCAAAAAACATAACACTAATTCAACACCTGTGGTTACACCCCTCAAAAATATAAAGTTCAATGAGATATTACTCAGTCTTGATTCAGAAACATGTTCCAACATGGATGAGCTATAAAGGCAAAGTGAAATAAACCAGTCACAAAGGGCACATATATATGTTTCTACTTTATATGAGGCAGAGTCATTAAAGAAACAGAAGTGATATCAGTGGTTGGTGGGTGAATAAATGAGGAGTCATTTAAATGATAAAATTTTCAAATGGAATGATTAAACTGTTCTGGAAATGAATGGTAGTGTTGGTGGCACAATATGATGATTGCGGCACCTAAGGCCACTGAATTGCACACTTGTTAAAAATGGCCACACTGTGTATTTTTTACCACAATAAGACATATACAAAGAAGGGCTCAATAATGTTAAAGGTTCCAGGATTGTTTAGGTCATAAATATAAAACCACATTTGTTAACAGGCAGTGTTCACTTCTCTGGTGGCTTTTAACTGTACAGAGAAGGTATAGGTTGAATTATATTAGAGTTGTCATTTCTGCAAGTAAATGGGGGAGATAAGAAAAGGAAATCAGTCGGGGTGTGTACTAGCATGACTTTAGTAATAGACCATAGGATATAATTTTTATAAAAGGAGAAAGAAAATATTTGGATATGAATGTTATGCCCATTGTGGTCTGCGGACCATTGGAGTGGAGATACAAACTGTGCAGGTAAGTGTTGGAAACCAGGGATTACCAATCCGTCTCTGCCCAGCACCACTTTGGAGTCCTTTGAATTCAGTTATTATCTTTTACTGAAATATTTATGGAGACAATGCAAGATCCTGTGCCTACTAGGGATGCTCAGTACTGAGAGAGACATCAAAGATAGATATCCACGTTTTGTTATCACCCATTCCTTTAGCCTGTGGTAGAGTTAGGGCAAATTCTGGGAGCCCAAATCCCACTTTCATTCTCTAGATTATCCTCATGGGATCTCACGTTCTTTTCTCTACCACAACCCAAAGACAAGTCCTTCACTAAGAAAAGCCCTATAAGGAGAACAGAAAGTCATAGCTAATGTTGTAGAGTTGAATTCATACTGTAAAAATCTACTATTACTATGACGATGCTTGTGTGCATTTGTACACTAATTATGTAGACAACATGCCACAGAGATGGAGTTCATGACCACAACAGGACAAAAATGTAGCTTCAACATCCTCCTTTGCACTGGCAAACTAAAAATGTAAGCTTCCATGTCTCTTAAGAGTTAAACATGAAATCATGGTACTCCTGTAAAATATCTGGAAATGACACACAACAAAAGAACAGTTTATCCAAAGTGTGGGTTACAGGCAAAGTGGGAACTGGAAAGAATTTTATAGCTTGAGAAGAAAAAGCAAAAAAAATCAAATCGAAAAGCAAGAAACTCTGCACCTGAAATTATTCATTAATGAGCTACACATCTAGGCACAAATCTTGATCCAGTAAAGTAAACTATAAATAAAATAAACAATGAAAAGAAAAGCAAATAGTACTGACAGAGAAAAGAAATACTAAAGGTTTGTATAGACAAATCTCAGGAAAGTCCAAGAGATGGAACCATGAATTAGAATAACAGAGTGAGAAAGCAGAGGAGAACTGCAAGAAGAAAAATTAAAGGGACCTGGAACCAGGATTATAAGTCCCAAAGGCTTGGGGCCAGTCTAGGTTAAAATTAGAATAAAGCTAGTTTCAATGGTAACTAATAAAAAATTTCAAACAGAAGTCTTATACATATTAGATCTTTTTTAGATAGTTGGTATAAAGTTTTGTTTTTTAATTTGCATCTATTTTAACCTGTAGGTTATCATAACATTTCTTTCTTGCTTAGTTTTAGAAGAGAACTTTAAGATATCTTGAACAAAGTGTCTCATATTTATCCCATAGGATCTAAAGATTCTAAATCTAAATTTCAAGGTGGTGATTACTATATTTGTTTTGGTTGTCAGTTGTAGAAAATTACATATATTCATTTGATATTTGTTATAGTAAAGTTGGATTTACTCATAAATCTGTTAATGTCTGCCCACTGATTAAGTCCTCAAAGATCTTATTTGAATCAAATAAAACATGAAGGTGTCCTTGTATGTGAGAAGTTTCTTCTTTTAAATATCTATGTGCACATACAAAATGAATGGGATTGACTGGGGAAGATGGCTTAGTGGGTAAGGTGTCTGCTGCCTAAGCATGAAGACCCGAGTTCAGGCCCCCAGGACCTAAGAAAAAGATGATGCTGGCATGGTGGCTCACATGTACACTGGGAGGAGAGAAGGAAGCAAAGCTAAAAGGATTCCCAAGCCATGCATGTCTAGCCAAAATGGTGGGCTCCAGGTTTACTGAGAGACTGTATTTTAAAAGGATAGGGTAACAAATGGATGGAACTTGAAAATATCCTCCTGAGCGAGGTAACTCAGTCACAAAAGAACGAACATGGTATGGACTCACTGATAAGTGGATATTAGCTCAAAAGTTCAGAATACCCAAGTTTCACTTTACAGTAGCCGCTGGACTGAGAGTGAGGTCCCAGATGGAGGAGTTGGAGAAAGGTCTGAAGGAGCTGAGGGAGTTCGCAGTCCCATGGAGGGAGCAACAGTGTCAACTGGCCTGACTCCTCCACCCCCCTCCTCGTCCTCCTGGAGGCTGGACCACCAACCAAAGAATACACATGGAGGGACCCATAGCTCGGACCACATATGTGGCAGAGGAGAGCCTTGTTGGCCATCGGGGGAGGAGAGGCCCTTGGGCCTGAGGGTGTTAGAGGCCCCAGTAAAGGGGAATGTCAAGGTGAGTATACTGGAGTGGGTAGGCGGTAGGATGGGAGGTGGAATTCCCTCATAGAGGTGGGGGAGGGGGAGGGGAGAGGGGGTTTCCAAAGAGGAGACCTGGAAAGGGGGAAACTTTGGAAATGTAAATAAGGTATCAAAAAAAAAAAAAAAAAAAAAGGATAGGGTGGGTGGAAAGCAATAAAGGACAAACTGACACAGCATGTCCTCTGCTGTCCACTACTGTGTGCACGCACATCATGGGCATGCACTTGCACACACACACACAGGAAAATACATGTGCGTAAAGCAAGCACACACCCAAATGAATGTGGTGATGGAGGAATCTTTGAAATATGTTAGGTAAATGTATATTTCAAAGGGAATAACCATGAAAAGGATTAGTACAATTATACCCAAGACTATGAAAAGTTCTGAACTTATCTCCACCTAGAGTATAAAAGTGTTTTTATGATATATTTGATACTACTTTGTCATATAGGAAACAGAATTTCCTCAAAAAAGTATAAAATTTAGACATAACTATAATTGTTAAAAAAATTAAATCATTAGTCTAGATTCTTCTACATAAAAAGTCAGTGTTCTGGATAGTTTTACAGTGTTCATCTCATGTACTAAAAATGATAAGTCCTATCTTATTGAAACTGTTTTAGAGTATAGATTTTTGATTAAGGCAATTTTAAGCAGTAATATAATATTGACCTGAACTGGACAATGACCATAAAACAATATAAGCTAATGTAATTTACAAACATAGGAGCAATGCTCTTAAAATGTTAAATATAATAGAATATAAAAATCTATCACAACTAAGTAATATTTAATTCAACATATGTAAAGATATTCAATATAAAATAAGCTAGTAATTTACTACATTAATAAAAGAAGGGAAAATCCTATAATAACCCAACGAGGTGTCGTAGAATAATACGGTGCAAATTAATACTGTTTTGATGAAAGCAGAAGGGAATCTTTAAGATTTATTTGGAAATTTCTTATTAGCTCTATCTAAGCACTTTCAAGTGTTTGAGCTCATTTTCTCTCACATACGAACAACTCTTCTACAGTTTTCCACGTGCCTCTTCTATCATTGCCCCCATTCCTACTGGATATGGTCCAGCACTGTATAAATATGGTCTTCATCTTGCTCTCCCTTCCCTCCTTCCTTATAGCGTAGCCTCAGTTTTCTTATATCCGTAGCAATAATCTGAAAGAAATTACTTGTATTCATTGTGTGATCTCTCTCTCTCTCTCTCTCTCTCTCTCTCTCTCTCTCTCTCTCCCCCTCCCCCTCTCCCTCCCTCCCTCTCTTGTCTCTCAAAAGGGTTCAAATACCATGATTCTCCTGAGAATGTGATTCTCATGGTCCTAGATGACATCTCTAGCATTGTATTATTTTTTCTTGAAGGATATCATGAAACATTTATATTTCTAAATAGACGGTCAACACACTGAAGAAAAGGTTCCATCCAAGTCCAACCTGGTGACTCAATGAGTGTACTGGAGCTATCTACTGGAAAGTATAGGGAAAGGATAACTTACAGGAGCTTGAGTCATTTAAGTACAGTTGCCCCTCGAAAAAACCCACCCCAGCATAGGTGATGATGCCTGAAAGCTCCACCACTGTTGGGTTTAAAACCCCATTTATCCCTCAAACCTTGCACATGATATACACTTTGGCATCCCACAAACTACAACTCTGGCAGGATAAAATGAACCTGGGAAAGACAGGAAAGAGTAGGAATAAAATATCAGGTGAAAGTCTCTCAAGCCCTCCCCTTTTACAAGGGAATATGAGCAGCTTCATAACCATTAACAAAGACCTCAAGGTCCTCTGTATCTTTCGGCTTATTTCTTTGGCTTGAATGTGGGTCAAAGTATTCTGTGTTCAACATAAGCTGTTGTTTCATGAAGGCCCAGAGTCCTGCCACCTTAGGAGAAAATAACTACACATCACCACCACCCAGCGCTTAATAGACTTGACCATTAAGAACTTGCCCATTATCCTTGACCTGTTGAGAGGCATAAATAGTGTTAATTACAGTTTCCCCTTTTATGTAGTCTTCATCCGATTCTAAGATGCTCCTGTTTTCCATACTGGCTGCTCTTTTGCTCTGGTTCTTGCTATTTCCCCTTCCTTTCTGTGATCTCTTTGATTTTGCTGTATCCCAGGCACAATTCTTAGTTTTGGTGTTTTCATCAGTCTCAAGACAATTTCAGCCTGTTTGCCAATGACACAGGTGTCCTCAAAACTGTAGCTCCAGCCATATTTCTCTTACAAATATTCAACTGAATAACACAATGTCATCTCAATGCCTCTACTTAGATGTCTAATCAACATGTCAAGCTTTCCTACATCCAAAGTTGGGGATCCCCAAACTCTTGAACTCTCTGTTTCCAGCTATGAGAAGACATGGTTCTTCTTTCTACATGATCTGGCCAAATATTTCTGAATCTTGATCATTTTCTTTCTCCCACAAACAAACAAATGAATGAATAAATGTCATGCCTAATCCATTAGAAATTTTTATCTACTTTGGAATATTGATTATTCTCAGTTGAAAGAAATTGAGAAATCCCAGAATCTAGCTGTGTCTTAATTTGCTTCCTATTGCTGGTATAAAACATTTGCCAAAATCAACTTGGGGAAGAAAGGGTTTATTTAATTCCACAGGTCACAGTCCTTCATTGAGGGAAAATAAGGCAGGAGCTCAAGCAGTGCAGAAACTTGGAAGCAGGAAACAAAACAAAGACCATAGAGACATGCTGCTTACTGGTTGCTGTCTATGGCATATTTAGCTTGCTTTCTTATAGAATCCCAGATCACCTGTCCAGGGCTGGAACTTCCCACAGTGGAATGAGCCTACCCCATCAATTGTAAATCCATATACTTTCTACTGCTTTTATGCCTTCTGTTATGGTGTTTCTGTTATGTTGTTATGTTATGTTGAGTCTTGTAATGGGTGAGAAAAGGAATTCTTTTCTCCTCTCCAATTCTGTAAGTAAATTTACATAGCTAGTTTTAGCTTCTCTTCTGTTAGGATACAGATTACACGAGGGAAGCAGTGTTTATTCTTTTGTATACTGCATATTTCAAGCACCTAACAGGGTCTATTATATGTTAGATTCCCAATAAATATGTGAGATATGAATTAGTGTTAAGCATTTTATACCAACATATTTTTTTATTATAATGAAAGTACAAAAGTTTGGGCAGGAGAAAGTCATATGAAATTTATGATAGTAATTGCTAAGGCAAAATAAGGAGAGACGATATAAGAAACAAATCATGCTGTCCTATGTTTATAGACTGCCATAGTTATATATGGCTGTGTAACAAGTCATTAGTAAGCTGAGTGGCTAAAAACATGCCTGCACTTTGTTTATGATAAGGTTAACAGGCAAGCTGGGGGGTTAACCCAGAATGGACATGAGTCCAGTCTGCCTAGCTGAGCTAGATTTCAAAGACACATCCAGTTTCTCTCTGTGTGTAGAACCTCATTCTTAATCATCGTCTGTTTCTTCATTTGGTGGTCATAGACGTCAGAGAGCAGATGACTACAAGCAGACACATACTTGTTTCAAGCCTTTGTTTTGTCACCTTTTTCCATATTTGGAAGTTCAAGCTAGCATTAGCTGAACCAAGATTTAGAATGGGTGGTTTTCATAGCTCTCCACCTGTAAAGGCAAGGATGCACATATGTGTGTTTATTGGGGTTGGGGGTGGTGTGACTGTTTATGCAGAGCCTAAGAACAATTCACAGTGATACAAGAGGAAAGACATTAAATAAACAGAATGTATATGCAATGATGCATATAAATATACTTTAGACAAAAGGACAGACAACCATAATTACTTAAATCTTAGACAGAGAGTGGAATAACTCAATTGATAATGAGTGTTAAAGAATTACTAACAGTTTAGAAAGAAAAGAAGAAAGAAAGAACAGAGTGTGATGCTTCTAACAAGGCCATGGGCATGGTGAGAAACCATGTGGATAGCTTAATTTCTTCCCTGTTTGTTTCATGGTTGTGGGCTGGCCAGGAAATAAGACAGGCAGTAGGCAACAGCTGTATAGCTGTTTCCTTGAGATAAAATCTTCTATCTTTTGGAGACTGTTGTTAAGACTCAAAACTGGGGAAGTGAAACATTCCATCCAGTATTGCTTAAAGTTCAGTAAGTAAACAACTCAAAGGTTTCAGGAAGTCCCTGAAATTGACTAGATCTTATAGGCCCTTTCTTTATCATGTAACATAAGCTGTAATGACTGCTAAGAGATACTCTGAGGCAAACTGAGATGCCTAGAAGCGGCCCAGGCAATCCAAACTGCCTGAATGAAGCAGAGGCCAGGCAAGATACCTAGAAGAAACCGAGAACAGATAAGCAACCTTAAAAAGAAAATAGCTGAGATCAACTGAGCAATTGAAACAGGATTAGATAATCTGAGTTGCCTGAAAGAGACACTGTCCCATTTGTTAAGATATGTGTAAACTGTGCAGGGTGTTCAAGGTTTCCAATTTTCATGAGCTGTCATCCATGCTGGGGTGGGTTTTAGTGATGCAGCTGGCTTTGAGTTATTTCTGTTCCTGTAAGTAACCCTTCACCCATATATGTTTGTAAATAACCCCAACAAAACTCATTAGCTCACCTAGTTGAACTTTGGTGATATTGGTACTGTAATCTGTTATTGGTTTGTTATCTGAGTGAGTAGGCTCTTGTTCACATCTCTCCAGGAGAAGTGTCACAGGACAGTGGCTTAGCTTCTTGTTTTGTAGGTATTATCAACAACTCGTTCCTGGTTCCTGGTTCCTCCCAACAGCAGATTTTCTGTGGTAGTAGAAACATAGTTCATACTCTCAGCAGCAATAGGGAGCGGGATGGGAACAGCTCTACAGTATAACTGCAGCAACCAGGGGAGTTTCTTTCAGAGATCTCTTCTGTTGAAGTCAGGAGGCTTGACTTATTCCACAAAATAGAATTTAAGTCACTGACTTGTAGTTTATTAGGAGAATGTTTTAGTCATACCATCTTTAAACCCCCCTGCTTGCATTTGGTCTCAGAAGCTAAGCAAGGTAAGCATAGGAAGAAGACATTTGAACACAGGTTTAAGCTTAAAGGTTAATAGAAAGGCACTCAGAGAAAGAATGAGATGCCCAAACATGAGTATGGGCTTCTCAAGATAGAGTCAGGCAGAATTATTTAATTGTCTTTATACTACTTACATATATTATTTTTGTGGGGTTTGAAGTTAGATCTCCAATGGGTTGTTAAGAAACTAAAGTGAGAAGTGACATTCTAGCTTGGTTACAAATGTGCATTGGATAGGATTATAGCTGACGAGTCCACACCCAAGATCACATGGGATGCAGGGGACGTTAGGGTGGTTTTACTATAAGCAAAAGTCATGTTTGTGAGAATCCCAGGAAATAACTGAGAAAAGAGTAAATCTCAAGGTCTTATATGCCCAGACCTTAAACATCTTTCATTGCTATTTTAATGTTTTATTTGAAAGTATTTCTATATAAAAGGAATAGTATTTCTATATCATCAGTCTTCACAGCAAAATTTAGTTAATTTGGAATCCTTGCCTCTCATCTGACAAGCTGCTTGCCAATCAAACTCAGGAAAGTTGGCTCCTTTCCCTTCCATGTTCCCTTCATTTGACTTTTTTTCTATCCACTTTTTGCTTCTCAGATGATAATTCAAGTAAAATGAATTAGCCTATAGTTAGTAAAGCACACAGTGACATAGGTAGGTATAGGAATCATGAACTCAAGAGAGAATGAGGTCAGAGAAACCTCAAGTTCACTGCTACCCCATCTCCACCTGTATGAGAGGGAAGCAGACTAATTTCAAATGCCCTTCAGTTTCCAGACTTTTCTACTTACCCCAAACAAAATCTCTCCTTTTCTTCCAAATCTGAAGTGATAGAGGTTTCATATCCTGCTCTGAGAACACATGCCTTGCACCAGACCTTCCACCACCAGTACTGTCCCCCCCTTAGTTTGAGTATTTTTTTTTTTTTTTGCGTTGCTGCCATGTGCTAATTTCCTGTGAGGCTCTGACATCTGCGGAGCTGGCGAACACAGTCCTCTAATACTATTCTGTCACAGATCAGATATAATAGGCTGCAGCTCTTCTGCACATTTCTCTGCATGTCTCTTGAAAGATCTCTATTCTGAGTCGACATAATACTAGGGTCTGACCAAAAACACCAGAAGCGAAAGGACAAAGGCATTGTCAAGTTTCACTGGTGATTCACACACTAGTTAGCACAGTTGGTTTTTTACCTTGGAGTTTGTAATAGCAGTATCATGTAACAACCTTACTTGTTACCTACAGTTTTCAATGCCGGGTATCCTTATTGTAACCAAGAGGCAGTGAGGAGATCACAGTGCTAGGAGCCACAGAGCCCTTTTAAGTTCAGACTCTGTAGCTTATTTGTGGCATGACCTTGGACAAGTGGCTCGAAATCTCTGCCTTGCATTCCTGATTGTAGGGATAATAAGACCAGCCTCTGACCTTTCTCAAACTTGATGAGGAGGACTTGATAAAATAATGGCTCCCCAAAGCCCCTCACAAGCTTTAAACTAATGAAGTCACCTAGAACTTCAGCCTGATTTACCAATTCTCTAGCATAAGGCAGCAGAAGCAAAGCCCACGGCAAGGTCACACCGTCTTTATTTCTGGTATATAAATTTGGAAGAGTTGGTAAAGTTTGACCATAAGCTTTTATTTGCAAATTGGAACATATTGCTTGCTAACTTTTTGTTTATAAATAACTCCATGAACATATCCATCTTAAAGTATCTTTATGAAACTCTACGGTTATTTGGAGCTTTTGGCTAATATCCACTAATCTGTGAGTACATACCAAGTGTGTCCTTTTGTGATTGGGTTACCTCACTCAGGATGATATTTTCTAGTTCCATCCATTTGCCTAAGAACTTCATGAAGCCATTGTATTTAATAGCTGAGTAGAACTCCATTGTGTAAATGTACCACATTTTCTGTATTAATTCCTCTATTGAAGGACAACTGGGTTCTTTCCAGCTTCTGGCTATTATAAATAAGGCTGCTATGAATGTAGTGGAGCATGTGTCCTTGTTATATGTTGGAGTATCTTTTGGGTAATGCCCAGGTATGGTATAGCTGGATCCTCAGGTAATACTATGTCCAATTTTCTGAGGAACTGCCAGACTGATTTCCAGAGTGGTTGTACTAGCTTGCAATCCCACCAACAATGGAGGAGTGTTCCTCTTTCTCTACATCCTCGCCAGCATCTGCTGTCACCTGAGTTTTTGATCTTAGCCATTCTGACTGGTATGAGGTAGAATCTCAGGGTTGTTTTGCTTTGCATTTCCCTGATGACTAAGGATGGTGAACATTTCTTCAGGTGCTTCTCGGCCATTCCATATTCCTCAGTTGAAAATTCTTTGTTTAGCTCCATACCCCATTTTTAATAGGGTTATTTGATACTCTGAAGACTGATAGATATATTTCACAGACCATATGAAGTTCAAGAAGAATGAAGACCAAAATGTGGATGCTTCGGTCCTTCTTAGAAAAGGGAAGAAAATACTCACGGGAGCAAATATGGAGAAAAAAATGTAGAGCAGAGACTGAAGGAAAAGCCATCCAGAAACTATCCCAACTGGGGATTCATCCCATGTACAGTCACCAAACCCCAACACTATTGTGGATGCCAAGAAATGCTTGCTGGAAGGAGTCTGATATAGCTGTCTCCTGAGAGGCCCTGCCAGAGCCCTACAGATACAGAGGTGGATGCTCGAAGTCAACCATTGGTCTGAGCTCGGGTTCCCCAATGGAGGAGTTAGAGAAAAGACTGAAGGAGCTGAAGAGATTTGCAATCCCATAGGAAGAACAACAATACCAACCAACCAGATCCCCCCAGAGCTTCCAGGGACTAAACCACCAACCAAGGAGTACACATGGCTCCAGCCACATATATAGCAGAGGATAGCCTTGTCAGGCATCAATGGAAGGAGCGGTCTTTGGTCCTATGAAGGCTTGATTGATGCCCCAGTGTAGGGAAATTGGGGGCAGGGGGGCGGGAATGAGTGGGTGGGTGGTGGAACACCCTCATAGAAGCAGGGGGAGGAGGGATGGGATAGGGGGTTTCCTGGAGAGGGTTAAACCAGGAAAGGGGATAACATTTGAAATGTAAATAAAGAAAATATCCAATTAAAAAAAGGAAAGAAACTGTATGGCTTTACTCAGTTAATGTTTAATACCTTGAAACTGAGGGTATCCTATCAGATATAGGGGAGCTGAGGATGTGAAGACAATTTCTACTGCTATGGATCCAGACTCAGAGAAATTAAATTCTCGTACATTGAACAAAATACTGTCAGTGAGACAGGCTAATGTATTTAAACGATGGTTATTGTTTAAAAAGGAAACCAAAAAGAAATAGACAAACAAAAATTCTTTAAATACAGTATTTAAACCTCTGTGTCCTGTTTGCTCTTCTGTTTGTACAGTTCCCTCCATGTCCCAGCTAATCAAAATGACCTGCAGTTTCTCAAAGGCAAAAGACTGTCTCTGCTTGCTATGACTTTGACCCCGATGTTTCATGTCCCTGATGAAGCTGTCACTGTATCACCTGCAAAACAAGTCCCAGCTGAGTCCTCCCTTTGTGTGTTGTTATTCAATGTGTAATAATCGTACATATTAATGGAGTCAGATATTTCAGCCCATGAATATGCACCCATTGATCATGTCAGAGGTAATTAGCATTTCCCTCTGGGTACCATCTCTTTGTGCGTGGAGTCTTCATAATCCCTCTTTCTAGACTTTTATGGAGTATATGGTAGATTGCTATGAATTATGCTCATCTGTTCTACTGTGGAAAAGCAGAACCTCCCTCTTCTTTTTTGTACTATCTACCTTTTTGGTACCTATCAAAGACAGTGGGATGTTGGATGGATTGTCATTGTGGTTGTGGAAGATGGGATACAGGAGATGAATCAAATGTCATAAAGAAAGGGAAATAGCCAGTGGGCTGATGAATGTGGCGAGCAAAGGGGAGGTGGGTATACATAGTGTCCTGGCCTGAGTCCAGTGCTTTGAGGACTTGGAGGAAGGAAGAAATGACTTGCAAGCCTGCCACAGTGAGCAAGACTCAGAATTAGAAGCATCTGAGGAGAGAGAGAGAAAGAGAGAGAGAGAGAGAGAGAGAGAGAGAGAGAGAGAGAACAGCATCCATTTAAGAGAAGAAAGAAATGGTGGTTTTGCAGGGATTAGAGAAAAAAATGATAACTTTTAGGACATGAGTTCAACTTGCAGTCAGATTTATAGTTCCGGATGGGTAAAGAAAAGTACAAAGAAAGGAGGACAACTTGGCTGGAGTAATAACTAGTGAATGATTTCAGGAGCTGGTCTCGGTAATGCAGGCTTCTCTGGGAAACATAGGTTTCTATAACAGGTAGGAGATAGTACCATGTCACTCCCTGCCCGCTATTTTGGCAGCACCTTCACAACTGAAGATGCACAGACTGGAATTATTCCTAAGTACATTCAAACCGGAACTTGGATCTGAGATTCAGGATGCTCGCCTATCAACTGGGTGACGTGCAAGGCTTGAGAACCATTTGCAGCATGTCTTCTGCAGAGAAGACTATCTTGCAGTGGGAAAGAATGCAACATGCATGCAGAGAGAGTGAGCATGCTGGGGTGTTTTTTTAGTTGTTAATGCTCAGTGTATTCATGCTTCTGTAGTTCAGTAGCACTTGCAGTAAGTTCTTTTGACCTAAACAAATTCAATTTGGCTATCTTTCAATTACATCCAAAGAAGTCTCAGCACATTAGTTTAATTTATAACGAAAGAAATCATTGGCAAAATTTGCTAGTTTATTATTACCAGCAAATTGCTTGTGACGTGCCCCAGAATGGATTGTGGTACTGCTAATTAGTGCAGACAGTTGAGAACTATTTGTCTCATAGAGTGGGGACCCAGTCATGGCCCTGGATATAGAGTTTATACTTTTCTTTTTACTGCCCAGTTTACACTCGTGGGGCCCAGGTGTATAAATAACACACCTGTTGTTTGAATCCCCTTTGCTTGGTCTGAGTGTAATTGGTAGGTGTGTAGCTGATCAAGTCAGTGTTTGGACTGCGTCTCAGTCACTGCCTCAATGAGCTGCTATGATTCCTAAGATTTTGCATAGGCTCCTAGCTGCTGTGCCCTTTCTGCATCCGCACCTATGCAGTTGGGCATTCCCAAGCCCCAGTCTTTTTTTTTTTTTTTAAGATTTATTTATTTATTTATTTATTTATTTATTTATTTATTTATTTATACATATACTGTAGCTGTTTTCAGACACTTTTTCTTCTCTCTTCATCCCAGTCCCTGTAGCTGTCTTCAGACACACCAGAAGAGGGCATCAGATTTCATTACGGATGGTTGTGAGCCATCATGTGGTTGCTGGGATTTGAACTCATGATCTTCGGTAGAGCAGTCAGCGCTCTTAACCACTGAGCCATCTCTCCAGCCCCAAGCCCCAGTCTTATGGGTGGCATGTTTCCTGTTGTTGCCTTATAGAACAACACTGAGTTATTGCAGTAATTTTTATATAGTGTATGGTACAGAAGGATGCAGGCTAATTGTCCTCCATCTTTGTTAGAGATTCTGAACATCTGATATTTGCCCATACAGTTATCCCACAGAGAAGAATAACCTGCTGCCAAGGGAGGGAGGAGCACTACCAGAATCACACACAGAAACTGAAGGTTTACCTTTCCATGGTATTCTGCCCTTCATTCTGAAGAAAAAGTCTATTAATTCTATCCTCTCTGCTCCCTCACTTTGCTTAATCATAACTTATAGTCTCTGAACTTCTCATGTTGAAAGAAAATTAAATAACAAACTGTCTTCCCCACAGGTGAATCAGAGACTAGAATGTTAATAGTAATATAGTATTGTGCTTTAGTGATGGCGTCAACTTGAATATCGAAATGTAATACTGACTCATTCCGTCAAGTTTTACTGCAAATGCATTCACATCTCTTTCATAATTCCAACCGGTTACCCAATGGCTTTCCTGCCTACCCCTCTTAATAGGCAGCAGTATCTCTGCTTCTCGAGGCCCCTCCCTCTACTCTATCCATCACTAGAAGAATCCACATGGTCTCAAAAGGGAATGCCCGAGAAACCAGGCTTTTTCCTTTTCTAATGGGCTAAGAAGAAACAGAAATCCCTTACCAGCCCTCTGTGTTCCTTCTGGCTACCTTATGCTGTTTCTGCTGAGTGACAAGGCTTGCCTGTGTTGATGAGAGCTTTTGTCAGTGTAACTATCTGCCAGCTGTGAAGTGAGGTGATGTGATTGCAAGTTTATTGCTCGACAGTTCACCAGCATATGCTCAGTCCCTTCCCTTCAAGGCACACTACCATGCCAGGGGCTAGGCCCAGGAGCTGGCCGTAAAATCCGAGACAGACAGACATGTTCCCATTCTCTGGGTGAGTTTTCTTTTGGCTCAGGATCATGTCCTTCCTTGTATCTAAGCCAGGATCAGGTCCCATTTGTTCCCTTAATGTCAAGTTTTAGCAACCCTACCTATGCATCTCTGAAGCAGGTGATACCCACTTACCCAGTATCATGCCCTGCTTTGCTTGGGTTGCAAGAGATATTGAATAGATATAAACACTCATGAAGGAAGTGCATGGAAGAATTAGACAGAAGAAAAGGCCTCAGTATGATTCAAAAATGTTTATGAGTCAGATGTGTTGGGTCACTATGCTTATGATAATGTATTTCACAGTGATGAAGAGCCAACACAGTTCGACCAATACAATGGAGAGCAGTTGGGGTGTGACCATCTAGCATCTGTTATACTCACATGCTGGGCACTCAGTTGTGTTGTGAAGGACTTCTGGCCAATAACTCCTCTCACTTATCATTCACAGACTGACAGTGAGTTATGCTGAGGATAAAGTAAATATTTGACCTTCCCAAAGGGAGCCATTGAGATAAGGCTCCTCTAACTCAAGAGTGGCCTTCCCGACATGAGTGCCATGCCAGCAGTCTCTTGTCTCTATCTGCAATAAACTTTTTCAAAGTTTTCTGTGACAACAGTTGTTGTTAACCTACAGAGAGGGAGTTTAGAAGTGAGTTTTGACCACATGGATGGACCTGGTGGATGGACCTGGTGGATGGACCTGGTGGATGGACCTGGTGGATGGACCTTTGTTCCTATTCCAAGCCCCAGGCTCCAGTTTTTTGTATTCACAATGTGGATTTTAAAACAGCATCTGTTTCCTACATGGTAAGAAGATACATTCATATTTATATTTTAAGAGTGCATAAAATAAAAAACACAGCAACCATGCAGTATACTACCAACTCTCCTGTAAAAAACATGGAGCTACCACTATAGACCAGTGTATGTGTACTAACATCATAGGTTCCCTTTCTCAGTGGGTCTACATCCTTCATGACCTCTCCAGGGACTCATTCATCCAGGGAAAATGATACTCAAGTGCCACAATGCAAATTCTATACTATGCCCTTCTGGTATACTGTCATCCTCTCAGGAAGACATTTGCTTCACAGTCATGGAATATGTTTTCAAAATCATTTTTATCATGCCACAGATGGTCTATGGTGGTGGCTAAACAACAGTCCAGCTACTCTCAAGGAATTCTGGATTTTGACACCAGAACTTATTGTACAACCTTACTTGACAAAAGAGTCTTTGTAGGTATATTATTAATTTTTTAAAAAGCACTGAGATTGGGGAGGCTTTTTTGTTACTGTGTAACTTTTCATGACGCGGTGTGAACAGATGTTTGCTCACCCCAGATAAGGCAATAATGGCATACCAAAGAAACAATTGTGTTCAAGCCTATCTTGGTGAACAAATGAGTTACTTACAGAAGCACAGGTGAAGTATTGCTTACAGGAACATAGCTGATTTAGACAGCGGCATCATTGAAAATCCCATGGCAACACAGATGATTACTTACACAAGGTAAGCCATTAGAATTCCTATGCAACAATTAGAAGCACCATTGCAAAGTCTCCTCTTTTCCAGCAATTGCTGGCCATTAATACAATGGGTAGGAGGGGCTCTCATGGGTCTTGTAAGGATCATGAGGTTCCTCAGCCTTCTGACTTTCTTCCCCGGGCAAAATGTTTGAATTCATTAGAAATAGTTACCCATCGCTCCATCTACTTCTTCCATTCTTAGATTCTTTGGACACATTCTTCCACATTCATTGTTTCCTAATCCTGGAGAGGCTATATAGGCATTTGATCACTTTCTCCCATTTTTGATTGAGTACTGAGCTGATTTACCATAGTTGATATCACTTATTCTCAGCAACTTGACCAGTTATATATAATTCTCTGTATTAAACTATGTCCATCACACACACACACACACACACACACACACACACACACACACACACACACACACAGAGTTTTCTTCTACAGAAAGGATTGACAGCAACAGTAGTTCATGAGATTAAACAAGTATTTAGAAACCAAATTACATACATTTAACAAAACACTATCAACAGCCTTGCTTCTTCATAGTCACAGCGTTATTCCTTATTTTATGGTATAAGCCACAGAATTTTGCCCAGAGAATAGGTGTTAAATTCAATCAGAATACTGTTGGTTGCATCCATGACAGACATACCACTATTGCACCAATAGGAGCATTCTCTTGTGCATGTTGATAGTGAGATATTCAGACTGTATAGCCTAACAGGACTTCAACAAGTCTCTATCAGCCTGTACAACATTATGAAAAATAGCCACTAGAGAAGGAACTTCTAATTTAGTCCCTGCTTGACTTTCTCATGTTCTGGAACTGAAGTATGCAGTGTCCTTAGCAACAGGAATTTACTAACCATTTAGTTTTGACATGCAATCAGCAATAATGACAATATCACTTGATGTATATAAGGCCTCCCTGCCTAACGATTTATAGAGAGATAAACCACCTCTGCCATTAGGATTCCCACTCAATAACTCTATGTCTCTTAGGAGTGCCCTTTCTATCAATATAGAGTGCTTTTTGCACTTGTACTCTTTAAATTATGTTTTCCTCATTCTTCCAGGTCTTTATCCAAATCTGTAAGATACTCAAGTGGTACCATAATATAATCAAACCATTTTACCAAGGGTGAGGAGGATCTCCGAAGGTCTATAGCCATCATGTGATGCCACTTGGTGATGGGATTCAGTGGCTAAAAGAGTATTAAGAAAGGGTTAGCAAGACCTACCAGAGCATAAAGAGATCCTCTCACTGTATCAGTGTTTTCCTCAAAAGGGCAGCAAGTCCATCAGTGTGAACAAGAGGCACTAACTTGTTTGGCTCTGTATAATTCATAGTCATTCTCTACAAACTATGTGTTCTCCTTATCTTATCTTGGAGCTCTTTTGTGGGGTTTCTTTATAACTTATTATACCAGGTAAGCTCAGTAGTTGGTTTGCACAGCTAGGTGTGGGAGAAAGGAGAGAAGGGCCATCTAAGCCTAGTGCTGGAGCTAGCCCTTGGTTCTGATATGCTATTAGTTCAAGTTGAGGCTGCAGCCTTTCCATCAGCCACATCTGGCTATTGAGAGGATTGTAGCCTGGGTGAGAAATCTCCACCATTGGCACAGCTTAATACAGGGAATAAAAGTGCACAGGATACTTTAGGAGGATAACTGCCTAGCTACAGGCAAGCTTAATCTTTTTCACCTGTTCTACCCTGCCTTCCAACCTTTCTCTCACCTCTTTAGTGAACTGCTATTCTGGTTTAAAGCCTTTCAGAAGCTAACTAGCACAGTATTGGCTTGCAGTCAGCTTTTCTCCTAGGACCTCCAATTTGGTAAAAACCTTGCTACATTTTCTTTCTAGTGATTCAGGCAAATCCCCATTGTCTGATTTCATATATATGTATGTGTATGTTTGTGTGTGTATACATATATATGAAATATATAAGACATCTCTCTGTATATGTAATCTTGCATTTTCTAACACATTGTGAATCCAATTTGCATGCTGGTCTAAAACATTCAGATTCATGAAAGTCTCTTGTACCTCATCAAGATCATATGCTATCATGGGTCTCAGTAAAGCAACTAAAACTCCATTCTTATCTCAAGGTCACTGCCAAATAAACTTCTTTAACTATCCTGTGAACACACTCCCATTAGGCCTGGTGAACTGGGCATCAAACATTACCTCAGTAACATCTGTCCTCCTTCTACTCTATTTCACTCCTTAGTGTTCATGGGTTCCTCAGCTGATGCCAAGCAAATGAACTTAATGGCTAACTTGAGTCCATCTATTGAGGTCAATTTCCCTTGTATTGCTTCAGACTGTGCAGTCTTTTGTCCTAAAAAAGGTTGGGTTGTATGCCTCAGTTTCTACACGTCCATAGCTCTCAGGCATATCCTTTCTGTCCCCATTTCCCATAGCTTCCTGGGTCAGGCTTTAAAGGAGGTTTGTTTAAACGTTTTTGTAAGTTTAAGACATTCACAGGCAGAAGGTGTTTTATTTTTGTAATTTATTTATTCTTGTTATTGTTGTTTGGCTTTGTTTTATAATTATTCTGGTTTCCTGATCAGGGCCATTATTAATCATAGATTATATTCTGAAACAGACTTTTCCTTCCTCTGTATTTAAGGTTGGAAACTAAATGGCATCTTCTCTCACTCCCACCTCTCTCTCTCTTTCCCTGCTAAATATTCAATTCTTCCCCTGGGGTCAACATTTCTAGATCTCAAGACAGGCTCTTTAGTACAAATCTAATTTACACTCTTTCTTTTATGTCCCACCAGGTATGAGAGTGCTGTCTCCTCTCTCTCTCTCTCTCTCTCTCTCTCTCTCTCTCTCTCTCTCTCTCTCACACACACACACGCACACACACACGCACACACACACGCACACGCACACACATGCACACGCCATCTTTTTCTGCAAAATCAGAAGAAGATAGCATCTGCATGTCTTTCTCTGATGTAATTCTTCCCTTATGTGGGCAAGCTAATTCTGGAAAGAGAGCAGGGCCTCAGTAGAATATTTTACCGTCTACACCGAAGTATATACAATTGTTATAGGCTGCGGATGATCCCACCTCCTCTGGTATTATCAGGGTTGCAACATAGTCTCTAGTTCATCTATCTTGGAAGCACAATACCCAATACCAAGTAGAAGAGGGCCACCCTGGGATTTCCCCCAAGTATTCTCTACCCTTCTGTGTCTCAGCCTTTGCTGAATACCTCATCAGTCTCAGCAAGTATATGCAACTGCCTTTATAGTAAGAAGGAACACCAATTTGTACCACATAGATTAGGTTCTGTATTGGGATTGTCTCCACGGACACACCAAACTCAAGTGAATTAGCTTCAGTTTAATGTCTTAACCTTCACCACAGTGGCCGTGTCATTGCTACCCAAGTTATTTTGGCTAATTCTTCATAAACCAATTATGTTCTATTGCTTTTCCTAGGAAAACATTAATATATATATATATATATATATATACACCAGAATAACAAAGGCAATAATCTGGAGTAATCCAGTACATTTACAGTAAATAATTACAGTTATTTACAAGGGAATGGGTAGTGACTAATACAGGTCCACCACTGGAGGGTGTGTTGTAGCCCACAGGTAGCTCCACCAAAGAGCCACCCCCCAGCAATTGTTTACTGCTTATTTAACTTGTGGGGAAAGGAAGACCGGGAGTCTTGTAAGTTTCACTAATTCATGAACTTTATGAGCCTCTCTCTTTCTTCCCAGAGGGAATGTTTCAATTCCGAGAAAATAGCTGCAAACCTTTGACTGGACACAATGTAACCACAATTTCTATATAATAGGCAGTGGAAGGGTCAGAGTCACAGAAGGGGATGTGGCCAAAAAAGGAGGGGAGCAAAGAGCGCTGGAGAGTCTACCTTGGTGGCCTTGCAGTGAGGATGGGGCAAAGGCATCCTGAAGCCTCAAGAAACAGGGAGTGTGTTTTGTCTTGTTGATCTTCATTATAACTTGAAAGGATCTGAAAGGACCCAGGAGGCAAGCCTCTGAGCATCTTTGCAGGCACTTCTAGTGAGATTTAACTGCCCAGGGTCTAGGCAGTACCACTGCATGAGTTAATGAAAAGAACACAGCATTCATTTCTCTCTGATTCTTGATTGGCAGCTGTCTCATGGCTTTGCCAGTATGCTTGCCATGCCCCCAAGGACTGTAATACCCCAATCTATAAGACAAGGTAACCCTTCTTTTCTTTAATTGCTTTTGTTGGGTATTTTGTTACACCAAAATAAAGAAATAAATAAACCCATGAAAGCAAAACAAGATTTTCCTTGCAGAGCCCTCAGAGGGAATTCAACAATGCTCTCAGTAATATGTGGTGCAGGAAAATGGACTTGGGATTTCTGCCTTCACAGAATTGTGGATAACACGTGCACTGTGTTAAGTGACTATGTGTAGGTATCTTGTTACAGTAGTAATGGGAAACTAATATGCTTGCCTTACTCCAAACATCATTTGCACTTCTTCTGGGGGTTTCCTAAACATGTTCCTTTGAGATATAAGTGAAGCTCTTCCAGCTGTTTTCAGTTGCATTCAGTCTAGAATATTCTCTAAAAGGTATGACAGCTGGCTTCTGCACTGCTGTGGTCTTTTTGATCCACTGCTACTGAGACTGTCTGTTGCTCAGCACTATCAGAAGATAGTGTCCTAGGCTGGCTTACTTGTGCTCAGACTTCGTAGAACAATGGTGCTCTAATAGATCCCAAGTCCATGCTTAGAGAGTTCTGCTTAAAAGACAAGACCTGCTGCAGGCCTCTCATATAAGCCTCCAACTGTGGGTTAGCCTCAGAGCTCTATCGCATCTGCTATCTACCTTTTCGTTGGAGCCAGAGCTGGCCTCATGCTTTGGAGCTGAGCCTGTGCTAACTTTCTATCATCTAAATGCCTGTCATTCTTACTATCTGCTCCAGAATCAACTTAACCCATTATCAGTAAACCATGGGAATCTCAATGGAAGCTCTCCGAGTGACATTTCAGGGATAGGATGCACTAACATCCACAAGTTTCCAGAACCATCCTGTGTAAATTTCTACTCTGCATCCTACCATGACTTCTCCAATATCCACCAACACCTGGCAGGAGGCTATGTTAACCCATGGTTCATGATAAAGGAAACTGGAATGGGAGTTCCTAGGGCTTCCCCATGGTCTCATCTTTAACAGCTCTTAACCAGTTGGCAACAGAGACTAAGGTATTAGTATTCTGAGGTCACATATTAATGACCTTTTCCTGTAGAGTCTTGTAGCCTTTTGAAACTATCATCCTCTTTTGCCTCAGGGGTACACTACACTTGTAGCGGATAAATAGCTTGGGAGAGTCATAGCTTAAGATTGTTCTCAGAAATTGTTACAGGCCTTAGTAGAGTCTCTAGTGGCCAGTGGTCTTGGAACAGTATTCCAGCTTCACAGTTCACTACATTGCCTGCATTGAAGTTTCCATGTAGTGGAGACTCATCGGATGTGTGTCTTAGCCTGTCATAGAAAGTCTTGTATAATTTTACAGACTGAGTGTCCACAGACACTGACACAGAGATTGTCTTTCCGGGCCCTTTCTGATCTGATGCTTTAGAGACATTTTAAAAATATTTTACAATCTTGGACATTTCATTTAAAACAATTGTCTATGTCTTGTTCTTTCTCGGATGTAGCTGGTTTCTAAAAGTCCCGCTCAGGCACGAATTCCAACAGCAGTGTGTGGTTCCAACAAGTTGTTTCTCCTTCTGGTGTGATATGCCGAGGCCCAGCAGGAGAAGGTAAATATAAGAGGAAACATTGGTCCGTTTGCCAAGGGTGCTGAAATGTGTTTCTGGCTCTGTTGTAAAACAAGCATGGTACAAATGAGGGTTGTTACATAGCTTCTCCCGAAGCTTGGGTGCAATCCCTGTGATCCTAGGGCCCTATGAGTTTCGTGGCAAGAATATTGCTGTTTCGCCTCCTGAGTACCTTTGATGTGGCTCTCTGACCACAGATCCCTGGGGTGTTTGTATGTACTTTTCTGTTCATGTATCTACATAGAACATGACTCCTTTTAAAAAATATTTACTTATTTATTTTATGCATTAAGTCCACTGTAGCTGTCTTCAGACACACCGGAAGAAGACATTGGATCCCATTATAGATGGTTGTGAGCTACTGTGTGGTTGCTGGGAATTGAACTTAGGACCTCTGGATGAGCAGTCAGTGCTTTTAACTGCTAAGTAGCCCCTAGACAATCATTTCTTATGCCCTTCTAGTGTAGATTTCTTGATGATGCTGGTGACCAGTGTTCTAAGGTGATTATGCACTGCGCCATTTTCTCTGATGTTTCCTCTGTGTGGCAAGGCTGGATTTCTGATTGATGTTTCTTTAAGAAAGATGAGGTGGCCTTGACTGACCTAGGGAGACGGTAAAACAATGAACACGTGATTTGGGGTGTAAAACAAGTCCTCTTTCCTGGGGCATGCTGACCATGTGGGAGTGAGGAGGAACAGGAATCAAGTCAGCAGCCGGTGGCCAGTGGAATCTCCCTGCTGCAGTGCCGTCTGCAAACTGAGGACCTGGCAGCACCGACATGATGTTTTCAGGCCTGGGGGACAAGAGCAAGGGATTCGGGAGAGGCTGACTGTCCTCTTAGTAGCCCACTCTGCCTGAGCTCTGCTCTGATGACTACACAGAAAAATGATGTCCTCCACATTTGGTCCTTGATGTTGAGAATTGTTCCATATATAAGCAAAATGTCTTCTGCTCATATTTGTGCCTATTGATGTTAGCCATTTGAGCTGCATCTGGCTTTAGAGTCTAAAGCAGTTCTCGACCCATGGGTCATGACCCTCTGCTGGTCAGTCTAGCAACGTTTTCACAGGGGTCACAGATCAGAGATTCTGCATATTAGATATTTATATTATGATTCGTAACAGTTATTGTTAAAGTTATGAAGCAGCAACCAAATAATTTTCTGGTTGGTGGTCACTTCAACATGATGAACTATATTAAAGGGTTTCAGCATTAGGAAAGTTGAGGACCACTGCTTAGATACAGTGAGTAGCTTAGAGTACTGGTCTTCTTGCAGCTATGATGCCATAGGCATGAGATCTTAGCTCCCATACCTTCAACTCTCTGTTTAGCTGGGAACTTCTCTTATCATGTGGA
Source organism: Uromys caudimaculatus (assembly GCA_028551405.1). Taxonomy (NCBI): domain Eukaryota; kingdom Metazoa; phylum Chordata; class Mammalia; order Rodentia; family Muridae; genus Uromys; species Uromys caudimaculatus. The sequence continues at coordinate 86,432,752 of CM052706.1, read as the reverse complement.
TTTCATAGGAATTAGCCAGGATGGTATGACTGGGGACTTCACGATTAGTGGAGCATAACTGGATACCCTGCATCCAGAGAGGTCATAGCATTCATAGTGGCAGTGACTTGGTCTCCATCACATGACAATAGTGTGATTGTTTTCAGCCTGTCAATACAAACATGACTTGCTGGTATCAGGGTACATTTGATTGCCAAGTGCCAGGTACATAGTGAACTCTTTAAAGGAAGATTCAACCAAAGTGTCTCCTCTTCAAAACACATTGTGGGATGCCTGCTGGGAGGGGACAGGATGTTTCCAGAAGCCAATCAGAACTGGGTTTTGTCCCTGCTCCTCATGCTGTATAGTTCCACACAACTTGATTTGAGGTTTTTCTATCATTGTATCCTTCTATTGATGATTTTGAGACAGGTTCTTATCATGTAGCCCAAGCTGGACTGAAACACACTGTCTTCCTGCCTCAGCCTACTAAGTCTTAGGAATATAGACATGGACCACCACGCCCAACACTGGCATCTCGTTTTTCGAGCTCCAGTCAAGTCCCCTAGTCCTAACTCTGAACAACATGGATTTCTCTGCCATTAACCTTTCTCAGTCTTTACTCACTTCTGCCTGATTACACTGCTTCATTCTTAACAGCTCCATTTTAATGCTCTTTCTCATAGGCATTTTCCAGCACCAGGAACACATTGGGTCTTCAAGATTTGTTTCTTAAAATATTTATTTATCAATTCCCACTGTGGTTTTCCTATATGACAGTTATTATTGCTTATGAGAGACCACACACTGCTCAAAGTACTTTAAACTCAGACGCTCCTTGACTTGAGATGGGGGTCACACTGTAATAAACACATTATAAATTGAAAATATCCTAAAGCAGAAATGCATTTAATCCATGGAATATTGACATCATGGCTTAGCAACTGCTGGCTTGGTACAGTTCTGGTTGTTTCTTCCTACAGTTATGTGGCTAACTAGGAGCTATGAGTCTCTGCTTGCTGCTTAGAATATGATACTATATATCACTAATGCAGAATTTAAAGTATGATTTCTATTGGTTGCTTTATGTTTTCATACTATTTGAGAAAGAAAACTCCACAGGAATGCTCTGGCTGCAATTACTTATTAACCCTAGTAAAACCATTTGTCACAGTTGCTCCATTATGATCAGAAAGTTAACTTGCTTCCTGTGGAAGTGCAACTGCTGCGAAGAAGGGCAAGAGTGATCCTGTATGCCACACAAACTTTTAGAATCTATAATCATAATGGGTGCCTCCCGTATATGGAAAGGAAGGACTGAGTAACAAACTGTGGTAGTTTTTGGGACCATAAGCCTTGTAACATCAAGTGTTTTATGTGGGCCAGGCTCCTGTCAGTCTATTTGCTACCAGGGACTGTTCAGCCCCTGTCCCTTCGGCTACTGAATGACTGCCGCAGAAGGTTTGGGAGAGGTGTCCACTTTGTTGTCACCTCTGGAAGGCAAGGCTGCTTGCTGTCCTTCAACTCTTTGTCACAATTCCTACCTTGATTTGCCTTTGTTTTAAATCTGTGTTCATCTGCCTTGCATGTAAGTGCCCATTGCCTCTATGTGTACAGGATCACATGAAGCTCTGGTAGGAGGGAGGTGTCTCAGAGAGGAGAAAGGAACCCCCTTCATACTATCAGGGCTATTTGAGTCTCTCAGGACCCTCCAGGATACTAGAACGTTGATATTCATGTGGACAGTGCTAAGTGATCATAGTTCCAGCCCTGTGCTGGCCAGAGATAGGGAGCTGATCTAAATGGTCTCTGATAGCCCCCTCGAGTCAGTCTACTGTAGTATATGGAACAAATCTACTCTGTTATCTTGCATGTGTAAGAAATATTGAGTGATCACATTGAGCCCAAAGCCTCCCATGGGCAGGGGACTATTAATAGACATTCATTAAATGCCAAAAGCACACAGATTTTGTACGAAAACAAAGAATTAGATAAAGTCTTTTCTGGAACATAGGGTCTTCCAGGGAGCACAGAAACCGAATTCATTGACTTGATGGGGGAAAAAAAAATCACAGGTAAAGAGCACAAATGTAATCAAGGTTCTGACCCCTTTGAAAGAATTTCTTACATATTTCTTTTATATGCCACGCTTTATATATAGTATGTGACATTCACCATCTTGAAAGGATTTGTAAGCTGTTGCCCCCAGACCTTTACGGACAGGAAAATTACATCGGGCCATTTTATATGACCTTGCTGAGCCATGGTTTCTTTATTTTTAAAAGTAGACAGGAGTAGTTAACAGGAAAGGACAAATGGGACATCACCCACCTGTGCCAGGTGTGCACCTCTGGTGGGTTCCCCTGCACCATTATAGAAACTACTCAGATACTGAATTGTTCTGTATGTGTCCCCTGACTGTCCTTGTCCTATATAGATATCCTAGCTACTTCCCACTTACCGTATCCTTATCACAGCCAGGGGTTTTCAAGTAGCAAGAGACATACACCTAAAGATGCTTAGATATTCATGTGTGTGTGGGGGGGGGGCAATACAAAGAGAGAGACACAAGACACCAGCAATAGGAAATGGCTACTGTCCTCCAGCCTAAACATCAAAACCATGAGAATCTGTCTATATCTCTGGCTTTGGAAGGTCAACTGCACCAAGTCAAGACCTTTATAGAAGGGCATGGCCCCCAAGGATAATTTTAAACTAGTGGGGAAGCCCAGGAACTGGAGACCACAAGTTCTCTTTTCTATCCATTTTGATTTCCTGCCAGTATTCTCTATGCAAGTAGGTTCCAGCCTGGTGTTAGGTACAAAAGAGCCTGGTAGAAGCTGGTAGTCACCAGACAAGTCTTCTGGCATAAAGTAGAATGAAGCAGGATAGGAGGGGTGATTTTACCAGGCAGAAAGGAAGACACTCAGTGGCACACAATTAATTCTTGGGGCAGCAGGACTTTCTGGCCTTCTGCATTGTTGGAGTCTTTCCTGCCCCATGTTTGCTCCATAGCTATAAAGGATTTATTTTGACCCCTGCTTGTTCAAGTACTAGGTCTGTGAACAAAAGTTTTGTCCTCACTTTGGGTTCATTTCCATTTGGATCTCTCTCCTTATTCCAGTACTTTCCATGAGGAAAGAGTCACAAGTTTGTCTGCAGAGGTCATTGGGAATAAACATCTCCTCTCAGGATGGTAAGTCTTTAAGTAAAGAACAGAAAGAACCATGACTTACATGAGATCCAGGCCAGTTCTTGGATAAGTTTCTCCCTAGTGTTTGCACTTATAGCTTCCAGCAGTCAGCTGTGTGCACTTGCCTGGCATATTCCTTCTCTGATTTTTTTGCTAAGCAATAGTGTAAGTAGCCAAAATTTGAGCATGACTGACTCTCACTGTCTCGAACAATATCTTCTCTCTAGAAAAGAGCCGAATTGCTCTGTTCATTTCCATGTAGAGCCTTTTGAGTGGCTCTCCCTGCTGACAACCCACCTTCTTGTTGTCCAGCTCTCATCTTTTTCTTTCCTGCTCCGTTGCCTTTGGAAACGTCTGCAGCCTTTCCACCTGTGACCAAAACCTTTTGCTCTCTCACCATCCTTAGAATGTGTGCAGCACCACTTGGCACATTGTCACGTTCTGTTGTCTTTTAAAATTACTCTGCCTTTGAACTGCTAGTGCTGTAAGCAGGAAGGTACCTACAGACAAAAGGGAAGACCCTGAAAAGACGTCTAAGTCTCTTAATACACCCATCATGATGATGACCAGGCTGTAAAGCTCGCAAAGGAAGTTGTGACTGCTGGTTGATCGTTTGGTATACCTGTAGTTCAAATCTACCTGAATATTGGATCTCAGGCTTCCCATATCCAACAGGATCTATCGATCCCCTTGACAGAGACAAGCTATTTCCTCTGCAGCTTCCTTGGACTGGGTGAGAACAGTGGGGTAGAAAGATATGATTGCTGTGTCCATAAGAGACACACCTATTTTCAACAGATGATGGTGGTACTGCTACAGAAGATATGGTGAGGATGTTCTCATACCTTCAGACACAAAGAACAGCTGCTGGCACTGGTAGTTGCCATACTCCCTAACCTTCCACCACTGAGTAGAAAATGTATGTCTCACTGAGGTATGATTGTCTGTTACCCATTGCCTTTTCCACATAGGAACTGTAACCTGGGCAGAAGCAGCTGAAAGCCTGAGGAGCTCTCATGTCAATCAATTTCAGGTTAACCGAGTGCTGTTTTTCCTCTGTCAGGCATCTCCCTGAGACTGCCTTTGCTTAGCAACAACCTCTGTTTTTCACAGCAACTTCTCCCCAAGCCTTAGCAGTAACTCCAGACCTTGCAGAGGGTTGGAAGCCTCATGGATTTAAGTGGGATTGAGGGGAAAACCTCCCAAGGGATGGAAACTTCTGGGGTTTCTTTAGCCTCTAGCATTAAGGCTGGGTTTAAGGATTGGGCCACTAATGCATAAAGGGCTGGTACCCACATTGTATCAGTGTGTCTTAGGCACCTGATATTGCCCAGGAGAGCAAGGATAACCACAGAGGTATTCAGGATATAAATCTAGCTCTAGCACTATCAGGTTCACTAAGAAGTCTCAGGAAATTCATCTTCCTAGAGTAGGGAATCTTTGAATGTGCATTCAGGGCACTGGAAGATCAAAAGCAGGCAGGATACAATTCTCTGCAATATATAAACTCTGAGGTTTAATTCCCTGGAGATCAGCACAGTAGTTTTCAGAATGTTCCCAAGCTAAAGGTTTCCCAAATCCTCTCAGTTAGCGTGGCATACCAGGTTGACAGGCAGTGCCTTGACTGAGATGGTGAGTGAATCTCAGCATCTGTGTTATTATAAGAGCTGCAGGGACCCAGCAAAAGCCATGTTATCTCTGCAAGCTTCAGTTCCTAGGATGCACTCCTACCATGCACCAGGCGTAATACCCAAGCAAACCCTATAAATGTGCACTGAGCTTCACTTGGTCAGATAAGGCCAAGGCAGAAAATTCAGTCAACACCAGTGTCTCCTGGATCACTGTTCCAGATATTGCAGCATACATAGGATGTGTGTGCGTGTGTGGCACCTGTGAAAATTCATGATGGTGTGCTGCATACACACATACATGCTATGGATGTTCCATTGATTTTTCTCTACCTTGGTCTTTATCTCCTAGAGTGGTGTGGGACACCTGTTAGCATTTTTGTCTAAGTTCTACCCCACAGTTACCTGGCAATAGCCAGGTGTGCCTGACTCACTATAAAAGGGGCTGCTCACCCCCTCCTCTCTCTCTTCCTCTTCCCTTCTTGCTCCCATTCTGTCCTTTAGTTATTCCCCTCCCTCCTCTCTCTCCATGTGCTCTTCTTGGCCAGCCTCTGTTGTGGGTAGCCCTGGGGCTGTTTGTATTTTGATGCTAATTCAGCCCTCCTGGGAGGGCCTTCAGACAAAGAGTGAGTTACATACTCATGTGACTTCTTATAAACCAATCCCCTAATCAATAAAGGAGCCAATCACTGGGTGAGTAGGAAGGACTTCCAGGTTGGAGAGAGGAAGAGAGGAAGCAGGAGGGAGAGGGCCCTTTTGGAACAGGGACAGCAGAAGGGGTAAGATGTAGCTTCTAGAGTTTCCTGGTATCATGGCAGATCCACAAGGATTCACCTCTAGAGGATTTAGATTTAATTAGGCATAAATGATTAGGATTTTAGTTGATGTGCCCAAAGATTGAATTACCATTGTTTCTGTACTAAGTTTGTGTTGCATTTTCCTTCACACAGTGGCTTGTCTGGGTTCAAGCAAAATGTGGGTTTGCCTGATGTGCACCACTAAGGCCATGGGGAATTTGAAGCATGGGACTGGTGTAGTAGTGACCCACCAGTGGGGACCTAGAGAACTGGTTGGAGAGATTGTGGAGCTCTGACTCAGAGCTCCACGAGATGAAAGCAGGTCAGCCATTGCCAACCAGTGCATGGCCAACCAGGCTGACAGGGCTGAGAGAACCAGGGCATAGTGCTGAAACATACATTATTCTTTCCTCTTAATATTTCCTGCAACAAGCCTCTATTTCTCCCCCCCCCCCCCACCTTTCTTTGTCTCTATTACCCTCTTAACTCCCCTCCCCATGTCCTGAATAAATGTCATGTGACTGGTCCCTCAGGGGAAGAGACCCCCTGCCAAGGCACCCCCTTCCCCCATATCTGACTATACCTCCACCAAAACATATCCTCTCTCTCCTTATCTTTTTATAAACACAACAACACCTAACAGTGAGATCTAGTCTATGATGACAGATTTGTCACCACTTAGATTAATATCTCCATGACTTTCCAAGATTCTTGAACCGGTCTCCCCTAGGTTAATGCATGACTTTGAACTCTTTTGATAAGCCCAGAGAATGTGCAAAGAGAAATACAATTAAGAAGAAGTGGACGGTGGATGTGACTCTCCTCCACAGTTCTGGAGAATCTTAAATCAGATTGAATGAGAAGGGATATGTTAAAGTACATAATAAAATGTAAAGACATAGAAAGATGTAAAATGGAATACTATTATTAGGTTATAATAATACCAGCAGATATTCTTCCCTTACTGGCTGCGATGCTGAGAACCCCTGAATGTACAATTTCAAGTCACCCATGCATGTAATAAGTAAAGTACTTACATCAAGGCCAGTAACTTATCTACCTGGTAGAACATTTTTATTTCTTTAACATGAGAAAAACATTGAACTGTGTTAGAAGAACATGATTCACAAAAAAGAAAAATAAGCAGGACAAAAATTAGGAATTTCTAGTTTTAACCAGAGTGATGAAAGATGGGATAAATTGGATATCTTAAAATATCTCACAAGAGAGGTTGCAACAAATATTTTTACCATCTAAATATAATTACTAGCAGATGTGAAATAAAAGAAGCACAACTTAGCGAAATGTAATTCACCCTACTGTCTTTTTGTTATACAAGTTAAAATAAAATCAAATGCAATGTCCAGATGATGAGCACGTAAATTGTTGTTAGTACTCGCATTTCCATCACATTCAGTATACTAAGGTTGTGTTGCTTTCTTGGATATAAGGCATAAAGTGGAAGTGTCCAAAGTGGCGCCCCTGATCTATCCACATCTATCCACTCAAAAATGACTTACCAACTTGAAGAATTTCCAGCGGTAAGGTGTGGGAAAATTGCTGCCAGTTAATCCATGGCATCCTGGTGATTACAAGAGACATCTCAATCTTCAAAGACTATTAAGGTATCAGCTCAGGACTCCCCAAGACCAAGTTCTCAAGCATAAGGGAGGTGTATTTACCCCAGAGGAAAAAAAGGCAGAGGATAAGAGAAAAAGGCAGGAAATAGAAGACGAGGGAGAAGGGTAAGGGAACCAGGGAGAGGGGCCATGGATATTTGTCTGGGACTGACAAAGGACTGCCTGTGGATAGAGAGATCAATATAGCCCATAGAAAAATGGCAGTTTATGAAGGTAAAGGGGGAAAACCTGTGTTAGGATGAGGTATTTCATTGTAATTGGGCATGTTAATTAGGTGACCCAAAAGGGGCTTTGATTAATAAACTTCAATACTTTGATAGGTAGACCTTGGTTATCAACCTCAGAAGGGAGAAGTGGTCAAACAGGGGAATGGATCTTGGTGGCCAGCAGTTTTTACAAAGCAAAGGGAATCTGGGAGAAGGGCAAGGCCTGCCAGAGCTGGCCAGAGTTCCTTCATTGAGTTCACCGCTAGAGATTTGCATATGCACTTATATCCGACTTTCTTCATATGTAAATTAGGATCAGAGAAGCAGCTCTCCCAAAGGGAGTTGTCAGTTTCTATTTATCAGACAGTGGACCATAGAGGATGGGACTTGTTTTGTTTACTTTGTTCAGTTTTAATGCCACCACAGCATTGTCCGATGAATGCTGTTTAGGAACAGTGATGCCGGGAAATGGTGGAATAGGTAGGATAGCATAGATAGTGAGTGCATGAAGGAGGGAGTGGCATCTAAGGGACCTGCATATGTAGGATATAGGTGGGAACTGATGGTCATTTCTGATGGATTATGTGCACACATTGCAGAAGAAGTCAAGGATGAATTGAAGGTTTGTTTATGAATACAAAGAAAATTAGAAGAATTGCATGTTGTCTTTGGGATTTACATTGTCTTATCTCTGGTGCTGAGAGTTGAACCCAAGACCTTACATATATGCATGTAGGTACATGAGGAGGTACATTTCTTGATCTTGCATATATCTACTTAGATCACAAGAGAAACTTGTTTTAAGAACACACAGCCCTACACTGAAGATGCTCATTGAATAGGTACCTCTTCCAGTGATTCCGGAGTCCTACACTAAGTTATAAGATTAGCCTAAAATTCGACTTCAGGCGATCTTTACATAAAAGAAGTCCATTGATACATTATTGTGTGTTTAGGATAAATAGTAATGATACTGGTTTGAATTCCATCATATGTTAGAAATACCCTTGTCCACAAAAGAGGCAATAGACCATTGAGATGAGATTCCTGGGGAGGTAAAAGTCAGTGAAAAACATTTGCCTAAGTTGGTTATGTTTCCTACTTCAGGGCCTTTGTGTGTTGTGGTTGCAAAGTCATTAGATCTACAATGTACTGGTACAGTTAACTTATCTTCATCCTTGATGGGCCAGTGCAGGTCTCACCAGGAACCTTTCCCAGCTGGCTTCCTAGATGGGCTTCCTGTGTGGCAGGTGTTCATAACTGAACATGCACACACAGCACGTTCATTCTCTGTATGTGCCATAATTCTATTATTGATTTCCCCTCTGCTAACTTGGAAACTTCTTGAGAGCAGGAAGTGTTTTTCTATTTTGCTCACCATTTAATCATCAGCATCTAGAACAGTGACTGGATATCCTGGGGCCTCGGTAAATAATGGGGAGTAAATAAGTGTGGTTTCACATTAAGTCCCAAGTATAATTCATTTCCCCCTCGTGAGCGGAGATTCTTGAATCTTTAATTTCTCCAGTGGTTTCTGGTGACCCTCAGGAACAAATGCACCATAAAGAAGATAAAATGATTCAGACAAATATTTTCACTGGAAAAAACCCTCTTTACCTAGACCCAAATGTTGACAGCAACAAAAAGAAATGTATTGGATTCCTTTTTTAACTCTCAGTGGAGTTCTAATGTTTCAAAATCATGTTTTAAAGTCCTGGAGTGTGAGTAGTTTGAAGACAGAATTTTCATAAGCCTTTCATACCAGAAAACACTGCCCATTGTCTAATGGGAATTTAACAGGACCCAAGCTTGTCCCTCAAGGAACACTTAGCACTCTTGATTATAAGAATTGGTTGGTAATTGTTCTATTCATGTGGCTAAATGGAAATATACATCAGTTGGTAAATTTGAATGAATGGACCAAGTATTTGGGTGTCTCTACTTTATGTTTTTGTAAGTCTTATTCAAGTTATAGAAAATGGACACTCCCAGGGGCAGTCCAAACAGTTAGCCTTCTTCTTCCAAGTGGTGGCCACACTCTTCGAATACACCCTGTAAATAAAAGGCATATAGCAGGGCAATTGCTTCTCAAATGTATTATTAGACATGGCGCAACTTACCTTATTAGTGCACAGGGAGGCTATGCTGGTGGGAGGAGAGGCAGAGAAGAGAAGACAGGGCAGAAATGTGTAGAAATGCAAAACATTGCTAAGCTAGGTTTCTGAACTATTGAGCTAGAGAGACTGTCTCATTTGACAGTTCAGAGCATGCCTCAATCTTGCTAAGCCTATCCATTCTGTTCACAAAGGCTGAGACTTCTCTGAGGCTCACCCTACCAGTTACTCTGAGTTCCATCTTGCTGATTCCTATTAAACAATATTTAAGAACAAGGAATGATGAGATCCTAATGCAAATCCTGCTGGATTCCAGCGTTTGAAGTCATGGTCCTTTCATTCTCTAGGTGGCCAAAGGACAGATGCTAGTGGAAGTGTGACCAGGAGGCAGAGTATCTGCAGGTTTTGTGAAGTAGCAGCATTGAAGTCCCTGCCGGGAGTGGCAACAAGCTTGTAATGAATTTACTGTCCTTGTGCTGTTGTTGTCTGGGTGGGCAATTACTCTGACTAGGGAATTACACTGTGGAATATTGATTTTCTCGTTCAAAACTAAGGCTGGGTGTATAGTTTGCTTGACCCTCTTACATGCATGCTGTGCTAGTGTTGGCTTAGCAGATAAGGATTGCTTCCCACTGGGAGAGGGAGTAGAACCTACCCAGAATCCAAGTAAGGAAATACCAGTGAAAAGGATAAAGTAACCACTCTCTCCACTGCCCTGCCACACACACACACACACACACCCTGTCCTGGACTCCAATATTTGAGAGTGTAGGATGAGTTATGTTTTATTAAATACCTGTCTTAACCGACCTGGGAAAACTGCTGATTCGATTTCCTTTGGCTCCATGTGGGTTAGGAGCTGTTTGGGTGTCAGGAAGGTCCAGTAGTTATCATGAACAAAGCCCCAAATACATTTGGTTTAATGAAAACTTGTGTAATTATCAGATTTAGAAACATTATTAAGAGCAGGCAGTTAGCAAGAAGGAGTTTGGAGGACAAAGTCTAGGCAGGAGAATGCTGCAGGCTTGATTTCTCAGTGTTTAGATTCTAGTCCACACTGAGCTTTCTGGGTGATTGGCAAGGACGTCGGGCTTGCTGCATAGTATCCACATATCAAAATATACTCAATGACTTTTTAAACTCTATATTTGGGAAATTTGAGTAATTCATGAGACATGTCCAGGGTAAAATTTCACAGTAAGGATTTCTCTCTCTCTCTCTCTCTCTCTCTCTCTCTCTCTCTCTCTCTCTCTCTCTCTCTCTTCCCCCCCAATGGAGGTGATAAGTACATGTGTGTTTGTGGGTACAGTCACCCATGCTGGCACATGGAAACAAAAGGCTGACATTAACATGCCTTCCTCAATTGATTCTCCACATATTTTCTTGAGGATGAGTCTCTAACTGAGCTTGGAGTTAACTGTTTCAGACTTCAGCTACCCTGACTGAGTAGGGTGTCCCTGGATCACTCAGGGTCCACTTCAATCCTGAGTGCTGAGGTTATGGATGCTCCTGGCTAGGTCAACATTCCCCTTTCCCCCAATGCCCGATTTTCTTGGAGAGTCAAGATCAAGTTCTCACCTGCACTTCAAACACAGTGCCAGCTCCCCAGCACCACTCAGTAAAGGCTTTTAACATGAGGACTCGTGGGTGAGTCTGAAGTAGCCCATAAATCACCTGAAGTTAGACAATGCATTTTGTGTATTTGTTTTTGTGTGGATACTTTGTTTCTTTCTCTCTGGATGCTAAAAGAGCAGACACATATCCAAACGTATTCAAGGCACTAATCGTTATGCCAGCAAAAAGGGCTGGTTAAATGTGAGCAGATTCTTCTCACACACCTCACAGAGCCAATGCCCACAGAGGTGTAGATGTGGCTTCAAGTGGGGACTGTTATGATTAAGGGAAATAGGTGTCAAGTGCGGAAGGACACAGAAAGTGGCCTGGGGATTTTCAATGCCAGAAGGTAACTTTTGGGTATCTGTTTTACTTACATTTAGAATTGAACCAGCAATATGCAAACAGCAAATATTATCCAGTGCAAACAAATGTAAGCTAGGCCTTTGAACACAATAGTTGTCCCAGTGATATATGACCTATTATCCCAAATATGAGGAACGGAAATAAAAGGTGTCACATCTTTTGCAGAATTAAGCAATTAAGTAACTACAGTTTCTATCTCTCTCTGTCTTTGTCTCTGTCTGTTTCTCTCTGTGATTGTCTCTCTGTCTGTCTGTCTGTCTCTCTCTCTGTCTCTGTCTCTCTGTCTCTGTCTCTGTGTCTCTCTCTGTCTCTCTCTCTCTCTTTGTCTCTCTCTCTCTCTCTGTCTCTCTCACACACACACACACACACACACACACACACACACAGCATTAGGAATGTTTCTTATTTCAGAGTCTTAGCTCCCTGGTCTAAGGAATCCTGCAGTCTGTTTGTCTTGTGCCACGTACAGGGCAGATTTGTGCTAACATCATTTGCTGTTTTAGGATAAGCTACTGTTTATTATTAGGCAATGCTCCTTTCTCAGTACCGCAGGATCCATCCCCCAACTTCTTAAGGAGCCAGTTCAAATATCTGCAGAATAGCTACTATGCTTATATGGCTTCTGTTCTGAGAAGCCATCCTAGAGGCAAAGACAATGCATTTGTTGTAGAATTTGCCCAGACTTACACCCTCCATCTGGATAGTTTTAAAGGGCTGCTTTCCAGAATTTTGTCTTGCAGAAATCTTATAAAAACCCAAAGTCATTTAATATTGCATGTTAAAGCTAGATAGCGCAATCTTCCATAACAACACTATATATAAAGATGAGAAAAAGGAACCCAATAAACTAGTGATGTATTTGTAATATAGCCTAGCTCTACATATTAGCAACTCAATTGTATATTCAAAATGCAGCACCAATACTCAGGAATTCCAAAATTAAAAAGTCACTGGAACAGTATAAGTGCTATGTCTACTCTAGGAAATTTTCATAAAATATATGATAGATGCATAGATAGATGAATAATCATTTAAAAGACATTAACAACCCCCAAAACATAGAGATGAACGCATATACTTTCACCATATGCCAGAAGAAATGATTCAAGTTATTTGCTGGCTTGCATAGAAATAAATTCAGCATTCAAAAACTAAAGCCAAACCAGGTCACCTTCATAAAGGCTGCTGTTTACTAGAATGCATCAGATATGAATTAGAAGAGCTGATCTTAACTTGAGCTCAGAAACTAACGGGTCTTGCCCCCCAAGGTTCTATTCACAGGATACAGGACATGAAGGGAGACACATGGGGCTGTAGGAGATGAATGTAGAGACTTGGAGAGTCCTTATTCACAAATCATGAGGACACTAATTTGCATGTACTGCCTTACAAGAGGTTGAAGTCAAGTGTTCATGGAAATAATGTTTGAATTAAGAAGAGAGAAGGAAGGTCTAACGCTTTGAGTGGCTTGATTGGGTAGCCAAGGGATAACAGAGGAGACACTAACCACACAATCAAATACCAATGAGCAAGGTCTGAGTCAAATCAGCTCTGGAATTTGGCTTAGAATTTTAAAATCTGTAAGTTGAAAAGAGATGGTCCTTATTTCCTTTATCAGACACCACGGATGCCAATTGTTGTAAGCTGATTGTGGTAGGCAAATGACTGACATCCATAGACAAATGCAGCCAGCAGTTCTT
>CM052706.1:86394742-86419415 GCA_028551405.1 Uromys caudimaculatus | reverse complement strand
CATCCATCCAGTTTTGTTGAACTCACACTCTACACTTGTTAATCAAACATATCTACATAGTAGGCTCTTGTGATTGACATTCGAGCTCCTGTCATGCCATCTAAACTTAAAGTCCAGGAAGTAGAAGATAAAGATGGGAGAGGCCGTTGCACGCCTTTAATCCCAGCACTTGGGAGGCAGAGGCAGGTGGATTTCTGAGTTCGAGGCCAGCCTGGTCTACAGAGTGAGTTTAGGACAGCCAGGGCTACACAGAGAAACCCTGTCTCAAAAAAACCAAAAAAAAAAAAAAAAAAAAAAAAAAAAAAGATGGGAGAGGCCAGTGGAATATACTAACACTTAGGCAGATTTGGGTGCTAATTCATCTGCTCACTTGTCTGCTGATTGAGGAACAGTAACTGGCATTCAGCAGTAGCAAGCACAACACACAATGTGACCACTACCGCACCACTGCTTATGAACATTGCTCCGAATTGGTATAGTCTCCAGATTTGAGGGAAGACCTAGCATTAGCGAGTACTCACCATGCTTGGAAGTAGATATTCAGACTCACTGGGTAGAGTATATGTGTAGGAGACTCTTTTACAAAGGCCGGAAAGATGTTGCGCATCTGTGTGTCTGGATGGGAGCAGCTGTTCTGGTAGAGGATGAACAATATTCTATAGGAATAGTTGGTGAAAATGTTTAGGACTTGTTCCCCTACAGCTGTCCTCCTGCATCCACAGAGGCTGCCATGGCATAGTAATTTGCTTTTCCATAATTAAAATTTCCCTATGGGACACCCTAGTGTTGAAGTGGATGGAGTCTGAAGTACGACGGTGACTTTTCTCCAAATCACAAGTGGTCCAGTAGACTTGAACTTATATTCTATTGGTTATGAAGAAAAAACTCACCAGGAGTTCTATTCTGGGTGATTGTTTCTACATATTTTATTAAACACTCTACCACATTCTTGTTTCCAGCAAAGGAAGGCCTAAGGGTTGTCCCTATCAGCTCCTGCCAGCTCCCTTTTCCCCCTGTGATAATTTCTAAATTTACAAGAAGGCTTAGGAAGGAGAATGCCATCCATTGTGAATTTCCTAAGCAATTTGGGGCGCATGGGTCTGCTAACCAGAGGAGAAGAAACTTTCACTTCTAAGATATCTCAGGGAGATCTCCTTCCTGGAGAACCATCAGCCATGGGTCAATGGTCCTCCAAGAACATGCTCTCCCATAACCCGATCACAAAAATAGCCACTGACAAAAGCAACATGGGTTGACAGTGGTAGACTTGAGCCTTACTCATCAGAGATAGCTCACAATGCTGGCCTTGGCTGGCATTAACACAGGGCATGGTTGTCATAGGTTGACATGAGTCATGATTAATAACAAGAGTATTGGTAACGTCAGCTAGTAGTAGTAGGGGAGCTAGTCAGAGATATCTAGTGGTTGCATATTTGAAAGAGAAATCTATTCAGTCAGAGGCTGGCAGCTGTCTTCTCTTGTCTTGATGAAACTAGGGGAGTGTATCTTTGCAGCTGTGCTGAAACATGCTCTTCAGGGAGATTTCTGGTTTCCACATTAGAAACAAGAAAGTCACCTGTGCTTTCTCTCCTTGATTCCAGTGAGCTTTGATCTGTAAGTCAAATCTTCCAGTGTGGACAGAGGTGTAGGAGGACTAGAAAAATCTCACTTAGCACTTTCATATTTTGTTCCTCCCATAATTAAGAAAATATTGACTTTACTTCTTGGGGCAGTTTTATGCTTAGAGAAAATTGAACACGCTATGTAGCAAAAAGCAATGGGTCTGTGTCTCTGGGCCCACCCCTAAAGTACTTCTGTATATGAATAAATAGCTAGAGGCTCCCAAAATAAAATCCTTATACTTTCGTGGTTGCAGGACAGCACTGTTTTGGAAATAATTCCCACTTTTCTTACCTACTGCTGTTGATAAATCTTTCTGTGTTTTTAATTCCTGCCCTGCCTTTTCACCCATACTTTTCATGCTAAAAAAAAAATATGCAAGGCCCCTTAAATCCTGTGGTTCTGGGTCAGGGGGAGGGACAAAATCAATGCACACCAAGTCTATGAGACTTAGGCTGACTGTTCCTCACACTGTTGAGTTGTCTGGTACCTGGAGTTACCTACCAGTGGAGGATATAGTTGGAGTATGAGGCCACATCGGGGCAAAGAGACAGAAAATGATCAATCCCGGTCAGCATTGCTAGTGGGAACTGGAAATGCCAGCATTCTTGTTAAATATCCTGACTCCCTCCCGTCAGGCTAAACTAAGCCCTGAAATCATAAGGACAGTAATTCCTGACAGTTCAGCCTGATAATTCATTCCCAACTCACAAGCAATCTTCTGTGTGTTTCATTTCTAGAATCAACCTTAGAATTATCTGAGTACTATTCTATTAAAATCTTACTTTTCTCTTAATTTATGGGTATACATGAAATTTGGGTGTCAGTGGTGATGGTGGCAGACATGGAAGGCAGTCAGTTCTCAGAACATTAATTCAGAAGATTTGGGGTTCTTTAATACACACCATGATAAATGTTTCTCTGATTTTAACTCCTGCCTTTTCTTTTCACGTATACTTAACAAGAGTTCATGCATTGGAACTAACTTGACCATTTGACCCACAAGGAAACCAAAGAACCTCAGGATAGTGGTAGCTTCCAAGGAGACTTTCTGAAGGTATTGAAGGCAAAGTTCCCATGAAATTTTGGCTCTCTTTGCATCCACAGGAAGAATGGAGGTAGTTCAAACTCGACTGTCTTTTTTTTTTTTTTTTTTTTTTTTTTTGCTGCAACCACATGAGGTTTATTCGGGGAGACCAGTGCACTGGGGTCAAGCTCATAACCTACGCAGAGGCAGAGGAGTTCGACCCTGAGCAGCTGAAGTCAGGGGCATTTAAAGGAAAAAAAAAACACAAAGAAAGGGGTGGGGAATGGAAAGAATTTGTGTTATGGGGAGTACAGAATGTTCTAAGTTAGTCACAAGGCAGTTGCACAAACATTTTTGTGGTTAGCTAGTTCCTGGACCATTGTGCCTCTGGCCCTGGGGCCAGGCCAAGGTCAACCATTTCTTAGGGGAAAGAATGCAGCCAGGTGGGGTTTTGCCCAGGCATGTAGCTTCTAGTCTCGGCTCTAAGTTATTAGCAGAACACTGGCCAAGGAAAGCTCCTGTGCATCTCAGGAGCCTTGCAACACCCCCATCTCCATCCTTCAGCCAGCCAGGCAGATTCACCTCCCGCCAATACCAAATAAGGTATCACACCAGGTGAAGAGGGACATGGAACACTTTTTAATGTCAAGTCAGAGACAACCCATCCCTCCCCTATCCCCCAATCCCAGTTTCCCTCATCACATCCAGGACCCCTCCCCGAGGCCTCTCTGGTTCCCAGACTTCGGGGAAGGAAAAAAATGGTTACCTAAAAACTGCATTTTTCTTCTCTTTCATACACACTCACACGAAGGTGGAAAATTAAATAAAATAAACCAAGAGGATTAAGTTCTCCAGTAGTCACAAAGGCATCAGGGATTCCCACATGGGCTAAAGCAAGTGATTACTGTTGGTTTAGTTGTTGCAGTTGCTTGCTGTCCATTAATGCCCCAAGGTGTGATGGAGAAGCCAAGCTGGTGGCCTCCTCCTCAGAGAGCTACACCTGGAAAGATGCTGCGCCTGATATTAGTTATTGTTTCTGTTGTCCTTTCTGCTTTGTAGAAATGTCTCTGACATGTAAATAACCCAAGGAAAAAAAAAAAGGAAGGAGCTGATTACACAATTACCGGTAAACTCTATCATCTTTTAGAAGATCAACACACAGCTAACGCCATATACAGCATGCAGTAATGTCTGAGAAGGACCCTGCTGAGAAAGAAAATGGCTAGAACTCTAACAAAAAAAATATATGTATATATATATATATATACTGTATAATATATGTCATCAAAAGAAGCATAGCCAACAAACCAAGATAGAGTGCAGACCAACCTTCCAAGTCTAAGCAGTGTATAGATAGCATAGTACTGTCTGCAAGAGATGAGGAGGAATCTGTAACGCTGGTGGAGGTGTTTGTTAAATCACATGTGTTTCTGGTGGATTTGCCAAATCCTCACCAGGTGGTTAGTGCCTGGTGTATGGTCCACCAGTTGTAAACTTAGGTAAGAATTACACTATTCGCTTTTAATACTTAATAAACACTCTTCCCTTCACCCTTGCCTGTGTATTTTTAGTTTTGTCCCTTGTTTTTGCCCTAAGTTCTAGACTCATATCAGAAAATATAATTAATAAAATTAATAATGAATCAGAATCCCTTATTATCCATGATGTCCATGTGGTGAAACGAAAAACAAAAGCTTAATGGTATCTTTTGTGACTGTCGCATGTGGGGTTATGGTTCTGTCAGGCTGTGTTTTGTTCGTTTGTTCTTTCTTTCTTTTCTTTTTCTTTCATTTTGCTCTTGTTTTTTCTTCAGATTTCACACTTCATGACACATGCCACCATCACGCAGCCCACCAAAGGGCCCTCCGTGGCACATCTAGGCCCCTGTTTCTCGCTCTGTGCTTGTGTCTATGGACCGATGAAATTTGGGATGGCCGGCTCCAGAATGTTCCATGGTGGGGCACTTTAGTGGGCAGAGTGGCTAAGCCCTTGCCCACCCTGGCAACAGAGAGGTCACACAGTGCAGCTTGTGGGTGGGTCCAAGCTAGGTGTGCCTTCTTCCCACTTGGGAAAAGAAAGAAAACTCAGCGGTACCGAAATATCTGCAAGGCAATTTTCAAATTTCCTTTTTTAAAACTTTTTTTTCCCCTTTACCACAGTATGCTTTGTTCCCCTCCCTCGAATTTCTGTCTCATTGGCTGTGATTCTCGGAATTTCATTTGATTCTGACTTGTTGCTTCGTTTTGCAGTGCTGTTGTATTGAGATGCAGTGGCAGCAGCTCTCCCCAGCAGGGAAGGAGCACTCACATCAAAATTTGAGGAACACGTGTAAGACCAGAAGAGGGAGGAGCCAAATGCAGCCTGCCCTCCTTGACGTCCCATTGTTGACCTCACTGACAGCACCCGGGCCTGTGGAGAGAACACACATGTCATGAGCTACCTGCTGAAAGATGGGAAAGCTCCCCACCAATCACTTGGTCTGGTGTTACTTCTGCTGAGGCTTTCCTCATACAAACTTCTGGGCTAGTTTGGCTCTTGGGTCCAAGGACTTCCAGGAAAGAGGAAGTGGTGATTATTGAATGGTACATAAGGTCAGAAATCAGATGCATTAGACACAATGAACAAGGCCTCTGATTGGACCTGCTCTGGTCTGCTTTGGTCCATTGAATTTTTCAGAGCTATTTAGAACTGGTGACCATGTTCAGGCCCTGTCCTCACCTGAACACTGCCAAACCTGATCAGCCAACTCAGGAGCTCAGCACTGGTGTCACTTCTGGTTAAATCAGACCATGTGCAACCAGGCTTCTTGATTGCACATGGGGTTATTCTGTCCAGTCCCGGAATTCCAGATCTAGCTACTACCCACATGATTATATTTCTTGGCCCTTTGAGGTCAGCAGCTTTAATAACTTTATGTTATCCTGGGTTGCAAGGGTCATACAGCTTCTTGGCAATGTTAGCGTATCATGCTGAAAAGGCCCAGGGAACCCTGTTCTGCTCTGTGCCCGGCAGGGAGGTGGTCCAGGGAACATGACATGGAAAGCATACGTGCTGACACAGGTAATGAAGATGCATGATCATGAAAACTCTGAGGACTTACCTTTCAACTGGTTGTCACTTAGGCTTAGTCACCTACTGCTCACCCCTTGTAAAATCTAACTGCTAGCTTTCCACCTAAGGCAGCATTAGGAGTGTCCGCATCTCCTTTGCTCGCCTTCCTTCTTTCACAGAAGAGAGGCCACTCCTTAATGCCGCCCTGGAAAGAGGTTACATTGCTATACTTTGAGGGAGTCTGGACTGCTCTATTCTTTCCACTTTGGCCCTTGTCTCTGCCTTGTCTATAAGACCTTATATACAGTCTATGAGAACCAGGTTCCATTTCTTTCCTGATAAAGTGAGTACTGCATTCAATCTTTCTACATGTGCCTTGTCCAACACAATAGAAAATGTGTCCTGTGTACTTAGCCTGCTGATAGTCTCTTAGGGCACAGAGTGTAGCACAGGGCCCCTTTTATGTTCTTCTATCTCTTTTGCCGTCTGAATACTCAGAGATTCAGCTTTAAAGTCCATTCCTCATTCAAGGTCAGCATACCCTCATTCAACCCCACCCTCTGTGCCCAGCTACCTGCCATGGTCAAGAAAATGCTAGGTCTCTGAGAACACATGGGTGCTCCTCTTTTCTTTCATTCCCTTCTTCCATACTTAAGCGCAGAAGCCATAAGCAGAGGCCATGCCAGGCTGCCACCTAAGAAATGTATATATAAGGGTGAACATCTTGTGTCCAACCTGGAACCTCTGCACAATGGCCTGGTAGCTCTGCTGAGTGCTCTCTGATGCTCTTGTTTAGTTACATTGATACTGTCCTCAGAGCTCCATTGTGGTTCACTACTATGTTGGGAAACAGGACATCTGTAGGGACAGCTCCTAAGCCAGCACACTATAGAAAACAGAACAGTGCCTGTGAACACATCACCTTCCTTGGAAGAAGGGTTGTCTCAGGAAAATTCACAGAGCCTTCCTGCTGTTCTTATTCGGGCCCGAGTGACCATGTCCAGACTACCCACTGTCTCCATCCATGCAAATACTTTTTATCCTTCCTACCCTGGCTGTCTCTACAGCAACTATGGGAAAACCTGACTTAGCAGGAAATAGGCAGCCCAAGGTAAGAGGTCTCCCCACACCTGCAGGAAGAACCAGCTGCATGGCTCACCTTCCAAGTCACAGAGTTCAGCAGCTACCACTGCCATGGCTTGCCTGAATGTCTCACATTTATCTCTTACATTAATTTCAGAGTAATGTTTCCACACCTCCAGATTGCTCCCGCTGAGTCCTACAGCCTTAACAAAAACCTCTGGCTCCTTGATAGAACGTTCACCATCGCGATCGCAATTATGATCTGACTGCTATCTGCCACCTTAGGGTGTTTCCCTGTCACGTTTTCTTAAATATTTTTAATCTGGTGCATGTGGGCACATGTACACACACACACACACACACACACACATACACATACACACACACACACACACACTGGCACCCTCACACATTTTCTTTCATAAGCCCACATTCTCTAGACCTTTGTCTGAAACAAACTTAGTTTAATTTCCCTCCTAAACATTTTCAACTTCTACTCTGGATTCCAGTGGTATAGACAATACTCTATTCTGTCAGTAACATATCCATTCTGCTATTAAACAATATCCAGAAATGTAATATTCTAATTCTTCTTATTTTTCTGGCACACAGTTTTTCCGAAATGCTATGAAGAGCTAGAACACTTTCTTCTTCCTCCACGGCTTCTTGTTCATTTATTTGAGACAAAATCTTCCTACCTAGCTCAGGCTGAATTTGAAATCTTAATCCTCATGCCTCAGGATCCTAGCTTCTGTGGTTATAGGTGCATGACCTTATATCTGGCTTGCTGTGGCTTCCTAGTTGCAGAATACGCCTCCCACTGACTCTGGGAGGTACTCAGTACTCACCGAGTAAAGGAGAGAGCCCTGACTGATGCCAATATAACCATGTTTACTTTGTGCTTCTGGGTTTTCTTTTTCTTTTTCTTTTTCTTTTTCTTTTTCTTTTTCTTTTTCTTTTTCTTTTTCTTTTTCTTTTTCTTTTCTTTTCTTTTCTTTTCTTTTCTTTTCTTTCTTTCTTTCTTTCTTTCTTTCTTTCTTTCTTTCTTTCTTTCTTTCTTTCTTTCTTTCTTTCTTTCTTTCTTTCTTTCTTTCTTTTTTGAAATTATACTTGTTAAACCTCATAGAAAACAAAGTCAAACTTTTCCCCTATGTCTTGTGCTTTATCTCAATTTCTCTTATAGAAATCCTCAACTCCCCCCCCCCTTTTCTAAACTCTGCCCAACAAAGTCACTGAAGACATCAGGACTGATTCAGCCACCTGGAAACAAAGCCTCCCAGATTAGGAAGTCAGGACTGCTGGGATCTATTAAAGTGTCTAAGGATGTTCATGAGTCAGCTGGGGATTGCCATTTCCTTTGGAATTTCTAGAAACTTTACTTTTGAGAGTTTAAAGAGCCTTCCTTGGCCCCTTGACATCTGTTTCCAAATGTTGCTTCCCACCCGCTTAGATCACGTATCTGCAGGGAAGGATGAGGTCCATGGTTAACCCATTTGGGTACTATAAAAGGCTGGCCTGCCCCACCCAGAGCAAATACTGAGCAAATACCACAAGGAGAGAATGCCATGGGGTGAGGATCTTTGGTCCAGGCAGACATAAGCCACAGTCTGCTAAGAGCAAGGCCTTCTTCCAGTAGATGCTAGGGAAGTGACAGCTTATCCCATCTGTCTGGTGACATGGTCACTCAGATGAGGCATCTGTTCTTCATCCAGCCACACCTCCATTCCACATTGGATGCCTTTATTGCCACTATCTCATTAGAGAGCAGCAGAGGCCTAAAGAGACTAATTACCAGGACAGTTGGGGTCTCAGAGATCTGCGAGGAGTGTCAATTATCCATCGGAAACATCTGGCTGCCATGAAAGCCTCAAATAAGACATATTTTATTCCTGTCCCAGTGACTCACCCGAGAACGTCCCCTTTCCTCCCAAGTCCCCTCCCTCTCACCAGTTCCCTTATAGCTTTGAGTTAGAGAAGAAGAGAAAGAGATGAGCAAAAGGCAGCATGCAAGGCGATGGCCTGAGAAGATTGTTGCATTAGAGAGAGGTTCATGAAGAAGACAAGACAAGCCCTGTGCCAGGATCCCAGAACCCAACTCCTTCGACTACAGCGGATGCTCATTAGTGCCACCATACAGACCAGTTAAAGTTGTGCAAATAGAAGCAATTCACAGGATGTGACATCATTGGGAATGGGGTTAATCTAGCTTAATAGCAGATCAGGCCGAGGTCCTGCTAGAATGCTTGAGGTTGAGCATAAGAAGAAGGCATCTAGATGGAGACGCAGAAAACTCCATACCCCGTTCCCACTAAGGCATCAGCTGCCTGAGAAGTAAGTATACAAACCTTTCCAAGGGGTCAGGGCTGTAGTTTTCACTTCTAAAAAAAATTAAAAATAAGCCACTGTTAAGGCAGAAAGCAACCTGTAGTGCTTACTGTGCCCTAAATGGTCTTGAGAACAAGTCAGAGTTCCTGGCCCAACCCAAGCCCCTTATACCTACTTCTAGTTATACTGACCATTGTCCAGCACCCACAGTGACCAACTGGAGGTGAGGGAGTTGTGGATGCCCATTAGTGTGGACCACTGACAGAAGCAGAACCTGACTACACACTTGATCTTAGCAGGAGACACCTATCCTTTGGAATCTGAGCTGTTTAGACAAACGGCTTCATGGAATGACTTCCATTGTTTGACTGAATTCTGTGGTCTTAAGTATAGAGTTGGCTGATACAATAGAATATATATTACAGCTATTTGAGTGTGGTTCCCATGCTAATTATAAAATGTGTAAGTCTTACTTACATTTAGTTATGTCTTTTAGGAATACTGATGAATCAACTCTTAGACAGCAGAGGAGCCTTGACCTTCAATAACTGACATCAAGCTGGCCTTATAAGTCTTTCTCTCTGGGTCCCCAAGATAGTGTCATCTGTACCTATGCTGTAACCCTGAGACTCTCTGAAAGCCCCTGTAAATACATAAAAAGAGATGGAGGCTCCTCCATTGACTAGATTATAAAGAGCCCATTTTCCTTGACTGCAAACTCTCAGAAGGATATCCAGGGCTCTCTCACCTTTTCTGTGGTTAGCTGAGAGGTTTATGGCTTGATTTATGATAATCATTCACATTTTATTTCTCTCTCTGGCCAGGGACCCATGCCACTGCTCCTCTGGATACAGGGAGCATATTGAAATATCATCAAAGCTTTGAGCACTTTAGGATTCTCTTTCTGGGGCAGAAGTCTTCATATTTAGCAAGACAACAGTCTTTGATACAGTCCATTCCCAATTGTAATTTCCATGTTTGCAATAACATAAATACATATTGTGTTGAAGTCTCTTAAGCTATTCTTTAAAGGCACCAGGCCTGTGACTCATCCTGATTTAAGTGTATAGTCACAACCTTAAGAAGCCCTACTGAATGCATCAAAGATGGGAGAGGTGACCCTGTATTTTGTCTTTGAAAGAATGTCCCAGATAAAGGTAGGATGGGAGCAGAAAGTCAGATATGGTAATCACGTGTCTTGTGCACTTAGCATGGACCATCTCTTGGAGTGCTTTGTGTGTCCTTGGAACAGTCCAGAAGCTGAAGAATGGCTGGCATGTGTGCATCTCTGTACCAAGGGGGAAGGTGACCATAAGAAAGGGAAGCCTGGGAGTGTAGGTCTTGGGAGATAAAGAAGTCATACAGACTTTGCTCCTAGACAACAGTGAGAGTTTGTGGTGTCTTGTAGAGCATTACCCATAGTGTAGTGGGTACTGGATCAAATGGAGCTACAGATGGGCATAAGTAGCTTCTATATAGATCTGGAACCTATGAGAAAGAGGCATAAAGGGAAGGCATACATTCCTGTTTAAGAACCACACAGAAAATCCAGAAACAACTAATTGATCCCATTCAGCTCCCCCAACTGTGGATGCCTGGCACAAACTTTTAAAAGAAACTCAATTCTTTAGCATCTGTAAAGAAACAGGGCAAATTGATACTTATTCTGACCTTATGTAGAACTCATTCTTTTGGGTGTTTTCTATGTCAGAGTGTTTCAGCCAATGTTTGCTTAGCACACCGTGGGAAAATGCAGGCATGGTGTTCCCTTGGTGAACTGCAGACTACTTTTGTTCCAGTGTCAAGAGGAGGTATGACTTTTTGGCACCATCCTCCCTGTCATGGTGACAGTGTATCATTGTGTCTAGCTAGTCCAGAAGTGTGAACTGTGTCAGGACCTCTGAAGTCAATGATAACTATAGCTCTAAACTTTGAGTGACATCTTGGTGTCAGGAAAAGAAACCAAGCGGGTACAGTTACCAAGGCCTTTAATTCCAGCACTCAGAAGGCAGAGACAAGAAGATCTCTGTGAGTTTGAGGATAATCTGTTTTACATAGTGAGTTCCAGGACAGCCAGCAAAAAATAAGGAGAGAGAGGGAGAGAGCAAGAGAGGGAGAGAGGGACAGAGGGAGAAAGGAAAACAGAGAGGGGGGATCAGGAGAGATGGCTGAGTGGTTGAGAGCTCTAACAACTTTTGTAGGGGAGGCAGATTCAGTTCCTCAACCACCTATGACTCTAATTCCAGAAGATACAATACTTTCCATCACAGTAAGATCTTGATTAAAATGTAGCTGTTCCCTTTGCTAATGACATATTAATACACATGCAGAAAAAAACCATAGTGGGGTGGTAAAGATTAATCAAGAAGAAAACAGGAAGAAAGAACAAAAGAAGTAAAGGATGGATGGAAGAAGAAAAACCATTATAAAAAAGAAAAGAATAAGAATCCCCCAAGTCAGGTAATATTGCAAATTTCTGCTCAGCCCAGAAATTATCATTATGTCAGCCAAGCTGGATATCCACACAGCTGGATCTAAGCATTCAGGTACATTCAGGGCTGGTCTCTAAATCTCACAGCAGAGAAAAGGACTGAAGGGTGAATATGGCTGCACAACCCCCTCCTCTAGAAAAAGGATAATAGACTTTTTCCCATATACATGCTATAGAAATGCTGACTGCTTGATTGCTTTGTAGGTTGGACTTGCTAAGTATCTTAAATTCTCTGCAGGAAGAACCGATCATCTTCTGATATCCAGGAGGAGATATTTGCTTTCGTTGTCCATTCTTTAATACTGGGAGGCTCATGGGTATTAACAAACCAACATTTCTGAGCCCACTGCTATCGTCAGATCTGAGCAGATTGAAGATAGAGGGCCAATAGATGAGAAGCGAGCAGCTGTGGAGCCGCTGAGCTTGCAACATGGGCCCTGTACTCTTACCCATGCAGACGCTCTGTGAGGGATGGTGGCACAGCCCAGAGCCCTTATTTATCACTTTGAGAGTCCTGCACCACAAAATATTAATGTTGGAAGGTGACATGCAATCTGTTGTGTTTGCAAAAGGGAGGCAGAGAAATACGTCAAGGGTGGCAAAAATGCTGAGGGTGAACAAAATTCTCTTATCAAAACTCTTCTCGTCCATTCAGATATTAGGCAGCGAGGCAGCCTCAAACTTCTCTAAAGGCCAAGCGTCTCTTGACAGTGGAAGCCCATACATTCATATAAGTCTTTCTGTATGTGTTTCTCACATAAGAATAGCATCCCTTGGAGGTATTCCTGGAGATAGCAGTGATCTCTCTTAGTCTGTTGGAGACTAGCCATGGCAAGGGGAAATGAACTCAGATAAAAGAGTAAACGTGTTCACATGCCGGGTCTGCTTCTTCTACAGTACAGTCCAACCCAGTGCTTATGGGAAAGGTCACATTCCAGACATGTATAGTCTAAAATTTCTTCCCTTACTTACGTCCAACAAGGAGTTTCTGAGACAAGGGGGTAAGAGGAATTCATAACAAAATGGAACTTCCTCCTATGTTTATCAGCAACAAAAGGTAGCACTGTTGCAGCCCAGCCTTGGTCAACAAGTGGAGCATGGCAATATAGTCCCCTGCTCTGAGTCCTACACTCAGCGACAAAGACAAGTGATCTGTATAATTGTTGTTTTACCTCTGTTCCTCTCATTGCACATGGCCTCATTGTGTGGAGATGCTTCTCTACCACTTGAATGGAACTTCAATTAGGAATTGCTTGTGAGGAGCTGCTCCCTGAATGTGAGATGCTCCTATTTCCTCTGACAATGCAATCCTAGTGGCCGGAATTAGCTTAATCACTTCTGAAAGCACCATGGCAGCATCTGTCCTTTCTACCATTGACGTTAGTACTTCTTTAATGCTCTTTAGTTTAGATCTGCAAGGCGCCTTGTTTGGGAGTCCAAAGGCAGCAATTGCGTCACAATTTAAGTCTGAATATATCCATGGACTTCCCCTCTTTTCTCCCTGGCCTTTGCTTCATTTTTCTGTTCTGACTCATCAGCACACGGCTATGCATCACCAGGGTGGATAATGCAGCTCAGTCTTTTATGATAAAATTATTTTCTTCACCTGTCACATAGCTCCCCCTAATTCACTTCTTTTGGTCTTTTCCTTCACCTCTAAGATCTAAGACTGTCCTCTGTGAGTGTCTACACAGTTGGGATGTAGATAGATGAACAGGTTAGATGCATGGGAAAGGTTGGGATGAGGGAGATCAGAAGACTGTGTTGGGAGTAGGAAAAGCCCTTTCATTGAATTTTGTAGGTACCTTCTCACTGGGCTATCAGTGGAGCCCAAACTATCATCAAAGGCCAGGACTAGAGCTCAGTATCCATCATGTATAAGTCAATATCCATTATGACAAAACAGAGCAAAACAAAACTAAGAGAACAGTGATGTGGGGTGACAGCTTTGTGACTTGTCACTTACACTGAGTGAGAAGACTAGAAGGAAATGGGAAGGAACACAGGATGCACAGAGTGCCAAGAGCTACACAAATCACAGATGGGCAAGCGACAAGAGTGGAAGGGGAGGTCAAGAGACCAGTGAGAAAAAACTGAAAAGAAAAAAAATGCATGGCCTGTACCCCATCTGAAGGAAGTCTCTGTTCTTTAGCCTATATCTGGAGATTCAAAATGTGCTAATGTGCTTCAGAGCATCTTAAATATGTGTCTACAGATTAACACTAAAACAACTCTGAAGAGTAGATTACTCTTTATGGAAGATGGAATAAAGTCCAATTAAGCTTACGTGTCTTATTTAAGATCTGGGGCTTCCTAAAGATCAGCTGTGAGCTACAGTTCCTTGGTGTCCCACCTTGAATCACTACTTGTGGCCATAGGCCTTCCTAGGAAATTTGTGGACCAGGTGATGGTGATGCAGTTTTTGGACCCTTTGGATCTCCCTGAGCAATTGCCTGAGTCTGTTGCTGAGGGACATCACCAGAACTCTTCATGTGCAACCTCAGATGCCTTTGCCCTGGATGAGACTGTGGTCAGCGATTGCATCGTCTCCACATTGGTTCAAATGTAGTTTTCCAACCCTTGTCCGAATACTGGCCTCTGGGTTTGGCATTTTAATGATGCTTTATTTGCCTTACTAGTCTCAGCCTTCCTAGACAGTGTGCAAGGGATGAGCAGAGAAAAAGGCTTGCTTGGCTTTTCACCAGCTCCCAAGAGCCACCTTCACTAGCCTCCCCTGACACATTCTAGGCAACTTTACTGCTAGAAATATCAGGAAATCAACACCAGCAGGAGGGAGAGGGAGAGGGGTTTGGAACTGAGGTGAAGGGAGGGAAAACAGAAGGCAAGAGGGATACTAACCTTGCAACAAAGTTGAGCTTGTGGGCTCATTTAGTTCTAAATCAGGTGGGGGACATACAGGAGAAAAAAATGAAAACAAACACATATATTATATACAGTCGCTATATATTTTTCATATATAGTTTGTATACTGCCTTTCACAAGCATTTCTAGAGGAAAGGATAAATAAAGGGAGACACAAACCAAAGGTCATAGGACAACGTGCAGCAAGACAAATGTTGAAATGCTTGGCGTCCCTTTACATGGATGTGATGGTGGGAAGCAAGGTAGGGGCCACTCCATGTATTTTCCGGTGGAGACGGATTTACTTTTTACTTCTGCTGAACTTGGGAACTGACAGTAAGCAAAGGACCAAATCTCCTTTCCAGGTGACATATTTCCTCAGAAATCTTCACCCCATTGTTTTACAGACAGAGACTAAATTCAGGAATTTCTGGCCTCATGGTATTATGATCTGAATTGCATTAGGGCTCCTGGAACCACTGGGGTTCAGGAAGATGGAAGCATCAGTCTACTGCACAGTTCCAGAGACCATAAGCTCAGAGTCTTATTGGTTGGTCATGTCGAGGTCCACGCTGCTCCTATAGGACTTACAGTTACTGCAATGCAAATGTAATAGGAGTTTCTTACACCAGAATTCCTCAGTTTTTAGTGTGAAAGTATGGAAAGGATACCCTGTTATGGTTTATGTGCAAATTGGTGACAAATGACCACAGTTTGGCTGGATTTGTGCAGTGGTGCTGGAGAAAGAACTTAATCAAGGATGCTCTGTAACCATTAAGGGTGGTGCTACTATCTAGGCTGCCCTAGTTGGCTCCTAGTGGAAAATGACATGGAACATTCCTTAGTAAATTTATATTTGTCAGTGGACCCCTCTAATAGTGAGCCTAAATGATGAACTTTGGAGCCCCAATAATGTCTGGACAAGACCTG
This sequence comes from Uromys caudimaculatus, assembly GCA_028551405.1. Taxonomy (NCBI): domain Eukaryota; kingdom Metazoa; phylum Chordata; class Mammalia; order Rodentia; family Muridae; genus Uromys; species Uromys caudimaculatus. Next base: position 86,404,026 of record CM052706.1, on the reverse strand, counting down.
GCTGGAGATGCGAGGTTGAAAGACTCATCTTAAACATGACTGAGGTTTCACCAGCTCCATGGAACAATGATACCCATGGAACACTTCTGTGATGGGCTCCTCAAGAGCATCTTCATATGTATCCCATTCAGATTTGGTAAATCCAGGGCTCCTCCGTTTATTGGCAAAGGTACGATAACTTCTTAATGGGCATTTGGCAAATTCCAGAGTCTAGGAAGCCAATAATGACAACATTGCCCCAAAGAAGGCTGAGGGTATGTACTCTCTTATTGGTGGAGGGAAGGGAAAGAAAACAAAGCGATCATTGCCACACAGGGGTCTGCTGAAAAGAGTGGATTTATGGCCCATGTGTCACTGATTTTCTTGTCACAAATGCTATTATTTTACTCTTAAAACCTCTGCTTCTTCCCCATATTCTTACCCTGATACATCTTGAGAGGACTGAAAGGTTAGTAGTGAAAAAGCCGCTGGACAAACCATTTTTTTTGTCTTCATCTTAGAACCTCTGAAGGAGGCGAAGATGATTTCCAAAAATGTGGATGGCTGTGGCCAAAAAGCAGGATATGGGGAGGTGCTGTGGGAAACAGTGTGGATTGTGATGCACCTTAGAGTTTCAGGCAAGGGGGATGGGCATGCCCTTTTCTAATGCTATCCTTTGTGCAGACAGACAGATATCATCCGTAAAACCCTATACACTTGACAGATTAGAGAGGCACTTATGACTAGTCTCATGCACAAGGGGCCACAAATGACTATCCTTGTATATGTGAGAATTCTTATGGCTATTCCTGTACACAAAAGGGCACTTATGATGAACTCCATGCACAAGAGAGTCACATGGCTATCTCCATACATGAGAGAATGCTTATGGCTATCCTTATTGAGACTCTAAGCTTCTCAGTCTCGTTACTCACAGCATGCCCCTTCTGAGCTATGTGTTCCAGGATCAAACCTGGGTGCTGGGCTGTGTTTCATATGCTGAGTAGGAGGTTGGGGGGATGTGATTTAGAAGCAGAGATAGTACCACAGAGCATATGCTGGTAGCACCACAGGCATGTGGCAGGGGCAGAAAGCAGAGCAGAACCCATGAGGCTGAGAGAGACTGCCTGGGATCTCTCAGAAGAACAAGAATTGATGTTCAAACCTCTATTTTCCTTTTCTACCACATCCAGGTAGATTTTAAACCCAGGGAATGGGAACAACTAATTGGAAAATTTGACAGTCATTGAACTTGGTGCGATATGGAGAAATATGCTCAAAAGGCAAGCAGAAATTAATCACATGGCCCAACGGAGGTATCTATACAAATTAAGACTTTAAAGCCATGGATGGTCAGTCAGTCCTTCCTGCATAGACATTGCTCACACACACAGTATAGGCATCCAGTGCTTTCCAAGGAGCTTGCTTACTGCTTCTACCACCAATACAGTGGCTAGGCATGAAATGAGGGCAGAAAAATTGCTTTATAAACTTAGTCCCTCAGTAAAGAGCTAAGGAACTGGTGCATGAACAATGAGATGACATCTCTCAAGATGATGGTGAGGATGGGCAAATGTCTTTATCAGCCATCGACACAAATAGAGAACTTGGAAAGTCCCATTTTCTGTCTTCTTTATCTGCCTGTCTCTGAAATGAATATTATTAAGGATTCCAAGGGCTGTGATTCAGCTCTTATGAATGTTCTTCAGTTTTTTTCTTATGTGCCAATGGCTGGGAAAGTTTCAGAAAAGGGAACATGTTATTTAGCCCAGTGAGCAAAGGACTGAAGCTGTAAATGCTCCTCTCTGAGTTCTTAACTATTTTGTCCAATTATAATCCCCGAGTCAGTTTTGCAGATATCACTGAGGAGGAAGAAAAGTCATTTTTGGCATCTTAAAGCCACCCTTTCCTCCCATTTCAGGACTTTTGTCATTTCAGGTAAATGAACACTGCATTTTTCTCTGCCCACTTCTGAGGCCTACATCCTTACATGCACACTTGCTCTCTCTTTCTCTCCCTTCTTATTCTTTCACACACATTACCCAGCTCACTTCTTTCCCTCCACCTGCCCTTCTCCATTCCACACACTCCTGTTGCCCACCTCAGGGCAGAGTCTCACCAAATAGCATGATGCTGGCATTGGTGTGGCCCAGCTTGTTGGAGGCCACACACGTGTAGTTCCCGTAGTCATGTTCAGAGACGTTGAAAAAGGTGAGTTTTGAAAGGAAAGGTCTGTTTTCCACCTTGACTCCCTTCTTCCCTTCCACCAGTCTAGGCAAAGAAGGAACAGAAAAGGGAAGGCAGGTGAAGGGGGAAGAAAAGAGAAACCATGGTCAATTTTTCTCATAGAATGGACTCAAAGTCTAGGGTTAATGATATCTTCAACCCCCCTCCCCCATTACATCATCATGATAATTACTCATTCTACTTAACACAACTATTTGTTTACCCAGGACTTGGGAAGAGCAATCTCTCCAAAGTATCTCATGGGGTCGGTCTGGAACTGTCTTCCCTGGCCATGTTAGCTTCTGGGCAAGTGAGCTGATAGGCTCACTGGACCTACTTTGCTTTGTAATCTAGAGATTCCTCTAGGTGTCTTCATTTCTTAAAAGCTAAGGGCAGTGAACTGGTGTGAGTCCACTATCCTCACTGAAAGGCTCACTGGCTCTGTGAAATGGCAGGAGGCACCCTGCAATAGGACCAGAGGCCATTGTTCTAGCTCCAGCTTGTTCCATACACATTAATCTTTTAAGGGACACTGTCCAAGACTCACAGCCACTGTGAGAGACTTCTGTGAGCTTTATGGGTGTGGAGCCCATGTACTAGCTTGGGAGTGTTCTAGGTAAAGTAAGACATCTCCACATCAGAACCAAACTGTGAATTGGGTTTTGGCTCCATAGTGGGAAGAGGTTTACCTTGACAGCTCAGAAATGGCTTTATCTAACCACAGTTCAGGGTGGCCAGCAGCACTTTGCAGCATTTGACACCTCTGGGATGACACACAATACCCCCTTAGGCACTCAAGAGTCCCGCATCCCTTACTGCTACCCATGTTAGGTTTCTTAAAGAATTTGTAGACCATTTAGTGGCTACTGTCTCAGTCAGGTGGACCAGGGTTCTTAAGTATCAAACTCCACCTCCTCTCCCTTTGACTGACAGCAGACAGAGTGAGGAAGCAAACGTAGCAGTCAAGAGAAGCCCCCAAAGACATTCAGAAAACTGCCTGTCCCAGTCAAAGCCTCTTCTCTTTGTGGCATAATTCTTCTTCTACGCATGCCAGTGAAAATGAAATGGGCTTCAGTTGTCATTTACCGGGACAGATGTCATGTTCCCTCTGAGACCTGAGGCCACAGTTGCCTTGCACCCTCAGTGGCACAAAGAAGAAAAGCTGTGGCAAGGACCAAACAGTAGAAATGTTCTTGGCATGCTCATTGCTGGGAGAACCAAGAAACCTACTCAACGGGATAACAATGGAAAGGAATAAATGAACAAATGAATAGACGGACACAGAAAAATCAGTGGGAAGAGGCAAAAGAAGAGATGTAAAAGGATCTTAAGGAGGCCACAACGTTGCCTGAACCAAGGTCTACTAGCCAGCTTTCAGGCATTGTCTCCCTTTTTCTTCAGGGTCAATGATGACAGAGTTGGTGACCCCTGCCTGGAGTGGTGCTTTGCAACAGGACAGCTCTCCCTCCCTCTTCGTCAATACATATTTTTGTTCTTGTTGTATTTTCTTCTCACATTTTGGGAACTTGTTTTGTTTCTATTTTTTCCTGTCAAGAATTTGAATAGAGTGCCGTGGCTTAGCCCTGAGATTTCGATAGTGTTCTAAACAGAGGCGACTCGTGGGACTCTAATCCTCAGTTTCTCTTTATTACAATAAGAAAGGTGGTGGAAAAGAAGGCTTTATGATTTCTGGAGTGAAGGAAAACAACCATCCCCATTTCTTACTTCAGTGACCTTGTCCACCCCTTTCTGCCTTAGTTCTAACACATCTCTCGAGGCTGCCAGCATGTGTCCTACAGTCTCCTTCAGTGTCCCTCACTGGCTGTGGATCTGATGATGGAGTGAGTTGGGTCTAGATAAAAATGTGGTTTATTGGCTGAGGAGCTAGAAGATATTGAGAGGCCTTAGAGAAACAAAAGACAATGTAGTGAGCACCGGCCCTGAGGTAAGAAGATGCTTTCTTTATGGGAATGTCTCTCATCACTCTTTCTTAAATTTTCTTTGTGGTTTTTGATACCCAGCCTCCTTCACTCTGTTCATCCATCCTCAGATCTCACAGGACTTTCTTGTCCCTACAGTGCCACCACCTCTGCTCTTATGAAAATATTCTGAACATAGACAGGGCTTACACGTTTATTTGTTGTTCATCCACCCCCAAATAGCTCTTTGATAGTGGTAATTGTCACGCTGCCTGGCTGTACGGAGCTGCTGACCCCTGCGCTGACATGCAATTTGATAACTCCTCAGACTGATCATTGTCAGGGACTCACAACAAACGGTCCAGTGACAGCTGTGACAATGGCAAGGAAGGGAACAGTCCTGACTCTTTTCTCCTACAGAGAAAGGACAACCTGCACACAAGGGAGGGGGCACAAAGGTCATGGACCTGTACACAGCAGCACTGAGAACCTCAGGGAGGGGAGGGAGAGCTGTGATGGGCAGGCAGCTTGGGAGCCCCTCCTAGAGTCAAACAGAATTTCTTAGGCCCGGGAAAGTGTTAACAATAGCTCTCTGCAGAATACATTATTTCCAAGGCTCACAATGTTGTTGGTAGCTTTTGTTTTCTTATTTTTCCTTGGCTAAATTATATTAGCTTTCGGTCCTGCTGTTTGACATACAGAAGATGACATCAGAAGCCTAGCTGAGCTTTTCTTAACTTAGAAAGACTTGCTTTCATGCCACACCCCCACAGGATGTCAGGAGGGGATTTCCCAGGAATTAAATGTGGACTATCTGCAATTGGGAACCTCAAAGGAGGTTGACGCAGGAGAGGACAGTACCTTTTGTCATCCTTGAACCACTGGAATTCGGCTGAAGGGACTGCCGAAGCCTCACACTGGAGAGTCCCCTTTTGCCCCACAGGGACACCTGTGCCTTTAGCTTCTGAGATATATGGTGGATCTACAGAAAAGAGATGGCCCATGCAATTTATGAGTACACTTGAAAATAAAAAAATGCCTGGTTCCTTCACAGGTTTTGGTCCTTACTCCCCGTGCCCCTTCTACTGATCTGCTTCATTCGACTCCTGTGTGGATTGGTGCAGAGAATGGGGATAGTCTGGATGCCATTTTAAAGGAAGTCATTGTCTTTCAGCGTATATTGCTTCTCCTCTCAGCACTGAGATGGAGCTGTCAGCTCTTGAGGTACAGTGCCTGTTTAAAGCCTTTTAACTTTCATAGGACGACACCAGCCATCAGCCTTACACCTCCATGGGGTGGCTGTCAGCACCTTTAATCATCTGTATAGAATTTCTTTACACCAGGTTCTTGCCAAAGAGTATGACTTCAAACTATGCAATTCCCACCTACGACTCGGTTATAACTAATAATATTCATGGAGAGTTAGTTGCCTGAAGGATATACAAGCCAGTCCTTCCCACGGGCGTTCTAAAATGGATCCTGTGCAACACTAGACCTCCTTGCTTGGTCTGCCTTCATTTGAAGTCTTCACTCAGCTACCTGTGGCATCCCAGCAGTTTGCCCTGATGGGTATTTAAAAAAAAAACAGGCACACTAAAGTTACTGTTCTGTTTGAAGCAGGGACATGGTTCGTGATGTGTGGACTGTATTGGAAAGTGTCAATTTGCACAGATCCTGGGGAGACTTTTCTCCGAGGTCACAGTACTAGGACAAGCAAGGTTTCTCCTAAGAAAATCACTTGCTTTTATCTTGCAGATGAAGTACATCTTAGAGCAGATGACCCTTCCTTTGCTTTAGCATTGCAAAGACAGCTTCTGACTATGAACCCTGCAGCCTGCTGCTTTTTTATATGTTATGGGCTGACTTCCCCCTTTTACTAATTTCCATAATAATTTTTCCTTTGCTTTTTTTTTAAATTTAAGTCAACAATTGTAAATAATTTTAAAGTTCCTTAAAAATAAACTTTAAGTAATAAGTACACAGGGCAGCATTGCCTTACTTTTACTACTTAAAGTGTTTCATAGTCGGGCTGAAGAGATGGCTCAGTGGTTAAGAGCACTGACTGCTCTTCCAGAGGTTCTGAGTTCAATACCCAGCACCCATATGGTGGCTCACAACCATCTGTAATGAGATCTGATGCCCTCTTCTGAAGACAGCTACAGTGTACTCATATAAATAAAATAAATTAATCTTTTTAAAAAAAGTGTTTCATAATATCTAGGTTCAAAATGGAGCACAAATCAAGACACTACACACTGAGTATTAAAATTCCCCTCTCCCATGCTGTCCATGTGGAGAAGCAGAGGCTTCTGTGCTGCTGGTCTAGATCGTAGACTATATTCTGTCATAAGCAAGAACTTTCCATAGGAACCAAGTCAAGGCGCATAGCAAGGAACTCAGAAGTAAAAGGGCAAGAAATTGGTAGAAAATTCATGTAGATCAATGTCAGGGAGAATTTATAAGGTTGATAAAAGGAAAATGAACTTTTCACAGCACTGGCCTTCAGAGATTTTGAATTTTGCTTCTATTAGCTAAAAATAAAAATTTGAGATTTTCTACAAATTTGCATTTGTATCTACTTATATTTAAATTATGTATTTAATCTGTAGTCTATGTATCGCAACATTTTCATGAAGAAAGGCTATGATACAAAAAGCCTAGCACACACAGGTGAAGTCTTTGTTGTAGCTCAGGTACCTCTGCCCTGCTGAAAGGATCTGTTTGGGAAGGTTGCTGCTCCATCATGTGAGTAAATTACAGGCAAACTTTGGATTTTAAAATACATTAATATAAAGCATGCATTCAATGCCGTTTATTGATTTGCTAGCCACATATGAAAGTTTGGTATTATATAAAGTTACTCTCAGCTACTTTTAAAAAGAAGGGTGACACCTGGGGTTGTGAAAAAAAAAAAAAAAAAAAAAAAAAAAAAAAAAAAAAACCAAAATAACAGATGACTTTGGACTCTCAGACTCTTAGCTCTCAAAAGCAGCGAGCCGGAAGTGACTGACGCTGGATCTTCCCTGTTCCTCTGAGGGCTGGTTCATTGTTGCAGTCTTGGTAGCAGGCCACCCTCACATACTCAAGGAGTGGGGTCCCGTAAGGACACTCACAGTTCACGGTGACCTTCACTCTTCGTACCACTGGTGCTGCCACGTCGTTGGAGGCGCTGCACTCATACTCGCCTGACTGCTCCCGAGTGATGCCCTGGATTTCCAGGTACTCATCCTCACTCACAAAGCCGACAGCTGCAGGAGAAAGAGGGAGATGTAGTGAGTGGAAGGAAAAGGCTCAGGACTCTCACTAGAAAACAAAGTATGAACCTCTAATGCCGTGAGAAATGTCACTTCTTCAGCTCAACATTTTAGGAACTCTACAGATTCTTTCTTCCTTATTTCTTCCCCTGTTTTCACACCCTCTTTCCCTTGGCTCCCCAGTGTCCCAGCTGCAGTGTTTGTGATCCTACTGAACTCATGCATGGAGAGAATTAACTGGATCTCCATAAGTGATTAATAATTTTGACATTTACACTGCCGGGATCGTACCACGTGGTCCAGCTCTGGGACTGGAGCAGGCATCTTACGTCTTTCTGACCTCCAGGCACCATTTAAAGGAAGCTTCTGAGGCTAAGCTGCATATTGCCAAACTGGGCATGAGTCAATTGAGGATACTGCATAATGGTTATAGACAAACACACACACACACACACACACACACACACACACACACACACACACACACACACACCACAATTATACATAAGAAAGATACAGTTAAAATATCTTTGTTTTCACAGTAAAACAAAACAAACAAACAAATAGATAGGTAGATACCAATTTCCCAGACATTGATATCCTGGAACTCTTAGGCATAAAACCCAAATAAGACACCAACATCAGACCTCTGCCTGGGCTACCAGGAGTCCATAGCCAATGAGTGCCAGGAGAAAGCTACCCTCCCAGGAGCTTGGAAAAGCTGTGAGTGGGGTTAAGGGGAGCAACACTTCTCACCCAGACCCGCCTGGAACCGGTGGGATCCAGGGCCTGAGAACCCGGGGGCAGGAAGCCTCTGAACCTTCCGGTTTTCATCTGTGGGTGGAGACCTCTGCCTGGGCCACCAGGAGTCCATAGCCAACTAGCACCAGGAGAAAGCTACCCTCCCAGTAGCTTGGAAAAGCCGTGAGTGGGGTTAAGGGGAGCAATAGCTCTCACCCAGACCAGCCAGGAACCGGCAGGATCGAGGGCCTGAGAACTCGGGGGCAGGAAACCTCTGAACCTTCCTGTTTCCATCTGTGGGTGGAGACCTCTACCTGGGCCACCAGGGGTCTGTGCCTGGGGACCTCAGCCTGGGCAACAGGGCTCCAGGAGAGAGCAGGTATCCCAGGAGTGCTGACAAACCTTTGAGCACAGGCAAAACCACCACTTCTGTTCAAACTCACTGGACAAAGAGGGACCCTTGCAGGGCCATCAGGACATAGGAACCAAGGGACAGCTGGGGACAAGATCCTTCTGATTTCTGTCTGCATCCCAGAGCGGACCCTGTGCCACAGCTCTCCAAACCCAAACAACTCTCAGAGAGAGCTGGTCTTCAAGGAGTATTGACACAGAGGCCTGCAGGAGGGGCAAGCTACAACCAGACAGAGTAAAATCAGCTAACATCAGAGTTAACAAGATGGCAAAAGGCAAGGGTAAGAACATAAGGAACAAGAACCAAGGGTACTTAGCATCATCAGAACCCAGCTCTCCCAATACAGCAAGCCCTGGATACCCCAACACACCAGAAAAGCAAGACTCAGATTTAAAATCTTTCCTCATGATGATGATAGAAGACATTAAGAAAGAAATGAATGACACCCTTAAAGAAATACAAGAGAACAGAGATAAACAACTAGAAGCCTTTAAAGAGGAAACACAAAAATCCATTAAAGAATTACAGGAAAACACAATCAAACAGGTAGAATTTCAAGAAAACACAATCAAACTGACAAAGGAAATGCACAAAACTATCCAGGAGCTAAAAATAGAAGTAGAAACAATAAAGAAATCACAAAGGGAGACAACCCTGGAGTTAGAAAACCTAGGAAAGAGATCAGGAACCATTGATGTAAGCATCACCGACAGAATACAAGAGATAGAAGAGAGAATCTCAGGAGCAGAAGAT
>CM052706.1:86212555-86394242 GCA_028551405.1 Uromys caudimaculatus | reverse complement strand
AGAGAATTCTCAGCTGAGGAAATTCACAGGGCTGAGAAGCACCTAAAGAAATGCTCAACATCCTTAGTCATCAGGGAAATGCAAATCAAAACAAGTCTGAGATTCCACCTCACACCAGTCAGAATGACTAAGATCAAAAACTCAGGTGACAGCAGATGCTGGATCACCAACCAAAGAATACACATGGAGGGACCCATGGTTCGGACCACATATGTGGCAGAGGAGGGCCTTGTTGGCCATCAGGGGGAGGAGAGGCCCCAGTAAAGGGGAATGTCAAGGTGGGAATATGAGAGTGGGTGGGTGGGTGGGTGGGAGGCGGAATTCCCTAATAGAGTTGTGGGAAAGGGAGGGGATTGGTGGTCTCCCTAGAGGAGACCTAGAAAGGGGGAAACATTGGAAATGTAAATAAAGTATCAAAAGAAAAAAAAAAAAAAAGAGAGACCAACATCAGGACCACACATGCAATATCCAACCACAAGACCCCCAGAGGGAAAAGAGTGAGAAGTCATGGCTACAAATCTTGCCCTATCACTTAAACATTCAAAAATTTTCTCTTCTCTAGGGGGAAAAATCATTAATAATAAGGCCATAGCCATACCACACCCCAATCATGATGTATAGTCATGAGCATCCAGTTATGCAAAAGACTAAGTCCCAGCATGGTCTCATATACCCCAGGCTGGCCTCAGAATCACTACCTTGCTTACATCTTGCACACCTGATCTTGTCACCACTTCCCCAATGATAGGATTACAGGCATGTGCCATCACAGCTGGCTGAGCCCAAGACACTTAGGGAATCTAAATGTCCAAGTTCTTTCTTGAAACTGCCCTGTGCCTTAGTTTCCCTGAGAATAGAGAGTAAGGAAGGCAAAAGCAGTTTACTTCCTGTGATTATCCTCCCTTCAGTGTTTAATGAGGATAATGAGAGTGACAGTATCCTAAAGTAGGGTGCTATCAAAGGTGAGCAGAGGGGCATTATGCTCAGTCCTGGGACAACAAACTACAAGTGGTATTATTGCTAGGAATGGAGAAACACTTTGCTAAGAACGCACAATATGGCTGCTATCTCATGGAGTTATTGAGAGCGACAGAGAAAAAGAACACAGGACACAGGAAAACATTTGGAAATTCTCATTTACCGCCCGCCTGGTGATTCTGTTAATCCTAAATGCTTTAGAGAGGCACAGAGGGAGCTGGCATGAAACTGCATTCATGTGGACAGCCCCAGAAATGGAAGAGGGACTCTTGGATGTAGGCCATAAAAAAATCCCTCCACAATGTCACATGTTTCTGTTAACCCAGAACATAAAACCAATAAGTAAGAAATTAGCATAATACAAAACATTAAGCACATGGCCTGTAAGCTGTAGCTGTACATAACAGTACTTTCTGCGTTTGTGCCATGACAACAGTAACAATAGCAACAGCAGCAGTAATAATAGAAAAATAAACATCCCACTATGTTGTAAGGAAGGGCCATCACTGTCCACTCTCCTGAATGTTTTTAGCCATGATAATTTTGTGCCACCATCCAGCAACACCCATACTGGTCCAGGGCACTCATTTACATATATTTAGGCCTTATGGACTCTGTACTGCGTGGCTATCAGCATTTTCTTCTATTCCCTTTGAAGGAGAAAAGAAGTGCCAACTTCACAAAACAAAACCAAAACCAAAAACAAAACCAAAAACAAAACCAAAAACAAAACAATAAAACAAAAAACCACGAAAAACATTAAATCCACAAGAAGCAAGGGTACACTGACTAAGTAGAAAACAGGGCTCACAGCCCAGCCCTGAAGATAATCATCTTGAATCCCCCAAAGGCTCAAAAACCAACTGTAAGAAGTTTCTGTGTCAGTATTGTCATTTCAGGTTAAGATACTCTTTAGAACCTTGGCTGAGGAAGAGGAGAACAAGTGAGAAGGAATTCCAGTAAAGCAATTGTGATTCCCTTTGCAAGGCTGTTGTTTATTTACTACCAATTCCAGGCCAACATTTGTCAGATCTTTTTGCACTAGAACGCTATAATTACTGTGCAGAGCATCTCAGAGACCAGTGTCACAGTTAATATTCCCATTAATTTTAAATGGTAGTCCTTGGTACATATGTGTGGCAATTGGTGTCATATTTTAATTAGGCTTGCCCTACACCATCTGAAATTAATAATAGCTCAAATTACCAGTGTAATTTATAAATTAACAGTGCCTCAGCATTAGGAAATAAATTAGCTTTGGACAGCTGTTTCTGGATTGGGTTCCACTGTCACTCCAATGATTGGTGGGACCTTGGTTCTTTCAGTGCCAGGTAGCATACTACCAAGACAGAAAAACAAAAAGAACAAGTTTTCTTTTGGACACTTGTTTTCGCCAATTCATGTCTGTGTATTTTTTCTTTAATCCCGATTGATGATCTAGAAATGCTTGCTGGGATCACACTGGGATTTTCAGAAGCTGAGCTGTGATGAATTTAATCTATGGACATCAAAAAAATGTTTGGAAGGAGTATAGTCATAAACTGAAATGCAAACTGGTAAATGGTCATTGGTATCAAGAACTCACCAAGTATTCTGCAAGAACATGGCGGGTAGGAGTGACCATGAAAATCCATCTATTCTTGCCAGGCGATGTATAAGGAAAGAACCAGATGGTTTAGGATTTGGGCAAGGCATATGGTGTCTATTGATTCAAATATTTAGGTACTCAAGTCATACGAATACCAGAGAGACTTTATTTTTACCATCATAGGTGCTCAAAGTGAGAAACTGAAGAACCCATGGGATTCCATTGCTCCCCAGTGTAAACATTTTTTGACTAAAGTAAGCAAGGTCGGGGACAAGCAGTTCATTTGTATCAAAGAGGGTTTTACATTTTACTTTTCATTGCTTTCACTTTCTCTTAGTAAGAATTTTTCTTTACTAGAGGCCTAAATGGAAAAAAAAAATGGAGTGAAAAAGTACAGATACAGTAATCTAAACTTGGAAGCTCCAGAACTGATGTTCCTATTGGTATCATTTACGCCAAACAAATGAGCAAAACATGCTTAACTGAAATATGAAGTTCTAGCATTTTTTTTTCTTTTCTTTTTTTTTTTTTTTAAGGTTTCTTATAACAGTATTTACACTCTGGCTGTGAATTGATCAGGGCTTTATCTCTAGCATGAAGAGCTTAGAAAGAATACAGGAGAAGAAAAAAAACAAAAACAACTTAACTGAGCACACTTTCCAAATTGCTATAGGCTTCTTAAGAGGGAAAAAGGCACGGCACTTGATAAAAGCCAACAGAGAGACTCTCTTCATGATCAATACCTGCTAGTTTATAAGTTCGCTTTCTCTTCTAAAGCAAATGCATCCTTGGGTGGGAATGACACTCATGATCCTAAAGTACCACCCTTTTCATGGCACCGCAAGTGGATCAAACATTACCTGTGCCTTACTGCAAAAGCTCCCCTGGAAAGGAACTCGTCACACGCTGGAGTTTATCTTGCATTGGTGTGGAGAAGACGGTAACAGGCAGATGACCATAGTAAAGAGCAGAAGTTGAGACTCACACAACATCAATTCTGTACCATCTAGCTCCATGATACAGTGAGCTAGCTAACTGTAACTGTGAGTTAGCTAAGTTCTCTTCACTACCAGTTTGTCTGCTGGAGAATTCAGAATAATACCATGTGCTTTCAGTGCATGTGTGTGTGTGTGTGTGTGTGTGTGTGTGTGTGTGTGTGTGTGTGTGTGTGTGAGAGAGAGAGAGAGAGAGAGAGAGAGAGAGAGAGAGAGAGAATGGACACATGTGTGTTGTATTCACGTGTGTAGAGGTCAGTAGTTGATGTAGGTGTCTTCACAGTCATTCTCCATCTTATGTATTCTGCCTGGGTCTCTCCATGAAGCTAGGGTTTATGGATTGCAGCTCTTCTAGCTAGCCATCTCTCTTCAGGGATCCCTTTTCTCTGACTACCACAGCTGACAAGGCCTTATGTGGTTGCTAGAGATCCAAACCCAGTGCTCATGTTCATGTGACAAGAACTTTATCCACTGAGCCATCATGGCAGCCCCTCCTGCTATTACTTGTAGTCAAGGTCTGTTACTTCTCATATTAGACAGATACGACAATGATGAGCCCATCTTCACAGACTGTTCTATCTCTTGTCTACCTGAGGAGGTCACACCTCCATCTTATATTCTGATTGAAATGATACAATTTGAGATGAATTATTCCCTCCCCCCAAAAAGTATGCTTTTGACATAGTTATCAGTCCAATGTTACTCTGCATAGGGTCTCAGTTTTCCTTTCTTCTTTCCTTTCTCTTTTAGGTGTTTTGAGGGAGGGTTTCAATTTTTATTGTAGGCTGCCCTCAATAAAATAGGACATGCCAAGGATTGCCAGAGAACACTGAAGCTGGGATGGGGAGAAGAAGATGTCCTACCCTAAGTTGTTAGAGAGAGCCTAGAGTAACAAATGCCTTAATTTACATGTCTAGTTAAGCTAATCATAACCCCATAACCGTGAGAAACTAAAATTTGATTTTTATGTCTAAATTTTTATATCCTGTATGCATCCCAGGAACATTAGTATGTACCATTTATTGATTATTAGAGGGATTGGCCAAAGCATAGCTATGTGGGTTCTGCTAGCATGTATGGAAGCAGAGTCTCCTGAGTTGAGGACTTTTTATAGTTTTTTAGGAAATTATTTTGTGCAGTCAATGAACCTGTAGCTATAATGGTGTCTTACAACAGTTGTGGGTCACACTCTGGCCTTTTTAAAAACAATGTAGTTGAATTCGTAAACACTAGGAGCCAGATTATGGTTATCTCTGGCTTTTAATGCATCTAGAAAACTAGTTTACTTGATAATTTGTCATTGATAACATGATTGATTGGGTTGAGTACTTACAGTCATTTCATGATCCAGTCACTCAACAGGTTAGATTCAATGATAAGAGTCCCAGGACTACATATGACCTATGTACAGCCCTCAGTGGCTTTGCTTGTTAAGGCAGAGTTACTTCTGCCATTTGTCTTTCATATGATATTTATATTTTCTGACTTTAAAAAACTGTAATTCCTATTAGTGTTTTAGGAAAAGATTTTCCTTAAATATGTGACTTCGGAAGGCTTATGAAGCGTTTAATATAATTTATATCTAGTCTTGGAGCCAATTATTTCCTCAGAGGAATGCGTGCTTAATTTAAAACTGTAGCTCAATGAGTAGGTATGAATTATCTCACAGATAATGTTTTACAGCCAAATTTTCAGGAGCATAGCTACTTCATTAAGCAATGTGACAAGCAAAGCACTAAAAATGAAGCAAGCAGGATCAAGCTGACTATGTGATCTTCCCCTCCCAAAGTCCCACAGGAGCCCATCACTAGCTACAATGCTGAGCTTGGAGACCTGCTGTAAAGGACAGGGCCAACCCAAGCTCCAGAGGTCACGGATTGGGTGGCAAAACTCTCTTAACTGAAAATAATAACAACCATGTTATCATTTTTATCATAACCGAGAATAAATTTGTCAGGACAGCTGTAGCTATTGGAGGGGATACAGCTGACATTTTGCTTAGTATTTTTATGGTATGTATAGCAGCTGAGATCAAATCAATGGACCACGGAAATTGGAAAAATATAGAACCCAGAATCCCAACATCAGAAGTTAGTAGGAATTATTTTTAAAATTTAATGCCAACACAGAATTTAGCAGTGGCAGCTAAAGGTGAGAGGGCTAGAGCAGCCTTCTAACTATTGACTTTCCACACCTCAGTCTGCATCAGGTTAGTTCTGAAAAATTCAGAGTGGGCTTCAGGACAGCTGCTTAAGTGAGCTGCCATCCACCCTTTATGGCAGTAAGTGAGCCTGTCTACACTGGAGGAAGCCACTCTCTTTTCCCACTCTGAATGGTAAAGTACACAGAGACACCACAGTAGAGGCAAGGTTTTGAGAACCAACTTCAAGAAGCTAGAAGAAGAGACTTTAGGTGGGAATTGAAAGTGATCAAAACCATAAACTAAAGACAGGCAGAAAGATAGTGACTACGTACTATACACTACATACTATACTACATGAGTGTGCAGTGTAGTACTGGAACCAAGAGCACAGATCAGTGCAATGTAGGTCACAGAAGTGGGTCTATGACCTTTGATGCTAGGTGGGCAAGTTTGGGGATCCCACTGGCTCTGCTCACAATCCACATAGCAATAGGTACAGTGGGATGAGACGACCAACATTAAACATGTTTGCACAGTATGGAATTGATGATGAATGATTTATAGTCTACATACCGTAAAAATATTAAGCAAAGAAACAGCTGTAGTCCTTCCAATAACTACAGCCATCCACCCGAAAAATGTATCCTTGAGGATGATAAAATTTCCAACAGGGTTGCTATTATTTTAGGTCATAAGAATTTTACCACCCAATCTGTGAACTCTGGAGCTCTGGAGCTCTGTCCTTTGCTGCAGAATAGGTTCTGATGGCCTCAGATGAGGTTGGAAAGGAATGACTGAAGAGAAGCTGAGACTATAGGTAACACTTCCTGGCTGCAAGTGTACAGCCACAAGTTTGGATGCAATTCACATCCTATGAATTGTAGTGGACAATAGCATCTGTGTGGTCGAGACTCCTCTTCCATAAGATGGAAGGTCACTCCGCCTTACAGGATAAGTATAGCCGTGAAATGAGTCCCTAATATGGACATTCCCCTCCATGAATGGAAATACGACACACACTAGTTTCAGTGGTATGAACTAAACTTCGGCACTTTAATATAAAAAAACCAAGACAAGAAAATCTCAACTAAGAAATGAAAAGAAGGTCAGATATCATCTTTGCTGGTAGGGATGTAATAAACTCTACAAAGGATTCATCATATATCCTTTAATTAGTATCTCTATTCTTTTCACTTAAAATAGGATTTGATATACGAGAAATACAATTTCTCGGGATCACTTCTTCTTAAAAACAAATCAAGTATAGTTGCATATCCCAGGTAAGCCTGCTTGAGGGCTTGAGAAACATTCTGAATTCACAGCTAAGAACAAAATGTTAAAGATACATTTACACATATACATACACATATTCCCTCTCTCTCTCTCTCTCTCTCTCTCTCTCTCTCTCTCTCCCTGGTGCGCGCGCGCGCACACACACACACACACACACACACACACACACACACACACACACACACATACACTCTCAATTTTCCTCTAGATCTTGATCAGAGGGCTGACACAAAGAGAACCTGATAATCTCTGCAAGAGTGGGCAAATTTAAAAGCTGTCTTTCATAGAAACTGTTCTGGAAGGTTTCAAACTGATTTTATCCCATGGCAAACTGAGGAATGAGCCTGAAAAGACTGGATGAGAAAATTACTTTTGCTATCAAATACAGGGACAATCCTTAGAAAGTGACATTCACTGAACTGTTCTAAATGGCTGGCTTCCATCTTTAGGAGGACACTTCCTTAAACAGGTTACTCCTGGTTACCAGCCAGCTTGGTAGCAGAGTGCACATGTGGCAACGTCTCCATGACATTACCTGTGTGCCATCCCCCAATTTCTAGCTAACATGGATTTTTCTTATTCCTGGGAAGCTCATTTTAACAGTTCTTGCTAATTCCCTTTCTGTTGGATGCTGAGGTATTAACTATGGTTGAGTTCTTCAAGGCTTCATTTATATATGGGATGTACACAGAATGACATTCCCCAAACAGTTTCATTGTTCAATAGAACTTCTGCTTGTGACAGAAAGGCAAACAATACTCATAAAATTAATCTGTTAATCTGATCCCATCATAAAGGAATACAAATTTAATTCAAAATGTGAATTGATTCCAAACATATATTGCATGTGTAAATATATATATGCATACATATCTGAGCAAAATGCCTAGGATAGGTTTTCCATATGTTGAAATTCATTAGATAGTTGGAAGTGAATGCACATATATTTGAGTATTTATGAATATGCATATGCAAAGTGTCATATTCAAGGTATAATGAATAAAAACTGAATTCCTTTAGTAGTTCAGATTGGGGAATTTTGAGAGAATAAATTAGCTCTTTATAAAAGAGAAGCTACAACCTAAAATTTGTTTGTGAGAAGGAGGCCTTTGTATTCTTCCTAGGAGCCAGGATCTGTTTACTTCTTAGCAAAAACCAGTCTCAAGTGATAGGCGTGGTAGTTTTCAGTGTAGGTGAGACTTCTGAGGCTACTGGGTTCAGATAGCTAGGCGCCCTTCCCACGTTCCCTGCTTGAGGACTTGCCAGCTGAGTTCAGCATGCAGGCCTTCTATTATGGGTGATGCTATCAAAATCAAAGAACACAGCTGGATGCTTGGAGTTCTCAGCTTGATGTCTGGAACCTGAGTATTTGCAGGAGTGCAGCTGATGGCTGCTAAAAAAAAAAATAAATAAAATATAAATAAATAAATCAGCTTTTGATTTGTAAAACTCAGCCAATTTGATCTGAAAGACATTGATGGGGGATAAATATAGAAGCCAGCAGTGCCATGTCATCTTAGGCTTTAGGCATTTGCTTTGCTTCTTTTTGACTCTCTTGAGGCAGGAGTCGGTGTAAAGTGTTGTGAAAGACGACCTCTTTGGCACTGCATGCCCAGATTCATTTAAGGAAAGTGCATTTATTTTAGAAGTTGCTAAAGGGTTAGGATCTTTCTGACCTGGAGCGGACATGCTCAAAAAGAGGCCCACTTCCTCCTAGCAGTTTCCCTGACCACCACCTCACAGCAGTCTTAGAAGCATGAAGGTTGGTACCTAAGCCTCCTTTAGGAGCAATTCCACTCTTTACCAAAAGGGAACCTGATAGCAGCTGAATATGTGACAAAATCATATCTGCACTGTTGTGGTCCTTCACATCACAGGTAGTGATGGTTTAGAACCAAATCTGCATCAGCTCACACTTTCTCAAAGGAAAATAAAGCCCTCTAATCTAGCTGGCGAAAACAAGCACATAAATGACAGAGTTAAAGCTTAGCTGTATGTGTGCTTTCTTAAACATTTTGGGGAGAATGGCAAGTAAAGTAGCTTATCTGTGAGCCCTTTGAAGAATACTCATGCACAGGGGACAATTATTTCTTTTATTAAAGGTCTTGCCCACCAAGACCTGGACTGAAAGATGTAGAGTCTGGGAGGTCCTGCCTGGAGGTAGTGGGTTGAGGGATGAGGTGGGAGTTAGTGGACACGGCTTTCTCTTTAGAAACAGCATTCTCAGGGGCAGAGTAGAGTGTGGGCTCTCTTGAAGAAACTCATTTGTCAGCGAGCATGCCAAGAAAACGCCTACAAAGGGGGGTTGTTTGGGAAGGCATGCAGTAGAGAAACAGGATAGTGTTAACTCTGTAGCTGAGATACTCTAAGGAATACATTCAGTGAGATTCTGCAAGAAAAGCAACAAGGTGCTATGAAAACTGGAGAGAGAAATCCCGTGCCTGCATTTGCAATTGGTACAGAAAGGATGCAGACTGGCCCTGTGCAGAGGGTAATAACTGGAGATGTCACGTGGACATATACATAGACTGGCAGGAAGAGTATCTAAGGAAGGATCTCTTCATTTAGGTGAAGAGAGAAAGAGACATGATTGAAAACTTTTTATTTGTCATACATCATTATAGATTTCATGTAGGAGAAAAAGGGAGCTGTGTGTTTTCAAACAGTTGTCAAAACCTAGCCATCAACACAGATACTTCATCCCTAATTGCGTTACCTGGAGCATGTGCAGGCCCCCTGCCCATCTGTCTGCGAATTCCTTTCAACTTTGTTATGAGTTTCCATTATACACAGGTGGGATTTTTCAGCCACATGGAATCTATAACAGGACGAGTGTAGGGAAAACAACAGAAGGTCTGATATAAGGGGATACATTACTAATGTTCCCCGTTTACTTTGTTACTTTTGCTACTTTTGTTACTTTGTATGAGATCTACATGTCCAGGCATGCACATCTGGAAACAATACAAAATGACACAGTAAGAGAAGACATGCATGACGTTATTGATTTCTGCCTATAGCCAGTCCTTTAGGAACTAGGTAACCTTGAGAAAGTTATTCAGTCTCACCACCCTTTCTAGTAAAATGCAGATATCCTTTTACTGGTTATTGACTGGGTATGAGAATCATATGAGAAAATTTGGAGCAAAGCCTAGAAGAATGATTGACCTCCAGGAGGTCATCAGTGTTAGAAAGAATCAAAGTCACAGGAGAAGTTTGGGGTGGGCACTCAACAGTGACATCTGATAAGAGTCATCCCTCCTCTGCTTTTATCTTCTCTTTCCAGTTAATTCACACTTTGAATTCAAACTGCTCCTCCAATGGAAATTGCTAGCCACGGTCGAGATTTCCATGTCTGCATTCCAACTTAGGAACCTGCTGCACCCCAGGCTCACAACTGCAGGAGAATGTCTACCTGTTGTTTCCAAGACATGACTGCCTAGACTCCCCACTTCCTCTTCTCATCTTTCATAGCTCTGCCAACTCCCAGTTCTCCTGAGGTGAAGCAGGATCATCTTATCTTACATCTTCTTCACCTTCAATCTCGCTATCCTGGTGTGTGGGAGGTGTCCCACCCTTATATTGGAGCTTCCTGGTGTGCTTTCTTCCTATCTTTGTCAGTGCTAATATCTTAATTTGGGCCTTCATTATTCTCTCTATCTAACTTCATAGGTCTGATTTATTTGTTAATTTAATTATTACATAACTTATTATCGCTAGAACATTGACCACAGGAGCAACTGATTAGTTGCTCTTTAAATCCATTCTCAGCCTGACACGATGCTATACAGAACTTTCCCTTGGGCTCTCGCCTGTCTCCAGGTTTGTTCCTCAGTATTTTCCTCAAAGGCACCCGACACACCAGCAGCATTCTTAAAATACCAGGCAGCATATGAATCTGTGTGTCTGAATCTCCCGCTCTGTGTCTGGAATGTCTTAGCTGCTTTATCCACTTTAAACATCTACTCAGGCTTCATAGATGTCTGCCACAGTGCTGCTAAGAACCCCGTTTTGACCCTCACATGTCCTCCCTTGTTCCCACTCAGCGTATGCTTGCGTTTGTTGTGGTGTGTGGATAACACTGCCTCGTTGTATACTACTTTTCAAGAGAACGCAATCTTTTATTTATTCTATACCTACAACAGAGCTAAGCACATTGAAGTCACTGAGTGACTGTAAAGTGAAGTGAAATTGCTGACTGATTTAGATGGCTGACACAGCCATCATGGACCATTTAGAAGCGTCTTTTCTCATTTCTAAGAAAACAGCTGATATCTACCTCTTAAGATTCTTCTTTGTTTCTTTCTTTCTTTTTGTTTGTATGTGTATCGAAGGTGTGGACACATAGAAAAGACTTCTCAAAGTACCCTAAGACTAAAATAATTTATTTCACACTTCATATGAAGAAAATAATGGGACCCGGGTTTTGCTGTCTCCACAAATGCCCTTCCTTAAAGGTTCTCACTGTTCATGTCTCAGTTTCCTCTGGCTATGAGGACACAGTGTGTCCTCATCAGAAGAGTCTCTGAGAGCTGTCTTAAATCTGGTTAAATTTTTTTTCTGAGTGGAATCAGCTTGGCGGTGATTCAGCTTTGTCTATTTGTAATTAGCAGGCAATGATTGCAAGGGATGTAATTAGGCTCTTTACCTTCCTAGGACAGGCAGAGGGAAAGTGCTGCCATCAACAAAAAACAGGGCTCTGCAAAGGAAGGGGGACCTCTGTGTGGGGACGGGCCTCGTGCCACATGGAGAGTAGCTCTGTGCAGGAAGGAGAAGCAGCTTTGGAGGAGATGGTTCCAAGTAAGAGCTGATTCCCAATGAAGGTGCTTGTCCTGGCTGGTTTTGTGTCAACTTGACACACGCTGGAGTTATCACAGAGAAAGGAGTTTCAGTTGAGAAAATGCCTCCATGAGATCTAGGTGTAAGGCATTTTCTCAATTAGTGATTAAAGGGGGAGGGCCCCTTGTGGGTGGTACCATCTGTGGGCTGGTAGTCTTGGGTTCTATAAGAAAGCAGGCTGAGCAAGCCAGGAGAAGCAAGCAAGCCAGTAAGGAACATCCCTCCATGGCCTCTGCATCAGCTCCTGCTTCTTGACCTGCCTGAGTTCCAGTCCTGACTTCCTTTAGTGATGAACAGCAGCATGGAAGTGTAAGCTCAATAAACCCTTTCCTCCCCAACTTGCATCTTGGTCATGATGTTTGTACAGGAATAGAAACCCTGACTTAGACAGTGCTGAATTCAGCCAAGCAGGGTAATGTCATGCAAGAGCATCAGATTTAGTGCAACTGCTCCTCACCTCCTGCTCCAGATGTTTAGAGCCTAAGCTATCCATGTCTTTCCTGGATCTAGGATGGTGCCTGCCACTGACAATGCTGCTCTCCCTCCCTGCCATCTATGGCTCCCTGTAAATCACATTAACGTGCAAACCTCAAATCTTCAAACCTGGCAACTCTTACTGTCCCTTAATTCCAACTAATGGGAGTAAGAAACATTTTACTTGATCAGAACTCGGATGATATTGGTCCCTGACATGAGAAACTTTGCCACTTTGGCTGATGAAAAGTCATTTGTTATTATTCTTTAACACTCAACTGCAGGAGCCTAATCACCACATCTAAAATTTGACTATGACCCTAGGCAGTGCAATGAAATGACAGAAAGAAGTCATGTATGGAGTCAGTGGCTGTAAGCGTGGGAAATAAGGAGGCAGAAAAGAGGGAGGAGCATAAGGGGAGACGAGAGTATGAGAGAGGCAGTTGATAAAATTATATGTTAAGCATGTACAAGGTCTCTGCTAGCCCAAGCCAGACCAAAGCCCATCACAGAGAGGAGAAGTGGGTATGAAGCTCCATCAATAGCTATTGGCAATTCTTAGCTGAAGAGAGAGGATGGGTCAGTTTTCTCTAAGAGCATAGCTTCTTAGAAGTTGGCCATATTCCAGTGGGAGGCCCCACATCCAAGAATATTTGGGTAGCACAAGGTAGCATTTGATGGACTTGAAAACAAGGATACACAGATGAGTAGGAACTGAAGACGGAATGAATCTGGGATGAGTTCGGGGAGAGAGAGAGAACATAATTAAAGCATGTTGAACAAGATTCTCAAAGAACAAATACAAAAGTACAAGTCAATTAAGAAAAGCAAGTGGTTGGTAAAGGCAGTTGTTCAGTTGCTTAGACAGAACAGAGGCTTGCTTCTATAACTCCTGTTTTCCCATGGAAGCTTTGCACCATGGCATCCCCGGGAGGAATCTACTACAATCATTCTTTGTCTGACATTCTCTGATGCGTTCAAGACCATAGCACCAGACTGAATCACCATTTCTTTTACAAGTGACTAATCCTCTAGAACAGAGCCAGCCAACATCTTTTTTATGTAAAGGACAAAACAGTAACAATTTTAACATCTGCAGACCATGTGGCCTCTGTGCTCACTATTAAGCACTACTAACATGGCATCAGAGGAGACACAGAAACCACATGGTTGCGCTTGCATTTTAATAAGGCTTTAATTGTAGACAATGGCATTTAAATGTCAGGTCATTTTAACTTGTTATAATATACAGTGTGTTGCATCCTAAGTCACCACTGGGGATTGACTCCAAGACCTCCTGGGGACATCAAAATCCTCAGAGGTTCAAGTGCCACATGTAAAATGTATTTGCAGATAGTACTCTAATCGTACCCTTCTGTAGGCTTGAAGTTATCTATAAATTATCTACAAAGTCTCACACATTATAAACCTATGTAAATATTTTGTCACACTATGTTATTTGGAGGATAATGATAAGTAAAGATGTTCTGTAAATGTCTCATGCAGATGGAATAATTTTGGAATACAGAACCAGTGGATATAGAGGAGAAATTCTCTCTTTTCTGATTGATATTCAACAATTCAAAACTGAAAAAAATAGCTATAGAAAAGTGCCAGCAGGTTGAAGTTGGCCCATCAGCTGTGGTTCACTGATCTTTACTCTAAGTTTCAGTTGCCTGTTTCCATCAGTTTCATAGTTCATGGCTCATCTAACCCTTCCTTTGTCTTAAGTCCATTCTCTCCCTCTTCTTTCCCAATACTCCCATTGTGCACTCTGGATGATGGTACTCGTGGTCCATAGCTCCTTTATGTCCTTGTATTCTTGGAGAGATACCAGCCTGGTCCTATCAGGAGGGTCTGGGAATCTGTATGGCCCTCCAGACCTTCAAGCAGAAGCGACCGATTTTCAAACAACATACATGCTGTACTGTCACTTGGTGTCTTTGATTCCTAACAAAAGTTGTAGACTGAATCTTTTTCAAAGCTCTGGTTTTGAGGCTCTTATCATCTTAATCATTACACATGTCTCCTCTTCACATTTCACTGTTGACCTGGCCATTTTTGCCTTGTTTGTGGAAAAAATTATCCTGGCTTATAGTTCCCATCACCAGTTCAACTTCTACCATTATTCTCAGAGAACTGCTGTCCAGAAATACAATTGATCAAAACCCGACTCCCTTATTCATGACTCTTCACACTTTCCTCTGATCTCTACAGTGACCTATTTCACATTTTAAACCCCGAACTTGCCTGAGCTCTATTACCTGTGAAGTCATGAGTCTGAACATTTCACTGTGTCCAGGACATCCTCTTTCTACAACATTTGGTACATAAATGGATGCAAAAACAATTATTCTTTCATCTTGCATCTCTCAAATCCACTGATCCATCCTATTCAACCTTTCTTCTACCTTTACTCCCTTGTGATAAACTTTAGACTTCTTGACCTACCATGTAATTCCTCATGCAAAAAAAAAAAAAAAAAAATACCCTTAGCACTCACTTCTATTTCTATCCTGTATTATTAGTGTAAATAACTTGGTCCTGTCCCTGTCACAATGCAATTGCTCCACCTACCTTTTCAAAGTATTACTCTATCAGTTGCCTCCACTGTCATCATGTGCCCGCTACCAGCTTCTGCTGTGCTGGACCAGTTCTATGAATGTCCATCTTTCACCTTTTAACTATCTGTCTCATCACCATAGTGTTCCACTGACTTGTCTTCATAGCCAAGCTGCTTTAAATGACTGTCTAAATGTGCTGTCTGAAATCCTTCACCCTGTGTTCCTGCTTGAGACAGTCCAATCTAGCACCTGTTCACACCTCTCTACTGACCCTATCCAAACCAACGCCATCAAATGCCTGCCAACTTTCTTACTTCATTGCAAATGTTTAAGTATTTTCTTAAAAGATTTCTCAGCAGCAATTTATAAGGTTGACAGCTACCTCCTTTAAATGGTCTTCTTAGAGTCTATCACATCATAACCTCTGACTTGTCGTTTGTTTCTCTGGTAACACCTTTAAAATCTCTCTAGTAACTTTCCCCGCTGAACTTCTACACATTAGATTCTTCAGAGACCTGTCCCAGGCACTCTTTACGTTCTTTTTGACTGTTTAGCCATTTCTTAGGCTATATAAATTATTCTTCAGCTTTGAAGTTCCAAGTCTATGGCAACAACTCAAACACTCACACACGCAAGGGCTAATCAAACACGGTCACTAGAGGTCTGGGGTGCGCCCCAATTTTGATCTTTCTAACACAGAATCTTCAAATTCTTACTCCTAACATTTTCATTACTAACTAGTAGTTACTCGCACCATGTCCCAACTGCAAAAACATATGTGCTACTGAGTATGACGTGTCCTACCTCTAAATGAAGCCTCAATTCTATCCTTTTTACACCATTTAACACGTGTGTTCTTGTACGTCAGAGCCTCTAGAATAGCCTTTTGAGATTTCAAATTTCTAAAACTTACTGTAGATCTCCATTTGGAATGCATTCCCATAATAATATTAACGGAGTGTTGCCATCAGTTTCAGCAATGCCACGCCAGCATGGATCCAGGATATTCCTTCATTGTCTGACAATTCTGTCTCTTAATCATTTTCTCTGTATTTTCCCATAATTTCTCAGGTCTTCCTGAAACAGTTGATGGTAACTATAGAAGGTTATTTAATCTTTGGTCCAGGTTTTGAAAGCCTCTCCCCTCTCAGGTGGTCTTGTGTTTCTTTTAGTTTGCGGTTTAAATTTCATCTTTGTGAGGTTTGGTGTCCTGTGTTAGTTATGCTTTGCTGTGTCCCATGTTAGTGCTTACTACATTGAAATGGGGTTGATAGTGATCTCCAACTAAAGGTCTGTTAAATGCAAACAATATGTCTGTATCTGTGGGGTATAGTTAAAAACAATATACAGTTGCTGAAAGAAAAATTAATGAATAAATAAAAGTAAATCTGACACATCTGCTCACAATATACTGAGCTGGCTAGATCAACATTCATTCTTTACCTATGCTTTTATAGATTTGGTGATTAAAGCAATTTGTTGAGGATCTCAATGCCTATTGAGAGCCCCTAAATGAAGCATTTTTTATTACTTCCTTAATGACCCCTGGCACACTGACTTGATGCTCTGGAGTCACATTCACACTTCCAGTTCCCAATTTCCTGACTGCTTTGCTTTACCAAGAGCAGAAAAGTGGGAGACATCTGCTCACTTATAGAGTTTAAAATTGAATGTGCATGCTCATATTAATAATCAT
The DNA here is from genome assembly GCA_028551405.1 of Uromys caudimaculatus. Taxonomy (NCBI): domain Eukaryota; kingdom Metazoa; phylum Chordata; class Mammalia; order Rodentia; family Muridae; genus Uromys; species Uromys caudimaculatus. Next base: position 86,377,672 of record CM052706.1, on the reverse strand, counting down.
TAAAATGATATGACTTTCAGTCAATTGTACTGTAAGTATTTTAAATTCTGTACTGGATTTGTAGTAGCAGTTAAAACGGAGCAAGCAAAACTACTCACTGGATCTTTTGTACTCATTACACCTGGACAAATGTCAACAGATTATTGAAGAACTCTGAGAGCAGGTATCAGTAGGCTTTCCAAGGGGAGAGACGAAAACTCAAGAAAGAACAAGATGGTGGCAGTTTAACTGTATTCGTTAATCCAAATTTTCCTTGCTTAAATTCAGAGTGAGAAGAATCCTGCAATTAGATTGCAGGTCCAAAAGAAACAAGATCGAGACAAGTCATCCATTGGTTCTGAGGATGATGGCAGGGAGAACAATATGGAGCCATGGGGCACAACTTGGGTTTTCCTTGTGTCTCTATGTGTCTCTAACATTTGAGAGAAATACCATCCTCGTGATCAGAGAAACTGGATGAGGGGGTTGTTGTGTTCAAATGTTTAAAGGAATATCCACTCCATCCTAAAATTCTCTTCCCTCCTACCACATTTTCTCGGAGTTGGACTCAACCACATGAAATCAGTACCATTGTGTTTTCAGTGGGGAGGCCTGTGGAGATTGATAGTCTTGCTTTTAAGGTAAAACATGGGGGCTCATAGGAACTGGAGAGAGGGAACTATTACAATGAGGAGGGAGACCAAGGAAGGGGATTCTTGAAGTAGCATGGGAAGCCAAGTTTAGCCTTGAGAGTGCATACATCTGATCCATACAGTCACAGACTCATACAGATTCACTTTGAGAACGGAACTGGACTCAGCCTCACCTGTCCCACCAGCAAGTTGGCAAACAATGCAGGCTGTGCAAGCTCAACAGGTCTCATAGCCAGCCAGAGCCAGCAGGAAGAAAGTCCAGGTTCCCAGCATGAACTGAGCTGGATTAAGTGTCTCTTTAAACAGCCTGTTCTATATCTGGATATGTACTCAGAGTATTTTTATAGGATGCAGAGTCTCTTAACATAATTTTCAAAAAAGTACATGATGTAATACAAAATTATTCATCATAGAAAGACCATGACGAAGTCGGAAAACTCAGGAGAAATTCCTATCAATATACACTAACAATTTATCAGCCTTTACATAGTATACTTGAACATTCTGGAAACAAACATACAGATAGAAATTCTTAACATAACAAGTAATAAATGAAAAAATTATAATTTAGTTTGAGATATCAACCAGATGGACATAGGACAGAGGAAAGAGGCAGTGAAGTTGAAGTGAACTATCCAACTGAAACAGCAAGAGACTATGAGAAGCTTGATTATAAAGAGCCAGTGAAAGAAGAGTTTTGGGATGAGGAAACTATGTATTCTGATTAATTCCAGTTGTTATAGGTGTGTAAAACTAGACCTTGAACTATGCACAGGAATATATTCTAAAAAGCTTCGAACTTCATTAGCTATAGTATACTTACAATTTATATGAAGAATCTCAGATTTCCCAATCTTTTCAGTTTCTCAAGATTTACTTGTTCTATAATAGCAAACTGCCCTCTAATTTTATGCCTTTCCACCCATACATTACTGCAGCTCTCAGACCTCATTAGCGTTTCTTTGTGTAGTGGTCAGGGGTAAACACAGATGCTCACAACTACAAAAAGGTTCAGAAAGTGTCAGTGGGGTGCTCAACCATAAATGGGACATTTATGTCACACACACTGCCTTGAGGCTCAGGGACCATTATGGAAAAGGGAGCAGAAATATTGTAAGAGTCATAGTTTGGAGAAAAAAAAAAGGCTCTGGACACAGTAACATATCTCTGTTTTCATATATATATATATATATATATATATATATATATACATATATATATATATATATGTATATGTATATGTATATATATGTATGTATATGTATGTATATATGTATGTATATATATGTATATACATATATATATATGAAAATAAGGGAGTAGCTGGGAGGATTTAGGAGTTGGAAGGATGTAATTGTGATGTTTTATTTTAATCAACTCAATATCAGCTAGAATCATGTGGAAAGAAGGAATTCAATTGAGAAATTGCCTTCATGAGATTGGTATGGACACAGGTCTGTGGGGCATTTTCTTGAGTGGTGATTGGTTTGGGAGGGCCCAGTCCACTGTGGGCAGTACCCTAAGTTACTGGAATATATCTCTATCTCTCTATCTCTCCATCCATCCATCCATCCATCCATCCATCCATCCATCCATCCATCCATCCATCCATCTTCTATCTATGCATCTATCTATCTATCTATCTATCTATCTATCTATCTATCTATCTATCTATCTGATCAAGCTGAGAAAGCCAAGGAGAATGCCAGTAAACCACATTTCTCCATGGTCTCTGCTGCATTCCTACCCTCAGGTTCCTGCTCTGCTTGAGTTACTGCCTTGGCTTTCCTTTATAGTGGACTGAAAGCTGTGAGATAAAATAAACCCTTTCTTCTCCAGATGCTTTTGGTAAGAGTGTTTTATCACAGCAACAGCAAAACAAAGAAAATGATCAAAATACATTCTATCAAATTCTCAAAGAATTTATATGTGTGATTTATGGTTCACTCATCCTTTCAGTAAATTGAGTTTTCTGTGTCCTGAAATACTCATTATTCTCCCATGAACTTGGGATGTTTCGATGCACACCATCTTGGCTGATAAGCGTCTTGACTCTATGCTCCAGTAAGAATCATATTCTCTATTAGATGCTTTTCATAGTTTCATTGTTGTCTGTCCCTAAACTGGATGATGGAAAACATTTTCTTCGATCCCAGAGAAATACCATCTCCAGGCTTTATGTCTGGCATATACCAGGAGATTTCATAAATCAAATATCATATCTAAGATTTTGATTTTAGTCATTCTCATTCCTGAGACATATATATCAATGCCATAAATGTTAATTGAGTCAATAGACCCACTTATTCCTCAGGATTCTCAGGAGATACTGTAACACAAACACGTCCTCAGCTCATACTTTTTCTTTCACTGACATGCATCTACATACTTTTTTTGGACCTGAATACAGACCCTGAAATGTAAGCTTACAAAATAGTACGTTTATCTGAGACATACTCACATGCATGCTCATGCATGCTCATATGTTAGCACATATTTCCTTCTCTAACAGAATACATAAATTGTGGTAAAAAGCTTTAAATGCATTTTGAGCTAGTCTATTTGGGGAAACGTTCATGGGGCAGAGTCACTGGTTCATTTTCACTCAACTCTGATATTTGACTCTTTAGAGGTTATTCAGTCTCCCAGATCTCTCTCCAAAGCCTTTATAATGGTTTGGGTTTTTTTTCCATTAAAATCACTTTTTTTTTTTTTTTTTGTTCTCCAGAATTTGCAGAACTTCAGCCTTGAATTATATGACAGTTCATGGGTCCCTTGTTCAGTCACATGCACACCCAGGGTGACACACAGGCCCAGTTTAGAATGAGAGAATTCTGCTTTAAGAATTTGAAGGGGCAATGCAACCAAACAGAACACCTGGACTGTGAGGCTGATGTTCCCGTCCACTACTCATTTGCTACATTATGAAAGACAAGCATTTGGAAAGTGTGGCTACACTCCACTTCCCAGACTCACAATTCTGATTACGAGCTTCATTATCTCACCATTATTTTTGAATGAGAAAATGCAGTGAGCTCTGAATCTAACAGAAGCCTTCCTAAGCTGTGCCATAAATTGCTTGAGGCAGCTCTGATAAGGAGGACAGTGGACATGGATGAGTATTGCAGAGCATATCTCTGTTGCTGACAGTCTGAGGGGTCTGGGAAGTCTGGGGATCATTTAAAAGAATAAATATATGCTAATGAGGACAAAGAAGGAGGAGTCACTGCAGGGAAAGGAACTTTTATGGTCAAGCCTAGCAAGAGCCAGAACACAGTACCAAAGAAGAAAAACATCTTCCTCCAGAATTATTAGTAGGCAGAGGCTAAAGTGCAAGATCCGTGTGAACTCCCAGGGATTACAAGAGCAAGCAGAGCTTTCTAAGTGGGATGGGTCCATGAAGTTTGGCTTTTCAGTGTAGACACTATAAGAATCAAGTGGATCCAACATTGTGAGGAGCTAACCTACACATTTATGCTGCTTCCTGCTCCTGAGTCTCTTACACTGGAGGCTAATAAAGTCAACCAGTCATTCTGATAACCAAAAATAACCTCCTGAAATTCAACGATCCCTTAGCCATGGCACCAAGTATGAGCCCTTGAGTTTCCAGGTTCTTCAGATATTGAAATGGAGGACGACAACAGAGTAGAGAGCCAAGAAGGGCAAGTAGGCCAGAATAGTTCATTCACTGAAGAGCCAGGGTGGTGGTAGAGAATGAAGGGGTGCATAAATCTGTGTTGCTCCCTATGATGGCTCTGAATCTTGTTCATTTAAAAATTCTTCTAGTTATCCTAAGCCTTCTAGCAAAGAACCAGACATAGTTTCATTTGAAGGGAATTACTGTTAAAAACGCCATTGCAACACACAAGCAGCAATGTGTTGTATCGCTATAGCCTGAAGAGTTTAAACTTCATGTTGTCTTATTGGTATTTTGGGTAAGATACTTACCTTATGGCCTCTTCAAAAGGAAGAGGAAAGAAACAATATCTTCTGGGATGTTTACGGATCATCTTAAATATTTCAAGTAAATGGGTTTCTCTAAATTGTTCTCCACTGTGTGGTTATTAGAAGTTATTGTTTCCCAAGAACCAGAAATTCAAACTGAAGGCAAGGTGGTCAGATATCAGGTAGCAGCCAAGCTTCCCAGTTGTTACTGTTAGTGTGTCTTCTTTGCAGCTGGAATTTCTTAGCCTGTGTGTCTAGGAGGTTCTACCTGTCCCTGTAGCCGTCCAGAACACAGCTTTATTTGTCTCATGAAACAGCTGGAATAAGCCAGACTGGTTACATTAACAAGATGACTATCTACACAAGAGAAGAGCACTGCGTTTTGAATGGTAAAGTCCCCAAGGAGCAGGATACATCTGTCAAGGATCAGACAGAGGCATACAGCTTGAGGACCCTGGCAGCAAAGAAGGCTAGAGAAAAGCTTGGAAAGGGTGGGGATGGGGAAGAATAAATGGACTCTCTCATGTCCTTTGGTGACAAGGGCTAAACCTGTTTGTCAAATCTGCTGCTTGGGGAAGATCTATAAATATGCTTTGAAAAAAAGCAGAGGGAGTGGCATGGTTGCTATGGCTACCTCTGGAGCATACCAGGCCTGAGGAGGGAAGAGTAAGTCTATGATAGAGGAGCCAGCTTCAGCGAGGGTTAGGAGAGAGGACAGATAGGAAGAGCCAGCCAGGCCACATCACCCTTTGTTCCTCTTCCCCCTGAGATGAAATAGACAATTAAAAACTAAAAAGGAACCACTAGAAGAGGTACCGAGCACCTAGGGCAGTTGCTGTCCCATATTCTGGTGAGAACAGGGTAGCAAAGAGGCTGGGAAGTGTAGACGTGTCAGATTTGTTCTCAGTCCATGTCATCAAGCAGTTATAGAAAAGGGAAGGGACAGCCTCTAGTCCATTGAAGCCTAGCTAGGCAGAGAGGGCACTACCGAGTGGCTCTGAGGCAGGTGGAATGAGGTGAGTAGGGCACTCAGAGGCAGATTAAAGAGAAGAACTCTAGGGGAAGAACTGCCCTGGATTCCAATACTGTGCCTGCCTTGTAGCACAGACTCCCTGTGTAGGAGCAGCTGGTCTCCCTTACTCCTCCTTTGCTTTGCAGTCCTGGGTTACTACTGTATCCTTAGTGCAAGTCTGATGACTCTAATATGGCAGAGCCACCAGTGGAGGGAGACCGACAACTTTAGTGAGGATGAGTCAAGTTAGGCTAGATTTGCACTGGATAGTTTGAAGATTCAAGGGGCAGAGATAAATGCTACAGGCATAGTCTTATGCCATTATCTCCACTCTATGCTGGAATCCTAACCTTCAGCACTTCTAGGTGGGATTTTTGGAAACAGAATTTAGCAGAGACTGGGATGGACTTTAATCCAATATGGCTAGTGTCATTCTAAGAAGAAAATTAAGGCACAGACACCAAGAAGGGAATGAACTGGAGAAACAGGGCAAAGATGGCCACTTTTATAGGGTGCTGTGCAAATCAATTCTACCAACACCTTCACCTTGCACATTCAGCCTCTGAAACGCTAAGTCAATATTTTTTATTGTTTAAGCCATACAGGCTGGGGCAATTTGTTATAACAGCCCCACAGAGTCAACATACTATGTGCTCATCTGCTTCTTCTCCAAGGCAAAGAGAAAACCAATAGAAGAAGATGGATCCTTTCAGGGTCTACTGTGTGCTAAATATTTCACATTCATATTTTTACTAACATGGAAGCTATCCTTTATAAGAGAAGGACCATAAGACGTTGGCAATGGGTAGATCTGCTATCCAGCACTTGTCTCCACTGGGCAATCAGCCAGAGTTTCCTTCCTGTGCTGGGTGTCTGCCCCCAGAACAGAGGGAGGGGAAAGACCTTGAGAGAAAAAGAGAGCAGAGGAATGAGGTGGAGAATGTGCTTCAGGATGCTGACAGAAAGGGGGCTGGCCACAGGCTTAGAAAAAGAGCAGACCATTACATCTGCAGCAATCATTTTTGGCAGGAAAATTTCCACTTCCTCAGAAGCTCCACATTTTACAGGAAAGGTCCATGTTCATCTTGTCCATCTTGGCCTCCCTTTCCAGCCCGGTTCCCTAAAAGCACTGTCAGTCCTGAGACTTAGAATTGTATACTTTGAAGAAGAACCTAGAGGAGATTTAGCAACAGCAAAAGTTCCTGTTTGCCTTTTTTTAAATTGTAAATTCATCCTCTAGGAATATAACCATGATGCAAATATTTTTAAATGCCTAGTTATCCATCGAAATCACACTCAATCATTAATAGGTACCATCTTTGCTCATCTTCCTGAACCTGTTAGTCTCTGATCAGCATGCTGATGTAATTACACTTCTCAGTCTCTCTCTCTCTCTCTCTCTCTCTCTCTCTCTCTCTCTCTCTCTCTCTCTCTTTCTCCCCCTCCCTCCCTCCCTCTCTCTCCCTCCCTCTGTCCATCTGTCTGTCTGTCTCTGTCTGTCTCATTGTGGTGCCAGAATCAAACCCATGGCATCCTGCATCCTAGATAAGTATCACTGAGCTACATTTCCAACCCCCAATTGTATTTGGTGTTAAAAATGATTTAGTCTTTTGCTAGAATCCCAGAGATGCCTAAACTAGATCATGACTTTACTGCCCTGGAAAAATGTAAAAATGAAGAAATTTAGGGAAGTTTAAGTCGGGAATGTGGCTCAGTTGATTGAGTCCTTCCCTAACACTCAAGACTTGTATTAAGTCCAATTGGAGCTAATAATGTTCCATTGTTTTGCAACAATGAGATATCTTTAGCAACGTGAAATTCACAAGACGTTAAACTCAAGACAGAGGCTCTCTCTCTGTTCAGGAACATGTGTTTGGGGGCTGGGATCTGAGGTGACAATCTGCAGTTTTCTAGCGATCAACACTAAACATACATACAATGTGTCTTTGTGTTAAGTTGGGAATCAGAAGAGTTTAGGGATTTTTTAGGTTACTGACTAGCTTCTATACACAAGCCATTCTTCATACAGATCTAGCTCAGCCACTCTGACGACAAGAAAATTTCTGGGGAATATTTCATGAAGATTTTTAAAAATGTTTACGACAATGCAAATATTGATGTCTCAGCCTAGTCAATATTACAATTTATTGTCCTTCAATATAAACAGTGAGCCAGGCTCTCTATTGGTCAATATTTGAACTCAGGTAAATAAATCTTTATACTGACTTTAGCAGATGTCAATATCTACTTATTCCAGATAAGTAAAAGTAAAAACAGGAAGCATTATTTATTTTTTGAAGTAAAATAGCAACTAGTTACATAAAGGCCCTGCAGCATTTCTGGAATATCAATATGTAGTTACTTTTGGCAATAAAGCATAACAGCATTATAAGATGTGTGTTGCAAGCACATTGTTTGAAACTTTGGAAGTAGAACTTAATAAAAGATAAATTTCATCTATGTTTTAATATCACAATACTTTTTTTTAGACTTGAAAGAATTCTCAGATTTTATGTTCTTTTCATCTTGTAAGAAGTTAAGTTTTGATGCTATCCATAACTTCAGGAATTCACAAGACCATATTTCCTGTCAGCTCTTAGATTATCTGATTAACCTTCACTCTGAACCTGAAAGAAAAAACTGTCCATATTTGACCTATGTATGAAATGAAGTCTTCCTGCCTGGTCATGCTTTGGGCTGTACATTTCAGAGCATTGGATGTCTATATTTCTAAATATGTGCATGTAGACTGTTTGTCTATTGACAAAAAAGATTCTCCCAAAGTCACCACCCCATGGCTGAGAAAAGGCACCAGCCATCCATTAGGGCACAGTGCAGTTTCAGAAGAGTTTCAGAGAACAAATGTTCTCTGCTATGTCCACCATGGTAGAAGTAAAATTCACATTATACACATGCACTATTTTTCCTGTGGGAGACAAATAAATTCCTGTTTATATGTACAGAATGTGTTTGCCTAGACATTGTCATATATTGTCCTTAAGATGATACTACAGAAAGGAAAGGGTACTGTTACTTGGTTTCAGAATACGCCTTGCGCTCCTCAGGTGTGGGCTATGCATCACTAATTGGTACTTGGGCGTGGCGGATTAACAGACCAGTTGACCAGTGAACACTCAGGCATGCTGTGGGTGCCCACTGCTCCCAGGGCCACATTTATAGCTGTTGCCTGAACGCTGATGCTCAGCGTTGATGTGGTAATTTATGCGTCAGAGAGGCTTAAATGAAGATTTATGCCTATTATAAAAATGTTCACAAAGTGATAGGGGCTGAAAGAAGAAAATGAGGCTTTTAAAAAAATATACGAAAGCTGCTAATGGTGAGAGAATGTCATCTGCCTCAAGTGGTTTTGGTTTTGGTTTTGGTTTTGGTTTTGGTTTTTTTTTTTGTTTTTTTTTTACCCTTGAGGCTGAGTTGCCCAGAAACTCTGTCCTGGGCAGTGACAGTGGCTTCTTGAAATGGCTGTATGAACAGCCCATGCTGTGGCTTTGAGAGCTGGGTGGGATCCACATACACAGATGTACACTGAAGCAGAAGTAATCTGGAAGGTAAGGCCATGAAATGGCCCTGGATGCTTCCCTTGTGTGCACTGCAGAATCTCAGGCTGGGGCTACTAGGCTCCATGAAGATTTATGCCTATGTCTGACGGACAGTTCCGGGCTTTAATGATGCTGTATTATGATTTTCCCTTGGGGATTCTGACATGAAAAGCTTTTAAGGTAAATCAGCAAGTGCTCTTAATGCTGAGCCATTTTGCTAGCACAGTTAAGCGAATTTTTTTTTTTTTTTTTTTTTTTTTTTTTTTTTTTTTTTTTTTTTTTTTACCATCAGCCTGCAGAAAGTTATGTAACAGCTCTTTCTTTAAATATATTTTTGTCTGTGTGTGGATATGTACACATGAGTGCAGGTGCTCATGGAGGCCAGAGGCATGGGTTCTCCTGGAACTGGAGTCACAGGCAATTGTGAGTGGATGTGTTCTTAACTGCTAAATCATCTCTCCAGTGCCAGTAAAACAACTCCTAAGGCACAGCTCTGTCACTGTTGCTATTGTGTCGCAGTGTTATATTTTATACTGGAAACAAAGGAAACAATACAGTCCATTAAGTACAGTAGGCTACAGATTGTGTGTTTATTTGCTCCAGTAGGTATGTAAATGTGTGTGGGAAGAAGGCAGTTCCTGGTTAGAGGCAACATTGACACTGAGACTTTAAAAGGCCAAATACAAATAAAAAGCCTGCAAGCCAAGAGGGAACGTAGTTCTGCGAAGGACACTTGCATATGCAGAAGCCCAGAGGAACGGAGGAATACCTTGTTTTATGAGAGGTTTGTACGCAGTGATTTGAGTAGGCAGTAGTGGGCTTGACATGGAGTGAGTAAGGACATATGGGGGGGGAGGGGAGGTGGCCTAAGTGTGACAAGCACATGGCTTTAGGACATCCTTGAGGAGCATGGGGAGTGGTCCCACAATTCAAGTAAGGGAGGATCAGAAACAAATGCATATGACAGAAAGTGGCCTCTGGGGCAGAATAAACAGTGAGATGGGAAGAACAGGTCTGAGAACAAACAGATGTGTAAGAGGCGTGGTTCAGTAGTAGTGAGGGCTAAAATGTGGCGCATGGTAGAGGTGCACTAGAAGGAATTTAGTAAGAAAGACTAAACTATTGAATAAAAGCTGCGGAAGAATTACTTAATAGAAAAATATGAGAAATAATTAACTTACAGATTTCTGTTTGGGAAAGCTGAAAGTGGATGGCACTTTCTAAGACTATGGAATACGGAAAGAATACGCTACAGAGGCCACTGGGAAAATGACTTCAGTTTGGATGGTGAGACTCTAACGTGGGCTGTAGGGCTGGTGAGAGGGAAGGTCAGGTACCAACGACCCAGGCTTGCTCACTCCTTGTTCATTACACTTGATATGTTGAAAGCTTAGATGACATAAAAGGAGAGGGTGTGGGCTGAAACAAGACTCAGGTCACAGTCATCCAGGTGTGAACAGCATCCAGGCAATAAATAAAGAGGCCAAACTAAGGTTAGGGAGGGAATACCAAAGTTGGGGAAATATAAAATAACAGTAAGAGGGTAAGACAGCATTTTCTGGTCCTGACGGGCCTCCCACTGTGCTGAGGACGCTGGGACACCTGGGCTCTGGTAGTTTCCCTTTGTGCCTCAGAACACAGCCACCTTATTCTGAGAAAGCCCAAGTGAGGTTTGTAGAGAGCCCTCATAGAGACACCACGTGGTGAACTTCTTGCTGACTGGCAGAGGCGTTAGTCAGCTAACAGTAGACAGGGATGTTTGAAGATGCCCCTAGATAATTGTTACTCGGAGCTGCAAAGTTATTCCCCAAGGCTTCAGTTCTTCGCAGCCAAGGATTCACACCCTCTGGGTCTACTTCAGATCTCCCACCTTCAAGTGTCTAGGTATTATTTAATGGCAAGTTTACACCACCAGCCTCAGGAGTGTGGGTGTCATTCAGAGATAGCACTGGCTAAGTTTAACAGAAATCAGACAAGGGAGTAGGAATTCTCAAGAACTAACAGCATTCTGGAAACAACAGAAGATAAGCCCTGAGTCCAAGGAAGATGCAAAAGTATCTGTGTACTGTGGAAAGTGGAGGGCAGAAGGCCGTAATGATACACATGCTTCCTGGATCTAACAGGGAATGTGGCCCTGGGAAGTTAAAAATCATGAAAACCAACTGCAAAACCCCAAGTATATACCATTTTCTCTGACATTATTTCAGGAAAGATCTCTATAAGTAACTGTATTTACATCAACAATATAATCATGGTATCCAACGAAATTAGCACTGCCTATCGCTACTGACTTTCAAGTATTCTGAAAAGTCTTACTACAGAAGGGCCTTATCTACCTTTGTTAAAGGCACAGTATATTCACTAAGCGAGCCCATGTACTAGGTTCTAGCTTCTGCAACTGTGGGTTATGAGGCCATGTGTATAACTGAATGTGGAGTTATGAAGAATATAGCATCAGTAAAAACTTTCTAAGCACACAACGATCACGGATTGCTTCAAGTCAAATACAAAGTGAATCTGAAGTATGTCTGGAGGGGCTCACCCATGGTGCATCACATGACTTCACTGACGTCTTGGCTCTGAACATATAACATCTGCACTTTGCACTGTGCCTGCCACCATGCTACACAGCACCATAATAAAAAAAAAATGATTATACAGAGCAGTCAGATGAGATTTTTGTTAGGAATATGAGGCTGGTTTGACATCTGGAAATAAGTTCATGTAAGGCAATGTTTCAACCCAATAAAGAAAAAGCCACTGAGTGGTGATGGCACACACATTTAATCCCAGCATTTGGAAGACTGAGGCAGGCATATCTCTGAGTTTGAGGTCTATAGAGTTTAAAATCTGTCTTGAGAAACAAACAAACAAACAAAAGCAAGAAACCAAACAAACAAAGAAACAAATGATCAAATGATCCTCTCAATATATGAAGGGGATTTATAAATACTATATTATAATAAGACACTTAATAATGATGGGATCATAGGCAGCTTCATCTGGCAACATGAAACATACTTTCACATAAAAGCAGAAACAAGAGATGGAGGTCTACTCTTCAACCATCTCTATTCAACATTGGATTGTAGGTTCTAGTCCGAGTGAGTAGGTTAGAAAAATGGAACAAAACAGGTAAGAAAACAGAACAAAAGGCATAACAGATGGGAAAGAGGAAGTAAAAACCACCACTGTTGACAGATGGCATGATTTATGTGTACAGAATCCACTAAAGCACTGTTTAGAGTAGTAGATTAATTTAGCAATATTGCATAACCCAAATCTACATACCTATGTCATTTGCATTCTGTAAAACATTCAATAAAGAATGTGAAAATAAAGCCACAAAAACAATGGCATCAAAGAAAATGAAATACTTGGATAAACTGAACAAAAGAGTGTGAAGCTTCTATCCTGAAACTGCAAAGCACTGGGGAAGGGTGCGGAAGGTTGTCTGAATACCTGGGAAACCATCACACGACCAGGATCAGGTCTGATGCTGTTGAAATAGCAATGTTCTCCACACTGACTCTGATTCAATGTGATTGCTCTGAAACTTCCAGCGGTAGTCTTTGCTAAAATTGGCAGGCAGGGTCTAACAATAATCTAAAATAGTTTTGAAAGTGAACAATCAACCTGGAAGGGTCATGTTTTCAGACTGTCAATCTTACCAAGAGGTTACAGAAATTAATACGAAATTAGCTATTCAAGCCATTAGGAGTGTCCTCCACATTTTGGATCTGTTGACTTAGACAAGAATATCAGAATAAGTCAAAGGGAAATGAATACTCTCTTGTTAGTATATAGTGGTGAGCAAACTAGACACTCACCTGCTAAAGAATGAAGTTGTAACTTGCCACATGTATCTACAAAGTTATCAGCAATGAAAAAAAATCAGAGAGAAAATCTTCATGCCCTTGTGGTTTTAGCTAAGAAAGCACAAACAACAGAAGAAAAAGAACCTCCATAATGTTCAATAAAATGCCAACTATAACCATCAAGAAAGGAAACTGACAACTCATAGAAAAGGAGAAAATGTTTGCGAATGATGCATGGGATAGAGGATGGCCATGTAGGAGAGAAGAACTTTTACTGTGAAAAGACAACCCAGTTAATATGGGGAAAAATTCTAAATGGACATTTTTACCACAAAGTATAAATGGCCATTAAGCACATCAGAAATGCTCCTATCATTGGGCAACAGAGAAATTCAAATCATAGCTGCATTGAGAGAATACTTCTTCCTCACTGTAAAGGCTATAATCACAAAGATAAATAATAGCAAGTGTGTGATTGGACATTGAAATACTGGAGCTGTTATATGTTGCAGAGAGAATTAAAATAAAAATATGGTTTGGCAAGCAGTCTGGTAGCTTTTCAAAAGATTAAGCACCATTACCATACAGCCAAATGATTTCATCCTAGGTATATAACCAATATAAACAAGACTATACACCACAGAAACACATAATAATAGATGTAACAGCCCCCAAAGGGAAACAACCCAAGTGTCCTCTATGGGATGAATGGCTAACCAAAATCTTGGCCATCTACATAGTAATCTACATGGAAATATGATTCAATCACAAAACGACCAAAGGATTGAGACATGTGGCAACATGAATGAACCTTGAAAACATGCTAAGTCATCAAAAGAGTGTTAAAAGCCCACAAACTCCATGTGGTATTGATACAAAATGTCCCAAATGGGCGATTCTATAGAGATGGAAATTATAGTAGTTGCTTCCTAGTTCTCAGAGAGAAAAAGCAATTGGGAGTTAAAAGGAAGGGATCTGGGGGAGGAGGGCATATGATACCCAGAGCCTACTGGTTCACTGGAGGCTGATCAAAATCCCTCTAGAAATGACTGTGCTGAACAAGTGATTATAAGTTGTCCAGCTCTGTCAATAGGCCCCGAGCCATGGGTTATATGTCTGTAGTGGGTGAGCTTTGAGCAAGTTGCCTGTATCTCGAAATGCTGTGCTAGGCTTATTGACTCTCTTTGTTCCATTTAACTTGTTTAAGTCTAACACTAGAGACAGACAGTTTCAAAGGGCAAGGGCGTGGAGAAGATGAAAAGCTCCTACTATTCTGAGTGATAAAAGAGATAGCTTACCTTTTCAAACTATTAAATTCTACTTTATATTATAAAATGTAATTCACACTTACCACTTGATCTGATCTGGCCATTCAACCCAAAGATATAAAAGCAGATGTCATGGAATTTCATGTACATACATGCTCATGAGAACCAAGAACTAGAAATCAGATAAATGGCCTTACATAAGTGTGTGTACGTGTACATACAAAAACGTTTTATTTCCAGGCGTGATGGGTTATCTCTGTAGTTCCAGCAAATTGGGACGCTAAGATGGGAAGACTGTGAGCTTGGAGACAGTTTGAATTTGAAAGAGGGTCAATGTCTAAAATAAATTCTGGGCATGATACAGGATGCCTACAATCCTAGTCAGAACTTAAGAGGCAGAGGCAGGATGATTACTATACATTCTGGTCAGCCAGAGCTAAACAGTTAGACCAGTCTCAGATAAAAAAGGGGAGAAGGAAATACTTGGAAATTTAAAATAAATAAATGAAAATATTATATATTATTATAATGTCGAGTACATGTGGCATCATAAAGAAACCCCACTGACAGAGAGATGGTTCATCATAAAGAATAATGTATGAGTTGAAACACAATGTAAAATGTCCTGTTTAACTTACAGAAATCACGTTGCTACTTGCCTGGCTCAGGGCACTGGGAAGGGGAAAAAACTGTGAACAGAATTAAAGGGATGGCCCCACTAGCTGAAAAGATTTCCTATCTTGATTAAGGTGGTGGTTACATGACTATATACAACTTCTCAAAAGTCATCAACCTTCACATGTTTGAATTCCTTCATATGTAAATTATAGTTCCATGAAGTTGATTTATAAAAAGAAAAAAAGTGAAAGCAGCTTGCTGGAGTAAATGACATAGCTCTGGGGATGGTTTACAGGGCTGGATCCTGATTGATGGGGTTTCAAGATTCTTAAATTGCTGGCTTCCAGGCCCCTCCAATCACACAATGACTGTGTGCTTTCTCACCTTCCACTCAGCACAGCCTCGTGATTCTCAGGACTGTCACTTCTAATGCAGACAACACAAAATTGGAAGTTAGGAATTCCAACCCTAGCTGTGTCATTTTGGACTATGCAATTTTGATATAAACCCAGGCCTATAACTACATAAAACCTATGTTACTGTCTGTGTGTCAGATGGGATTGTTACTGCAAAGTGTTTTGTTAAGAAGCATGGCGATCACTTAGGAGGTACTTGCACATTTTACAGTGGGACAGATGACATAGTGAACCAGTCAGGAAGAAGAGCATCCTGTTTGTTAGTGTCTGCTGCCTAGTTCATTCAAGAAGAATGGGAGAATTTGACTTCATTTGTTAGATCATTTTAAATGGTTCTTGGGGCTGGAGAGATGGCTCAGTGATTAAGAGCACTTGTTCTTTCAGAGGACTGGGGTTCAGTTCCTACATGGTACCTCCAAACCATCAGTAATGCCAGTTCCAGGAAATTTGATGGTGTCTTCTGGCCTCCATGGGTACCAGACAGGCATGTGGTACATACACATACATGCAGGCAAAATACTTATTATATATATATATATATATATATATATATCCACACACACATACACACACATATATACACATATATACACATATATATACATATATATATATATATATATATATATATATATATATATATATATATATATATATATATTATAACAGTGATGCCTAAACTGAACTGTTGAGTTTCGAATTAAGATGAGGTAAAACAGTGTGGGTCCCAGATACAACAGAAACACACAGGTTTTGTGCTTTTTATTCATACAAGACATAGAACAGACATTCCAGACCTTAAAACTCACAAGTATTAAAAAATCAGATTCCAGAAGTTTACCATTCAGGACACCTACATTTAAACAAATCTCCGAGCTGCACGTAGATGGATGGTAACGGGCTTGGACCACACTTGCTCTACATATGCAGCTTCTGTGTTGCAGAGGCACAAAATCAACCAAAGCAGGTATTTGGATGAAACTAGAAAATGGCCACCAAGGACTGAATGGAGACTTGGGTGTGAAAGTGAATTCAGATGTAGGGGCTAGGGGGAGGGCACAGTAAGTACAATGCTTGCTACACAAGCATGAGGAACTGAGGTCAGATCCTCAGCGTTCACATAAACACAGAGCAAGAAACCTCTGCTGCAATAGCAGCAATGGGAGACTGGATGTGTGGCTCGCACTGCTCAGCTAATACAGTCATATCCATGACCTCCAAGTCCAAAGGAGAATGTATCTCAAAATGTAAGGTGGAAAGAAAATCAGGGAGATATCTGAGGTCAACGTCTGGTCCCAAGTGCAAGTGTGTGTGTGTCTGTGTGTGTGTGTGTGTGTGTGTGCGCGCGCGCACGCGTGCGCGTATCCACACATATATATGTCCACATCCACACCACACACACACACACACACACACACACACCATGGAGTTTAGAGAGTCTATGCAAATCCCAGGAGATTCAGAGAGTCATGTGACCAAAGGGCGAGAACCATATAGATCTAAATGATTGCATGTCTTCCAGTGGCTTTATATTTCAGTGGTGTCTGTAAATGGCCAGCTGCAATATTTTACACCATGTTATTCAAATTAATTGATTCTGTGCTCCTGGATTGTACTTCTACTCTTTCATCTCCCGAATCTTTGCAATAAGACTAAATGAGCCTTCACACGGAAACTCACTTTGATCTAGTTACTCCAGGGGAGGGAAGCCCAGGGTGTGCATTCGAGATGGTGCTTGGCCTTATTACAAGGTAATCAAAAGAAAATGAGGACAAATGGCAGGTGCCCCTCCCACGGCCTAACCATTTCCATCACACCTTCCCGACAACAACTGACAGCTCTGTTTGTACTCTTTATAGAGACCATTTGGTTTCAAATGAAACATTTATAGTCAGAGTCTCTTGAAGGGCCACCTCTGGCTCAGAAGTTAACTGAATCATTTAACCGGTAAATGCATGTATTTCAAAACAGGTAGACCAAAACCATGTGCACACACATGAAACTATTCTCTGTCACTCTTCCCACCTAATCCTAAATTTCTGGGAGCGGAACAGTTCTTTGTCTGCAGCGAAAATTACAAATCTAGGGCTCCTGATTCTTAGCACGGTGTCTAAGCAGCTATAAAACCTCATTCAAATCACATAATCTTTCTGGCTCTCAAGGTCTCTATCTTTAAAACTTCTATCACACTACTCTCTCAGAGGAAGAGATTAAAGGCTTCTCTTCATTACCCATTGCCCGTGTTTGGCTCTGAACTTGGTGATCATCATGTAAGTGGGTGGGGGAGGGGCTGCGTGCCAACCCTACCCTTGGTTGCTTTTATGCTTCTGAGTTTCAGTAACCTTAGCAAGGGTTCACTGTGCTCCGGGGCTTGTGCAGAGAGACGCATTTTCTCCATGGCTGAAGTGGGTAAACCCACCCTGACAAGCACTCAGTTCACAGTCTCCAGGGGTGTGTCAGTAGTAGAGCCTAGAAATGGGGAGGAGCTCTTGTCCCTCTTTCCACAGTCAGTGGCTTAAAGGAGAGGTGCTCAATTGTTCTTTTGAGACAGGCAGATTCCAAATCTCCATGTGTGTTTCTGTGAACCTAGAACCATCAGGAGTAAGGTGGTCCAGTGTCTGCATTCCTCCTTCTTACTTCAGTGTTTCCTTGTACTTCCCTCCTGGGACCGAAGTCAAGGACATAAATAGCATCTTGTCTGGATGTTCTATTTTCTGGGGTACTGATTACTTAGCAGTGAGTATCTTTCCATCAGTGGTGACCAGGGCAGCTGGAACCCATAGCTGAGACTTAAATTTCAGCTGTGTCACTAGATGGGTGCTCCTTTGGGGGTTTGTATTTAATCTCGTATTGTATTTTCTTCTTCGCAAGTGAAATGTAGAACACTGTGGCATGGACCTCACTCGAGGTCTTACTACCACTGAATGAGTTAATGCACAAGAAACATGGAGATTGTGGCTGATGCTCATGTAGAGACTCTGTCAGTGGACAGGGTCTTTATCACCACCACCACCATCATCATCGTTACCACCACCACCACCACTACCACCATCATCACCACCACCACCATCATCACAACCACCACCATCACCACCACCACCACCACCATCACCACCACCACCATCACCACCACCACCACCACCACCACCATCATTATCCATCATCACCATCTTCTATGCCTACTGTGTTTCCTGTCAACTGTCAGAAACTTCTGGTTTTAGCCAAGCTTTTCCTCGGCGGTATGATACTAACTTCCTGACAATATATTCCCTTTAACTTGTTAAAGTTAGTGTTGGATTTTTGTAAGAGAAAAAAATCAATTGTAGCTACAAGCACGGGCTGCAAGTGGCAATGGGGAATCTGAGTGTTGCCTGGAACAAAATGAGAGCAGACCTGGCGCCATCCTCTCTGGGCTACGCTAGAACTATGATCTGCCAGAGCAGTTAAGTAAGTTATTAGAGATCACACAGCTGAAAAGTCAAAAGACCTTGAAATGAAAACTAGATTTGCCCATGAAAGCCATGGTTCTACAGCCATACGAAAGGTTTTGAAATCTTATTAAAAAAAAAAAAGTCTCTTCCTTCTTTTTGGGTGTTTACAATGCTTGAAATATACACTATAATGAATTCCCATACAAAGCCTAGAATGAAATGTAGAGACTTTGGTATCACAGCTCTGAGAAGACAGTTCCTACCAAGATAATGACAGGAATCACTGGGTCATAGTTACTAGCAAGGCCCTGGCATCACACTAGAGCTAATAAACTTGAGACACCAGAATCTTCTTTCTGCTCCTCCTCTCCCGTCACCCTTTTTTGCCCCCTTCTCCTCTCTCTTCCTGTCTGTGAGGTTTCAATTTTAACTCTGGGCACATCACTCAGATTCTCAATCTGTAATCAGTAAACATAGAGCTGCTTGAACTTCAGTGGTTTGAGAAGTTTCTCTTGCTGCTCTCCCATCTGCCCACTCTTTGCTCCTTAGCTGCCCACTTGGGCAGTGTGGGTGAAGTCCCTGCCATCCAAAACTGCCTTCTATCCTGCAGGTGAAACAGCTCAGTAACATGAGAATCAGGATGAGCAAGCAGGACCTGGGCCACACATAGTGAGTGCAGGACAGTTTGAAGACCACACATCCAACTCTGGCTCACCTGTGAGCCGCTGACTTATGGGAACTTTGTATGACAGACTATCATAGATACTGGGGCAAGGTTAGGGACCCAAGATCTCAGTCCTAATGAGATTTTCCTGTCCTGTAGGGGTGGCAAAAAACAAAAACAAAAACAAAAACACCCAGGGAACAACTATGTGAGCAGCTGTTTAAGGCTGCCTTTGGCAGTTCTGCCTGTTGGACACATTACAAAAACTGAATAATTCAATAATAAAGCTGCAAACACACTTGGGAAGTAAACGTGGTATATAAATATAAGATACTACTGCCTTCACTGTGATATTTTCATATTCAAACACATTCTTTTTTATATCTTGACTTTATGTTTTATGAAATTCAAGATGGTTTCAAAATATGCAATATACTCTGTGTGTGTGTGTGTGTGTGTGTGTGTGTGTGTGTGTGTGTGTGTGTGTGTGTGTGTGTATGTGAGCATGCATGTGCTCACACGAGTGCCTGTAAGCCTGCCTAAGCAAATCAGGAAATGATGAAGCCATAAAGAAAAAGATTGGCAGACCTTATTACAGACAAATCAAAACTTTTGTATGACAAATGATATTATGAAATCAACTAAAAGCAGGAGACAGACTGGGACAGACATGTGCAGCTGTTTATAACAAAGGGTTAATGTCTATAATACAAACAACATTTACACAAATCAATTTTAAAAGCAATAAACAACTCAGTAGAAAAATAGATGAACACAGACAATTCACACAAGACATGCAAACAGCTAATAAACTTATGAAATATGAAAATATGCAGAATTACTTCCCTTGGTAACTTGAATATGGAAGTAAAAGGAGATTCACCTTCTAACATATCATGTTGTCAAAAATGTAAAGTCTTGGGAGTGTCTGCTACTGAGAATGGGTGGGAAGACCGTGCTGCTCTGCACTGTGTGATCATTAATTGGTGTTCCCATTTTAGAGGACAATTTGGCTAGTGATATACACATTTAAAGTCAAGGGGCCCCATGAACAAGCAGTTCCCTTGCTATAATTCACCTTCTAGAAATGTACCTTGTACAAGAAACACACAAACATCTGTATTTATGAAGTGACTCTACAAACTCTTTGAAAGAGTAAACTATTATAAAGCACCAGGGATCACAAAGTTTAATACATTTTAAAATGGTCCTATCATTTGAAAGATCTGTTTGTTTGTTTGTTTGCTTGTTTTTTCAATTTTATATGTATGAGTGTTTGCCTGCATGTATCTATGGATACCACATTAGTGCCTGATGGACGGGAGAAGTCAGATTAGGGCATTGGATTCCTCTGAAACTGAAGTTGATGGTTGAAGGAAGCTGCCATGTCAGTACTGGAAACCAAACCCTGGTCCTCTGCACGAATATATCAAGTACTATTAACCACCTATTATATATGCACAAGTATAAAAATGTACAGAAAAAAATTTTGGAGAACAGTCATCAAGCTAAGTAGAGGTGAATGGGAGTTGTTGCATTAAAAATATCAATGAACACAAGCTAAACAACACATTCATTACAATAGACAGTGTGGAGACCTGATACTGAGAATGCGGTTGATACCATAATAGATATCTAACATTTCAGAGTAGCTTTAGAACATGGAGCTAGTTAAAGGCTGGAAGAATTTTGAGGTGAAGGTCAGAAAACACTACTATTAAAGTGGGGAGATGAAGTTGTCGCGAGGGCTCGGGGAAGAGCGGTCTGAAGAGAAGCCTCCATATTTCTGCAGGATGCATAAATACTATGTATAAGATGTGGTAGATGCGGAAGAGTCAAGGTTACTCTGTTGACCTCTCAGAGAAAAACAGGGAGCATGTAGGGAACTGGAGGAAAGGCAACCCTGGTTATAGAGTGGGAAAGAACATGGCTGAGCCTTGTTCACCATCTAATATTTTATAGAAGGTAGAATTTGTGAGTGATAGAAAAAATAGTTATCTGAGATTTCTGAACATTATTGGTCCTCTTGATTAATAATTAAGTGCAAAAAGAACAATAAGCTGAAGATTGGATCAGAATATAAAAATCAGCAGGAATGCAGGATTTGGCTATTTCTCAGCTGGTCCATATTACAAAATACGAAAAAGTGTTTGGAAGGGAAGATAATGTGAGTGACAGGTGAGGGGAGGTTCACATGAGCATGAGCCACACCCCAGTGGCTAGCTTTGCAGCTGAAACAGAAGGGGATAGCACAAGGGGAAGATCAGAACTCTTGGGTTTCACCAGATGCCGGGATAGAACTACTCAGTGGTGAATGCGAAGTGCCCTTCAGATGGGGTAAGATGGCCTGGAAGCTGTTTCAGAGGTCAGGTTTGACTCCTTAGGTTCAATCTAGAATGAGGAGAGCATAAGTCCAGTATCAGAAGGCCAGGAAGTGCTGCAGTTGAGGTTCTTCAGGGTCATGTGATGCTACCTGTTCCCCAAAGAGTTATGGCAGCAGGATACCTACCCATCTAGGAGGAAGACAAGGGATAAAATGCAAGAGGATCATTACTCTGGAGTCCCGAGAATCCTTGGAGTGTGCTTTATGGTGCGTGCTTGCTTCTTCTCCTTTCCTTTCTCTCTTTTCAGAAAGGCAGTGTCTGTCACATACAACCCTTACCTGTATCACCATTTCACTTTGCCTTTATGTAAGTCCACAGGTACAAAGCAAGATTGCCTCAGGAATCAGTTCATCTGATTCATCTCTCACCTACACGTGGTTTAGGTGATACAAAGGTAAACCTTGGGGTTTCGGGCTTCAGAGTTCAACCTTTGATAGGGGGCTTGGGTTGGGATATATATATTTACACATGAGCAGAATGTGAAAAACTGGGTGCCTAGAGGCAAAATGGTATAGGCCCAACATTTCTTGGATACATTTCCATGATGAAGCCTTTCATTACAGTGGTAGAAGGATGGGGGATCAGGAGGGAATTGGTTTATGAGACTGGAACTCCCCAGAAATCATAAGAAGTAGGTGTGAAGTGATAGGCTCTTGCAGTATGAGGATACTGAATCAGCTGGGAGCTTGCTCCTGGTGTTTCTGGCCTCTAGAGCTATGAGAAAGATTAGTCCACGTTGAGACAAGTCAGTCTATAGCAGCGGTTCTCAACCAGAAAGTTGGAATCTCTTTTGGGGTTGGACAGGGATCACATACCAGATCTCCTTTATATCAGCTTTTTACATTACGATTTGGAACAATAGCAAAATTACAGTTATGAAGTAGCAATGAAATAATTTTATGGTTGGGGGTCACCGCAACATAAGGAACAGTATTAAAGGGAAAGGTATAAACCACTGGTCCATGCTACTTGTAGTAAGAGTGAATATAACATGGAAGTAGTCTTTCACGGAGCTTACACATAATTGTGTTGAAACAATAAGTAAACACACAGTATAAAGAGTCCTGTATGTTTAATGGGGAAAAATCAGAAAAGTAGGAGATGAATTTGGGGGTAAAGATTGAATCAATACTGGAAACTTGGAGGTCATTGAAGTGCATTTGCAAAAACGTCTCAGGACAACGGGCAAATGGCGGCCATAGTGTGAGCTGGGGATAGAGTGTTCTAAGATGTAAGAGGGCATGCAAAGACCCCGAGGCAAGATGTCCCATGAAACCATGAGGAATGGGCAGGAAGGCACATTTCTTGAGCCAAGTGTTCAAAGGAAGGTCCTGAAGGAAAGTAACATTTTCTGAATGAGGCAGAAAGCATGCCAGGAATTTATGAATGGCAGCTTGAAGAAGGTCACTAGGGATGCTGTTTTGTGAATAGATTTAAGCAGGATTATCATGTAGCAAGATGAAGTTAGGTTAGTAGGCCATCACAAAAATCTATGCAAGAGGGCAAAGTGGCTCAAAACAGTTATTCATCTCTTCGAAGTCTGTTCTTCTCTTTGCCTGTCATTCTGTAGGATTCGCTGCAGGTCATGCCTCTGTGCTTTTGCCACACAAAATCAGACCTCTGTGTTAGACTAACCATAGTACTTTAATCAACTCTGAGGGATTGTTGGCAGAGAAAATCTCTGGACCAGCATCAGAAGTAGCTTCTGGGAGAGATAGACAGGGCTCAGGTACAAGTAATACCTCTAGGAAGGAATCTCACATCACCATAGTCTTTTGGATGAAGTCTCAAAGGGGGGTAGGGAAAGTTCCTGCTGAAAAGTATAAGCAAATGGGAAGGGCGGGGCTTGTGAAGTGGGAGGAGCTATAATGCTTCTGGTTGGGGGTCACTGGACACCAGAGAACCTGAGCATCTTGCAGACATGAAGTAGGGAATTTGAAGTACAGGGTGAGAATCTTGGTGTAGCACTGAGCAGCTGTTGCTTCCTGGAGGCTTCACTATATAGAAGCACAGACCTCCCAAGGGAGAGAGGAGCATGGCATGGGACCTGGGTGGCCATTAGGTAATAAATATGAAGGTAAATGAGGAGCCACCAGCAAACAGTTCTGTGAGGCTCTGGATGAGATTGGAGCCCTGGGGACAGGAGAAGGGCAGAATTCCTGGGTGACCTGCCTGTAAGGCAGCAGCTAAAGACCCTTTGCCTGGAAGGTTCCCTCCAGATCTAGAGCAGGACAGAGCAATGAAGTAACAAGCAGGATTTTCATCTCCTGTGACTGTTGTTGGCTTAGATTTGGAGGCAGCTTAGCAGTTTGGACTTCCCTCCATCTTTCAGGAGCCTCACTAATGGGCCCTTCACATTAGCGTCTGCCTGCTGGTTTCAACCTGCCGCCTGCCTCAGTTCCAAGTGCTTCCCATTTGAAGTTCTTGGAAATTTCCCCCACTCTGACTAGTAAAACATGATCTGTGTGCTTCCTCCCTTCCTCCACTCACAATATTTATACTCATTTGTCTTATTGAAATCTATCTTCCCTGTTCTGTTGAGACGGTTTGACTGGCAGGTCTTATTCTCCTGCAGCTGAAACCCATCTATTCTCTAGACAATGAGGTACAAGTGCTCTGTCTTCTATTGTGCTCAGTGGCCTTCTCTGCCCCCATCTTCAATCTTAAAAGGCATGTCTCAGAAGCCTCCATCTTAAATGAGGGCCTGGAACATGGGCAAGTGAACCAGCAATTCTGCATTTAACCAATTCTGACCAAATGAAGAAAGCATCCTAGATATTCTCTCTCTTAAATGCCTGCCCTGGGAATCTGCCCCAGTCTTCCCAGTACAGTAAGTACTGGGAAAGGAAGGAGGGAGCTGTACGCTTTAATGTAGTAAGGCCTCCATTTCAATCCATGCCAGAAATGTCACTTCAGTCTTCTTGGTGCATTCTGCACTTTCTAAGGGATGGGGATTGTGCCCACATTAATTTTAGGGATGAGGAAATTGGAGCTCAGAAAGATGCAGTAATAATATGGGGTTACTCTTGAGAGCCTTTAAAAAGGTTTGACAGGGAAGTAAAGCCAGTTGTGGTCTTTCAGAAAATGAATGGCTTTTTCCTTCTATGGATAGTTGACCTTTTCTGCAGGTGGAAAGGAAAGCACTGTGGCTTCAAGTACCAAGCCACCCTAAAGGACATGAGTGTCCCATCTCTCCTTTAGCTGTCATACCTAAGAGTGTGTCGTTGAGTGAGTGGAGCCAACTCTGGCTGAGTTCATCACTTTTAAGTATGTTCATTTCATATGTGTTTTTGTAGTATCAGTGGCAAGTGGCACACTGCCTGCTTCTTCTGGAGAACGTGCCTCAGAGTGGTGCTCAGGAGAAAACAACCCAGGCTCCATAAACCACTTTCTAAATCAGGCTGAGGCTGATGACTTAATGGGTTTGGGGCACATTTGAACAGACAGTCCCCTGGTGTTCTATTGCCAACACCTAAAAACTCAGCTGTGTTTCAGGTCCTGCCCTGGAGACAAGCCTTCCCCATCTGGTGACTCTCGTCTGCTATGGATCCTCAGCCAAAACTAGTCAGTTTGGCCAGATTGTGAATAAAATCATCTTTGAAATATTTTAAAATCTAGTGATGCACACTACAGTCAAATCAAGCTTGGACTGACCTTTCTGGCTTACTACTGTCAAGTACAATACCCGTGACCCCTCAAGGATATTGTTCTATAACTTCTAAGACTATCATCCACATTTTGAAGTACCTTTGTTCAAATAAAATTCTAGAAGTTTCTTTAGAAAACAAAGAAGTGCGTTGCATGGTAGTACTTAGTTGGCAAATGGTTTAGGGTGTCCATTATCATACAAAACACACTCCACAGCTCCTAACTCTGCCTCTGCAAATAACAAGCTCTATGACTTGTAGAAGTTCACTAATATCCATGAACTTGTGTTCTTTCATCTTTAAAAAATACATATCAAATTTAATTTGTTTCACCTATGGATTGCTATGGTAAGGGGAGTCCCCATAATGGGGAGAAATGGAAGGGAGTCAAGGGGATAGAGGGGGACTAGGGGGATTTAACCCAGGTCTCAAGTTTGAGTTTAAGGCCAGTTTTAGCTTTGTGTCCATCAGAGTCAATGAATTCACGATCGGATGGTTCTCTCCCATCCTGATTTCCAGTTCTCAAAATGCCCTGCTTTCTTGGGGTATACCTCTTTTCTTTCCCATGGTAATTCCTTGCACGCATTGGTTCTACTCACAGCTTTCAAGATTTAGCACCCACACAGGCCTGATTTGTAGCTGATGCACAGCACTGGTGGTTGCTGGTCTGCCATGGTTCCCTCTCCCATTTCCTCTGTGTATCCTCCAAGCTTGCTCACTTCCCTCTGTCCTGGGTCTTCCCCTGCTTAAGTCTGAGCTCTGGAATTGAAGTCTTTTTACAATATTACTCCACTGAAACTTCTACTTATTAGAAATGGCAACTATTTGATAGGCATGATTGTTCTAGAACAATCACCTATGGGGTCAGAGTTTGTTTGTTTGTTTGTTTTTTCCCTGATAGATAAAATATACTCAGTGTCATTTGCCTCTTGCCAGCTTTTCCACTTAATTGCAATTCTTGGAGAATATGGTGGCTTGTGAGGAGGTCAGTGTTACGGTAATTTCACAGAGATAGTTGAGAATCCTAGCCGTTGAATCACAGGCCATCTACACACAGAGGAAAGAAGGAGTTAAACACAGGAGAGGCATCAGAACAAAAAGCCTTGGATGTTTACTGATCGGAAGCTTTGACGGCATTCAGCTGAGCACTTTACTTGACTTTCACATGCTGGAAGAGTGACTGTCACTATCACCCAGATGAAAACTCGCTCACCACCCTGATGAGCCTGTGGGGTTTTTTTTTGACAGAGCCATAAGCATTATTCCTTCCTGTGTGCTGCCCTTGTGTCTGGGCAGAATGGAAGTGGTGAAAGGTTCCTTTTAGATGGAGCTTCACAGACTTTTTTTTTGTCTTTCGGTCAATGTTGATTGAAAGACAGTCAAATTATAGGAACTCAGACACTTAGGAAATATGCAGACAGAGCCTTGGGATAGAATGGGGCTGTACTAACTGTTCCAGGGCTTACTCAGTTTTAAGAGAGTGTCAAAAGCCTCACTTAGGTGACACATTCTATTTGGGATGTATCAGTAGTCTAGGGAGAAACCTGAAACATTACGTGGCATTGAAATAACCCCTGGAAGATTAACAGAAAACTTACCAGCCTATTAAGCCAATGCCCACTGTATTTTATCTAAACCTAGCTCTGAACTTGGGGAAAATTCATGATAATCAAGTGTAGTCACCCCACTGATGGTTGTTCAGGAGCCAGGGAAGATTAGCTCAGATGAGGACAGATCACAGAGAATGTGCCCTTCTGTCTTATGAGTTTTCTGCCTGACAAAATAACCCAGCCAAGCATCTCCAAGTCCCTGAGCATCAGGCTGAGAGCCCTTTCCTGGGTTCCGATTAGGAATGGCTCATGGATTGTCCCCTCCTGGAAGATGGACTCCTGCTGTCCCCAGCCAGGCTCTCTGCCTGAGAAGGGCTGTACTAGAAATACCTGAGCAGCTGTTCCTGTGTTCCTGCTGTCACGAAGTACAAATGCATCTGTGGGTAAGGCTCCACAGCTAACCTACAGTAAATGCCAGCTCCATTGGTGTGGCAGGTGAGCAATCTATTAGGAAATTGAAAGCCCCTCCCTCATTATAGGAAACAAATGAGATGTGCCTTGAAAGGGCAGCGGGATGCAAAGGAGTCCTTTCTTTCTTTGTTGTTGTTGTTGTTTTTCTTTTTCAAGACAGAATTTCTCTGTGTAACAGCTCTGGCTTTTCTGGAACTCACTTTGTAGACCAGGCTAGCTTCAAACTCACAGAGATCCGCCTGCTTCTGCCTCCCATATGCTGGGATTGAACTGCTTTGGAATCACAGAGATGGTACTTTGAATCCTAGTTGTGACAGTACAAATGGGAGATCTGAACATCTGCCTTGAAAGTTTGGGGACTCCTCACATGAAAAGTGAGCAAAAGTCATTCCTAACTCACAGCAATCAGGAGAGTGGAGGAGGTCAAAGGTGAAGAAGATCAACCGGAAGTAGCCCAAAGTAAAGATATACCTATGTTTATTTCCACACTTTTGGTACAGCTAGCCTCTCCACAAGTCCCTAGATAGCTCTGTTTGGCAGGTAAGGACCAGATCTAAGCATCTCCACAGTTTGGCCCCAGTTCTCCTCAGCATGGGATGTTCTCATGCCCAAAAACCTCGCTTAGTTCCTGCCTTCTGGAAATGCCTTGCCTGTCAGGTTATTTCCAAGATTCTCAAAGTTCTTCCCTCTAACCACCTGACTTCCTTCTCTTCCCAGGAGGGTGTGAAGATACAGTCCAAACTTGGAGAGACTCAGATCTACCACAAGTTCTTTTTATGATTGCCTTCTTGCAAGGTGAGAGAGGACAACGTCTCAGAATGAAAGATTCTCTTCCATGCCCTCTTGCAGCAGAGGCCCTAATTCATTTTTCATGGCCCCTTGCAGTGACAAAAGCCGCTGCCTTCTCTCTTGTAAGCATACCCCATGCAATAAGTCAAAGCTGATGTGCGTTTTCCCCCTGGGTGCCGGAGCACACTTTGATTTAATTTGCCCTGTTGTTTGGCACGAAGCCTTTGCCAGTGAGTTTCTTTCCAGACCTGGGGAAGCAGGCCCTGACAGCGATGGGGTACAGTGACAGATGGGGTTCAGTGGGTAGTGTTTAAATAATTTGCTACAATGATAAAGGAAATGCTTCCGAGTGACAGATGTTCCTGCAAACAGGCAGTCGGATAGACACACACACACACACACACACACACACACACACACACACACACGCACACACATCCTGTTTGGGAGAGCTGGGGGCACATGACAACATGCTCCCACAGAGAGAGACCCACTCTTCTTGAGTTAGGATTGACAGGGTCACAGGGGAACTACAGGGGCCCTCAGAGATGGTGGGGCTGATGAACCCGGCTCAGCCTCTCCTAAACAGTCACTGAAAATCATCTGCAATGCACTGAGATGATAGCTCCATGCTCTGCTTATGCCACTTTCACAGGGTCCATCCCATAACAAGTCCCACCTTCCATATAGGTGAGAGCAACTGAAACATCTGGAAGGAGTCAGGCTGGACCTCACCATGAGGTGATGCAGCTTGGGAACCCCTTATAGGAGCCATTGTGTGCTGTTTGAACTTCATATCCAGCAAAATATGAGCTAAATAAACCTCTCATTATAAATTATAGAGCCTCGGCCTCTTATATTTTGTTAGAATAACAGAAAGTGGTAGAGTGCAGTTATAGTACATTATATATACTATATAGATATAGTACATTATGACAATGAAGGGGTGCTGACAGAAGTATGAGGTGGCCAGTAAAACTCTCAAAGACACATCCACAGATGTTTCGTAAGTGATTCTAAACCCAGTTGAGAAGATGAACCATTATCAGGGTATGTGTATACATTATAGATGCCCAACCCAGCAGGTGATTGGTTTGTTTCTGCTCCTGGGATGAAGCTGGGATTCTGACAGTTGCCACGTTTCTCTACACATTGTTTCTGTGGTCATCAGAAGAGAGGACCAAGCTCTGGACAATGGTTGTTACCCATTTCTGATGCTGCAGTCATAATTACAGATGAGCTGTCAGTACGAAATCTTCCAGAACAAAGGGTTCGGTGAGTGGAAGAACCACAGCAAAATCTGATTGTGCAACAAATTGGAGCCACAGGGTGTGCTGGGAGAAGATCATGTAAGCAGGTGATTTCTAAGAGCTACATATACATACTCAGATGTACGAGAATCTACCTCTGCCCTTGAGAAACTATGCACAGACACGGGGCTCGGACAGCAAAGGGAAGGTAGAGAATGCTCACTTGCTGATCTCTCTGCTTTCTGTTATTCTTCAGGCATTTGTTTAAGCAGATTTGAGTGTGATCTGCATTTCTGAGAGAATGATGATGGCACTGTAAGAAGACCCAGAAGGAAGGCATTTACTAGGAACGGACTGAGGGCATCAAGAAAGGGAAGGGTGTGGCCTGAAGGTCAGGACTCCAGTGAGAAGGCATTGCTGAGAAGGCAGCAGAGCAATGACAACTGAATTGTCTCCCAGCCAGGACTGGAAGCTGAACCTTGAAGGTGACTCAGGTGGGATGGCAGAGAAGAGGAGCCACACTGGAGCCCAGTCTGTTTGGCGGCTTACCTGTTGCGAATTGAACAGCTGTGGCTCTCACCAGCCCCTTCCCCGACTGGGCAGTATACTTCCTTCTGAAAGGTGAACCCAGATTTGCCTCTTGGCATTTTCCGGATTTTGTTTTACAGCTAATCAAACAAACATTAACCACCTGGGAACCCAGAAGCTGAGTTCCTGGAGCAGGCAAGTGACACCTTGACCTTTTGAGGGTACAGATGGAACACTGTCAGAGCCACTTCTGCAAGAAGCATTTAAAGGACCTAATCAGTCTTTTTTTAAAAAAGGCATCTGAGACTCAAGAGCAACACGCTATTATGTGAGAAGGAAAACTGAAGGGGAGATATAACTAAAGGACAAGGGTGGGGTAGAAAAGAGCAGAGATGGGGAATAAAAGACTAAAACCAAGCCTCTTACCACTACCACCTGTTTTTCAGCAAGTATCAGGAACATCAGCTTAGCCTCTTGTTCCAGGAGAGGGTAAAGGGTATGACTGATTCTCAATGAAGGATATTTTCCTGTAGGGGACATTTGTTACTACATTGACATGCTCTTGGCTATCCCAGTTTAGAAAGTGAGTATTAGTGGCACCTGTTGAGCTGAGACAAGGGTCCTGGGAAACATTCTACAATATATAGATGAAACCCCAGTTCACAAAGTTCACAGTGCCTGGAGAATCTAATAAGAAGCAGCTGGATACTGACCCTAAAAGAATCTCATCTATATTCAGGACAAAGAATGCTCTGGACTCCACTGAGCCACCAACCATGCCAGTTTCTTTGCACATGTGTTCTGCTGTTTCCCAACCTTAAGAAAAACAGTGACCTGGGTTAGAAGAGATAAAGAGGCTTCCCAGCAAACCACAGGGGAATCAGACATGAAGGGGGTGTTAGAAGTGGAAAAATATATAAAGAAGACAAAGAAAATAAGAATAGAATGGTCAAAGGAAAGAGGGAAGTAGAAGAACCTGCAGATCAGGGCAATGGAAGAAGGCTATCTTGGGTGGTGAAAGGATGCATATTTCCTGTAGATGTTTCAGGAGCTGTGGAGAAAATAAGACTGGTGTCTAAGAAAGACTGGAAAGTGAAGAGGAAAGAAGTGTTAATTTTAGCCAAAGACGGAAAAGAATGACAGAAATAAGAAACTAAGGGAGGACGTGAGAAAGGGTAGCTACAGGAGCAAGGATGTAATGCAAAGCCAGGAGAGAGCTCACATCTCCACAGAATCACCTTGTACCTTTAGAGTAAACACTCAGGAGGGAGGTTGCTGGATCATGAGATGATCCTGGTTTTAATTTTTATGAGGAACCCCATATTGTCGTGCATGCCTGTAGTGAGTTACATCTCACCCACAATGCATTCGCTTCTCTTCCTCCTCATCCTTCCCAGCACGGTCCTCTTCTATCTGTCAGCAACAGTCATTCTGTCAGGTAAGCAATTAGCTCTCATGGTGTTTTCATTCCCATTTGTCTAATGACTAGTATTGATGAGCTTTTTTCTTTCCCATGTATCTGGTAGTCATTTCTATGCTTTCTTTGGAGAGATGTTTAGGTAGGCTCTTGGGAAAGTTTTCAGTAGGTTTTTCTCCTTCTTCTTCTCCTTCTTCTTCTCCTTCTTCTTCTCCTTCTTCTCCTCCTCCTCCTCCTCCTCCTCCTCCTCCTCCTCCTCCTCCTCCTCCTCCTCCTCCTCCTCCTCCTTCTTCTTCTTCCTATTTAATTGCCTTAGTTAATGGGCTACATTATCCCATGCCAAATATATGGTTTGTAAATATCTTCTTCCAGTCTGTAGTCTGCCTCTGCTCACTGCTAATGGCTTCCTTTGGTGTGCATAAGCTTTTTGTTTTGATATAATCCCATTTCCCTGCTTTTGCTTTTGTTTCCTTCACTTTCATGGTTACATTAAAAAGTCATCGCCTAGAACATTACTGTGTAACTTCCCCCATGTTTTTCTTCTGATAGTTTAAACGTTTCTGGTCTTAAGCTTAACTCTTTAATTCACCCTGAGTTGATGTTAGTGACTAATATGAGATAACATTACTCCTTTGCACATGAAAATCCACTATTCCAAGCACCGTTGACTGGAGAGACTATTCTTATTTCACAGGGAGAGGGAGGGAAGATGGATAAGGAACATGTGATTGAAAAGGCCATGGGAAAACATTTTGTATTTACTTAAAAATACATATATGAACACTTTAAATGAAGTTATACCACTTGGGGTGATAATGCACTCCCGCAAACTCAAAGACTATCTAACAAATCACATATGCCGGGCATGAGAAGTGTCTTTTAAGTTGTCAGTGAGAGAAATCCAAGGCACTTCCAGAGAAATATAGGCTATTGCTGTTGCTCTTGGTTGCCTCTCCAAACTTGAAGGTAAGACTTTATTGCTGAAGATACTACACACTTCAGACATAGAAAACTGTGAGGATTCAAGCTGGAACTGATCTTGTAGCCTCCTCCTTGAGGACTAGCTTCCAGAGAATCTGAAAGTACTATGAAAGCTGCCAAGGGGTCAAAAAAAATCAATCACCAGTCATACCCAACTGTAACATCTTCAAACCACAACAATGGCCAGCAAGATATACCCAAGGATGCAACAGTGGCATGTATATCATGGTGTAACCAATAGCCATGTAATCAGACTTAAGGTCTTTTCAACAGGACAGAATTCATGTCTTATACTGTAAGCCTAAACAACTACCCCACAGCAGGTGAAGTCATGGACTCTAGAAGAAAATATTTTACTGATGCTTGTTCCAATAAGTATTCTTGGCATTTGCCTTAGTTTCTTTTCCTGATACTATGGTAAAATGCTCTGACAAAGTCATCTTTTGAAAAGTTTGATTTTAGCTTAAAGTCCAGTGAAAGTCCACCATAGCAGTGTGGTAGCAGTTGTAGCAGCTGGTCACGATGGATCTGCAGTCAAGGAGCACAGGAAGGACTCTACTAGTGGGTTAGCATTTAAGAACTTGCAGAGGATTCCAGATCAATTCCTAACATTCACATAACCCTATATATATTGCCAAACATGCACATAATTAAAAGCCAATGTAAATAAAAGAAGCAGTGGGAGTCAAATGTAACTTCCATCTTGCTTTCTCCATTTTATATAGTTCACATTCCTGCCTATGGAATGGCACCACCCACAGTGGGCAAGTTTCCCATCCTACCTCAATTAATGCAATCAGATACTCTACCAGGCTGATCTTCTAGGTGATTCTGGATTCTGGTTGACGATTAATGCTTACTACTACAATCCCTTTGTCATATTTCATTCTTAAGCTCTTTATCCTGTTCTATTTGTTGATGTGTACACTTTTTTTTTTTTTTTTTTTTTTTTTTTTTGGTTTTTCGAGACAGGGTTTCTCTGTGTAGCCCTGGCTATCCTGGAACTCACTCTGTAGACCAGGCTGGCCTCGAACTCAGAAATCCGCCTGCCTCTGCCTCCCAAGTGCTGGGATTAAAGGCGTGCGCCACCACTGCCCGGCTCGATGTGTACACTTTTTAAAGGTATCACACTAATTTGATTTATTTATCATATAGCTGAAGATCAGGGTGTATGATGCTTTGCAATTTGCCCTTTTATTTCATAGTTGACATGAATATTTGCATTTTATGTTATTCTTTGTGAATTTATATAGTCTCATTTCTAGAAAACAAATTGGAATATTTAAAAGTTTAAATATTATTTTTCTAATCCATAAACAACTATTTGTATCTTCTTGAGCATCTTTCCTAAACACTGTGCAACTTTCAATACATGGGTCTTTTACCTCCTTGTTAACTATATTCCTAAGCAGTTCATTCTTCTTAGCTATCATAAATGGCATTAATCTCTTGATTCCTGGTTTGCATAGTCAATTGCTACTATCATAAATGGAATTAATTTGCTAATTCTAGGTTTGCATAGCCAATTGCTACTTATTTCGTGTGTTGAGGTTGTATTCTGTAATTTCAACATATTCCCTGTCCTGTTTTCCTGATCTCAGAGAAAAGACTTTCAATTTTTGACCATTAAAAATAATGTTATCCTTGGCCTTCCTATTTGTGCTCTCAATTGTGGCATGAAGCTTCATATCCCTGCTATACCTAATTAGTTGGGACTTTTTTTCATGCAATGATGTCAAATTTTGTCAACTACTTTTTCTCATGGAATGGCCATTACAGAGCCATGCACAATAGCCACATTATGGATAAACCCGTGTTCATGAACAGATGCGACAATAAAGAAATTGTCGTGTGTATACACAATGAAACAATATTCAGACTTAAAAATGAATGAAATTCTGTTATTTTTGACAGAAGGAACTGCAGACCAGTATCCTAAGCCACATAAGCCAGGCAGAGAAGAACAAATACCACATGCTTTCACTTATGGGTGTTATCCTAAAGGATTGAATTCCTAGAAGCAGAGAGGAGTAAGGCATTTCAAGACATTGAAAAGAGGAGGAGTAAGGAGATAGTTGTGAAAAGAGAGGAGGAATATGTTAATGTTTTCCTTAATTTTGAGTTCTATTACACAGCATGATGAATACAGTTAATAATAGAGTATTGTACATTTCAAAATTCCTAAGAGTAAATTTCAAACAATCTCATAACAAAAAAATGTTAACTATATAAAGTGATGGATATGCTAACTAGCTTGATTTAATTATTCCACATTGTATTCATAAATCACAACATCATTTTGTACCCTATAAATTCATACAATTACAAATTGTCAATTTACAACAATTTTTTACAAAGCAAGCAAGAGGTGCAGGAGGTGGAAAAGACGCTCCTCCGTTGGGGAGAGGTGGGGCTGATGAGACTGTCAGTCTGGCTGGGGCTGAACTGAGCACAGTCTGTCACTGTGGCTGGGAGCTAGTACAGCCTGGCCGTCAGCCTGAGTTAGGGGTTCTAGTCTAGGAGATGGTGGGTTGGAGGCAGGAGTCTGGAAGACAAAGGACCCTGGACCCAATGCAAGGAGATATCTTCCAGCTTCTCCATGGCCTAAATTTACATCCAAGCTTTCAATGCCTGTATTGCTTCTCCACATTCTGCATATGAACAACTTTTAGAAATCTGGGGTGCTAACTAACTCGACTCCCAACCTCCCATGTCTAATTATTGTGATAGGTTTTCAGCAGGCAGGAAGGCAGGTCTAGTTCTTCATGAACCCTTGTATGTGCAGCTGAGTTTTCTAGCTATTAGGCTAACACCTTGGTAATAGTCAGTCTCTTAGAAGAGAAGAGGTTCAGGTTTATTGAGTCATGAGACTCAGGCACATGACTAAAGCCAGGACTGAAGATTTCACTGACCATAATATAGCCACATCATTTTATCATGCATAGAAACAGTTCTTTATGAGAGCCAGGGAAATGGGTGATCATATAGATTCAGAAGTCAGTTGGTCACAGGATCACGAGAAAGTCATTTCCCTTCCTCAAGATATCATGTCTGTTATTTGCAAATGGAATAAAAGAAAAAAAATATGAGTTTGATGAGTATTAAGGTTATCTGTGGGTCTAAAAAGGAATAAATTAAATGGTGTGTGTGTGTGTGTATGTGTGTGTGTGTGTGTGTGTTGTGCTTTAGATGGCTTGCAATTTATTTGCTTTTCAACCTTGTTTTCTCTTTGTGCATAGGATCCTTTTAATAAATGTTCTATGATAGACACAAATACTATGTTTGACAGGCTGTGCCTCAGTTCAGGTTTGGCTGCATGTCTCAGGCTGATGCTTTAATAAGAATGACTTCATCTTCCCATTGAAAGTCTGAGACGAATGTTATATCTATCCCACAGGATCATCAGGAGAATCAGAGGCAGCTCATGGGAAAAACACACAAGAGATTCAACAGCCCTAGGTAAACCAGAGTCATTATCATCAGCAGATAGAGTCAGCTGCTAGACCCTGGGGATGTGTCCTAGGAAGAGAATTTTGTTCTTGGGCACTGCTGTGAAAACATATTATATAGAAATTCTCTGAATAGCAGAAATAAGACAGAGCCATGTGACCTAGAATGAATTTTTTCTTCAAACTGTTAGCGTCCTGCAGGATGGTCAGTATTTTGAGAGGAAAGACTTTGTTAAAAAAGTTGGCAAAACCTCTGGATTCAGTAAATGACATGCTGGACTGTTTAGAATCCTGCATATGTTGTATGTGCCATAGATGATGAAATGATATGGAGCATACATGCTTTCCTAAACATATTGGCAAGTCTGAATCTTTCTCCCTACAGAAGTATCTTTTCTTTTTCTCAAAATTATCAGTGCTTTTCTGAATACAACCTCAGAAATGACAGTGCATATAGTAGACATTTATCTTGTTTACCCATCCACATGTCAGAGATGAAAACACTCAAATATGCATACATGTGAGGACTTCTTTCCCACAAATGATCTCTTCAAGGAGGATCCCGAAGCTACAATACCTTTGTTACTTAAGTTTTAAGCAAATACTCTGGTTATAGCAGCCCCAGAAAACTAGGCTTGACCACCAGTACCAAATGCCAATTAAAGGAATAAGGAAATTTAATTAATGTGACCCCAAGTCTACCTTCAAGATTCTGATGTGAGCAATATGTTTAAACAGAGGAAAAAGATTGGCAGAATGTAACAGGTATGCGTAATTAAGCAGGTTTGGCCAATGTATGGTTCTGTCCATCATTGTCCAGTTCAGGTCCTACCTAGTGGTTTCACCAGAGTTTTTATCCCTGTCATCCCTGGAAAGGAGTGATTTGCCTCCCAAGAGATGACTGCTTATGGTGCAGCCTGGTCATCATAATTATCCCTCCTCTGAAGTGTGGTCTGTCCTGTGAGGCTCACTGTGGCTTGGCAACTGTATTTGTACCTTGACCAAAAATGTCTATTGGTCAATCCTGTTGCTCGTAAAATGAGCAGAACTTGTAGAACTCTCTTAGTATTTTCGAAAAAAAAAAAAAACCAAACTCATACAAAATCACCTCAGCCTCAAATCCGTCTGATCATCACCTCTCATTTATAACCACCCAAGGCCACATGCTCCTTCCAAATGTCTTCCTAGACAGGACACTGTTGTTCTGTGCTTGAGCTTTCTTTTCTTCCTCCTCACTCACCACAATATCACTTCCTTTTTATCTTTTCCCTTTTCTAGAACTCTCTATCTATCTATCTCTCTGGAGAGTAGATGTATCTCAGTCTCAGATGTCAACATAGACTAAGCATGTTCTTGCATTCAACCTTGATTTTTGGCTGCTTCTTTTGCCTGTAGGCTAACTCATCAAGTCCACAAAGAAAGAACCAGTGGAGCTCATAGGAAAATGAGTCCAAAGGCTGATTTTAAGATAGATTTCCAATTGTTCCTCTTTCAGGAAATAAATGTTAAAATAAAGATCAACAAAAGAAGTCAATCTAAGTTGAACTGACTCCAGTAGGCAGCCCAGGGTCAGGGGGTGGGGTGACGAAGAGGAACATGGTGGCTGAGGGTTTCTTTGGAGTTCAGACTCCAAAGAGGAATCTGCTTTATACACATTCCATCTAGAAGACATCAGCCTCCTGATTCACAGTGGTCACGTGACACTGGTTCAAGACAGGTCAGACAAAACTTGAGTTCTTCAGAGTGCATGCCTCCAGCCTAAAATTTGCTCTCAAGTCCAGAGGAGCTAGAAAGTCTTGCTCCACCCAACTGAACCCTTAATCTTTGATGTCATTGGTGCTGAAGAGCAGCAAAGTCCAAGGAAATGTGGGCTGGGACTCCACTTGGACATTTTTGTGTGTACTATTGAATCAGTTAAAATCCAAGCATTGATGGTTCTATTTGAGTTTCACAATGTCTCTGAGGTGGACACTGCAGACTTTTGGCCTCATTTTACCTCCAAGGAAACTGAGAATCAGAACAATAAAGTCTGGTAAGCCAGCAATGTTTTGCTCTTTGCCTCAACTATAGCCATCAGCATATAGGAAGTTCCAGCCTGTGACTGGAAAGGTGAAGTGGGCTGTGGTTAAGGAGAGCATCTCTTTCACTTCCTGAAAAGACAGATGGGTCACTCAGGCAACCTCCCTTTGACAGTAAATGAACTAGCCAGTTTACATCCCCCTTAAAAACACCAGAGAGGAGCTTCCTTCCTACTGCAGAAAATGATACAAGCTACGGAAGAAAATACACACAGCAGCTTGCCACAGACTTGGGGGCACTCTAAGCGAGACACTTTCCTTCTTGTTTAGCAAGCCCACAGGCCAAGAGAACAGGAATCAAAGCACATGACCACATTGAAGTGGGAAGTCTAATAGGAAAAATCTCTTATAATGAGTGAAGAGCCCAGGATGCTGCAGCCTCAGATGAGAGGAAGCTCTGAGATGAACATCCCTTTCAAAAAGATTGTCTTATGGTTTGGATGACCTGAGCTGTAAAGGAAAGGAGAAAAGTCATAATTTAGTTTTAAGTGCTTCTCAATAGTGAGCGTTCTGGTCAACCTGCAGAAACAAATACAACAGGATCAAAAAGAAGGCTTATACTTTCATCAGAGGCACCGAACTTATGTTTTTAATACAATGATCTCCACAAAGCAAAATAAAAATTAATTTAAATAAAAATTAATTACAGGAAAATGATGATACCAAGACTAACAAGGTGTGAAGCAGAACAGACATCAACTATCACTATTTTAAAGAAATCAATCAAAGACTGAAACATCTTAATGCAAAAACATACAAGGGCTAGCATGTTGGCAGGAACACTGAAAACAGAACGCCTAGAAATAAATATATACATGTTATTAGTTTTAAATTCTTGTAATTGTATGTGAGTACATGGACATGCACAGCTCATGGCTCACAGGCAGAGGTCATATAACAACAATGTAGAATTGGTTTTCTTCATCTACCTTTATCCATGGGTTCCAGAGCACCAACTAGGGTTATTATGTTGCATGCAGGAGCTTGCCCCAGTCTTGGGAGCACTCTAAGCCCTGTTTCTAGTCCCAGTAAATACCAAATAATAGTAAATATGTACAATATATTTAAGTAAAACATTAGACAGAGGCATACTTTACATAAATATGAATCATATTGATGTAAATAAATATACAATTAAAACATATGTCAGTGGAAAGGCTTCAGGGATGGTAATGCAACTCTAGACAGGTCAGTTAGTTGAGAGATAAGTAAGACAAACATCAAGCAGAATACAGCAACACAGAGATGGAGGGTACAGAGTCATACAGGTAAGCAGCCTGGGAATGGCTAGTCTGTTCCACACTTAGCAGGCTCAAAGGAGAACAGACAGGGATGAAGGGGTCAGGAGATCATATCACAGGGGATAAGGCTCAGAGGTTCAGAACCTATAAAATACATCAATGTACTGATTCAAGAACACCAACAAATGTGAAACAAAATTAGAAACAGCAAAGGTGTGCATAACTAGGCATAGCATAGTACATGTTCAAAAATCCAAAAACCAGAGGAAGACAATCTGAAAGGTGATGAGGGGAAGGGGCTGCGCACGTGCAGATAACTCTAACGAAAGCCAGCTTCAAATCGACAGCTGCCTCATAAACTGCAGAGAGAATGGTCACAAGGCCACTTACTAAGCTGGAAGACGTAACTTAAAACTGAACATTCTATACCCACCAAAAGAGTCTTTCAGAATCGAGGTACATAGGACATTTTCGCTCTGTGACAGTGGAGAAAACATGCTACCAGTCAAGGTCCAGCAGAGGAATGCCCACAATAAGAATCTTGGAAGAAGAAAACCAATATCAGATGGAAGTCTGAGGCTCAGGGCAAGCTGAGATCCGAGGAATGCAATAAACACAAACTGAATGATGTCTTAATGTGTTGTTGTTTTGGCATTGAGACAGGCGAGAGTAAAGACTCTGGACATGGCACTGCCTGGCCCTTTCTGCAGATTCTGCTTGCATCTCTTTGTGGCTACATGCTAGGGAATCCTGCACTTGGCTCTGCAGCTTCTCTCTTATGTCATGAGTCTGTGTGGTTTCAAGGACCACTTCAAATGTTCACAAGAAGAGTTCCAAAAGAGGCTGTAGGGAAGGCTTGAGAAGAGAAACTAGCCCCCCAAAACATGTTGCCTGTTGCTAATCCTGTTGCCTAGCACAACCAAGGAACAGCCTGTTGCCCTGGGAGGAGTCAAGGAAAAGTCTGGAGCATTTCCTTTATGTGAATGGCCATCCCAGCAGAAACCATTTTCCTAGGAGCCACGTCTTCAGTTGACAGAAGAGTACACGTGCACATTATACACACACACACACACACACACACAGAGAGAGAGAGAGAGAGAGAGAGAGAGAGAGAGAGAGAGAGAGGTATTCCCATAACACACACACCCCCCTCACACATTCATTAACAGACACAATAACAGCCATATTTGATATAAGCAAAATATTCTCATATGAAACACCCTCATACACTGCATACCCATTCCCTCACACACAACACACATACACACTCTTATACATTCACATACTTTCACAAATGACACCTTTATCCACCTGTCTCTCACACTCTTCCACAATGAACATGCATAGTTTTCTAGCCTTGAACCCAGAGTGGCCCCCAAAATTTGAATGGGTGTGTTCCTCCATGAATGAAGCCCACTGGGAACAGAGAACTGATCCAATGGGCATTTAGAAAAAGTGGGGGAGAGAATCTAAATGTATCCAGTGTTCTGAGAGCTGCAGGCACACACATGGAGCCGTACTGGTGTTCATAGAACGTGCAGAAATCTCCAATAGAGAGGTCAAAAGACAGTGCTCCAGATAGCTGCTGACCCTATGGGGAAGGTTGTGAAGGTCTGGGCATGGTTGTGAAGATATGGGAAATATCTCCTTCCTGATCCCTGAAATAGATGGCATTCCCCTGGGGAAGGAGGCTAACCTTCACCCTCTCCTTTACACAGTCATCAGGTGAAACAGAGATATGCCTGGATGGTGTGTGTGACTGGTGGAGCTACCAAGAGAAAGCCCGCCTAGCAACAGCCATGCAGGAAGTCTCCATGCTGATGGCTGACAGTGCAGACACTTCCTTAGCATTCGTGCTGCACAGAATTTACTGTATCTAACTGAAATTGCTTGATTTGAACCCGAAACCAGGTGGAGTACCGAGGGCGACCTGCTTGACAGACTGGCCATTTGAGAGGCAAGGGCACCTACAGACCTGGGCTTTGAGTTCCTTGTGCACAACTGCCTTGAAGAAAAAGCAGCTAAACTTGTGACGTTCCTGGCAGTTGAGAAGGAACTGGGATCCTTGGCTAGAACAGTAGCTGACTGGCCTATCCTCCCAGTTGAAAGTAAGAAGCAGTGTCCCTACCCAGGCGGCCTCTTGCTGCTCACATGAAAGGCCATTTTAAATAACAGTCATGTATTAAAGCAAGGGGAAAGGAAAGGAAAAAAACCCAAGGGCTATAGCCCTGCCACAGTTTTAAATTATAGTGTAGGAGGATAAAAATAAAAGAGAGAGAGGAAGACAGAGCAAGGGGAAAATTGCCATTGTTTTATGAAGCAGATGGGAAGGTTCAGGGGATCAGAAAAAGACTATTATTATCTCAACTACAGTGACAAGCCAGCAGAAGGATGCACCACCGCTTTCTCCCATAGCTCCCTGAGAATGGGACACTGGTGGAATTTATTTTGAATGCAGCTTCAGGGCAGGAGTTCTGAGCACCCAGGCTAGAACGGAAGGTCCGGCTGCACGTGGATTTTAAGAGAACCTCCTCTGCATTGCTCCATTTCCTCCCTTGTTGAGATGCTTTGGGCCATGACCACCGAATGACATGTTGTACCTTCTCTAGAGTCTGGGCAGAGAGGCTAAGGAGTTTGGAGAATTCCAAGGTTTAAGCACTAGAAGGACCTGTTTTTCAAGGGTTAATGTTTCTTAATTCAAGGTTAAGGGAGCACAGGTGGTAAAGCTTAATGAGTGTCTGCTGAATTTTTCCCATCTAATAAACTGAAGAATCAAATATTAGAGAGACAGGGAGGGTCCGTAAGATGGGTCAATAAGTAGAGGCA
The DNA here is from genome assembly GCA_028551405.1 of Uromys caudimaculatus. Taxonomy (NCBI): domain Eukaryota; kingdom Metazoa; phylum Chordata; class Mammalia; order Rodentia; family Muridae; genus Uromys; species Uromys caudimaculatus. The sequence goes on along the minus strand of CM052706.1, from coordinate 86,335,700 downwards.
CTTTCAGCCAAGCCTGATGACTGAGTTTGATCCCTGGGACACAGAGAGCAGCAAGAGAGAACAGAATATTAGTAAATTGTTTTTTGACTCGGACATAAGCACTGTGGAACACATGTGCCTGCACTTATACACATGGTAAATAAACAAGTATTAAAAAAAGTGAAAAAGAAAAAAGAAAGAAAGAAAAACAAAGAGCCTGAAGAGAGTTCCGGAAAGAGAGAGTGGGAAGAATGCACTAGAAATGTGCAAAAGGCAGGACTACTAAATCTGTAATTGAAAGGCATTTACTTTTAAATTTAAGACACTCCAGAGCCCACTGCTCCTTGGTAGCTTCTGCCACATTTGCTTCCCCATATCTTTGCTTCTTCACCTCTGGAATCTCTTAGTGGGAGGTTGCAAGTTGACCATAATAATCCATCAATTAAGATTCATCTATTCATGCAATAAATATTTATTATAGAAAAGAAACACTCACTGATGACAAGAGAGCCCACATTTCTGAGTACTAAGTGTTCTCTTGCTCATGTATCTTCTTTGACTTCTTACTAACTCCTTCTAAGGAAACCAGCCCCATTTTAGAGATGAGCAAAGCAAGACCACGGTTGGTTCTAGGCTTCAACCAGATTCTCAGAGCTGGTAAGTGGCAGCATGGGCACTGGAATTCACATTTGTCTGGGTGCCAGACTGACATGTGTCCATGGGGAATTTCTAGAAAGCTAAGAAGGAAGACACATGCTTTGGAACCTGCAAATAGATTCTAGGAAAGCTTCTAAAACAAAAAAAGAGCCATTCAATTGCATGAGTGTGGGGGTGAGGGCTTCGTGAGTAACCTGTGGTTTGGTCAGTGGGGAAAGATACTGTGTTGGTTTGCATGAGATGTCCCCCCACAAGCCTCAGGTATTTGAATACTTGGTCCCCATTGGTGGCTATTGGGGAATGATTAGGAGGAATGGTCTTGTAGGAGAAAGTATGTCACTTGAGGCAAGATTTGAGGTTTCAAAAAACTCCCATTCTCTGTGTATTCCCTCCCCGTCTCCTGCTCGCAGTTAGAGATGTGATCTCTGAACTGGTCCTGTCACCATGACTTTGCTCTGCCATCATGACCTTTAATCCACCGGAACTGAATGCTCAGTTCAATGCTTTTTTTTAATGAGATGCTCTGGTCATAGTGTTGATCACAGAAATTGAGATGTAACAAATATAGATGGAGCTCTATCTCAGCAGAGCAAAAGGCTTGTGGGGGAGCATGAATGTAAAGAATCTTCCTGGGGGCCTTTAGTGCAGGGAAGGCAAAAACAGAAAATGAAGTTTGGGCTACGTGGGGCATCAGGGCAAACACAGGGGCTCCTGTGTACCCTGTGAGCAAGGTGGGCTTGGTCTTCAAGAATCTGTTGTACTTCAAGTCAGGAGAAATGCAAATGGTCTGAGGAAAGGTGAAGTAGACAGCATATAATCTATCCCCTTTGGAGCAGAACTGCCCTGCTCCTGATGGATCGTGATAGGTTGTGAATCTGACCACCTTGCCATCTAGATCCAGCTCATTTGAACCTTCTCTCACACTGTTCCCTCTACTCAGCAGGTGCATATTTCAGACTTACAAAAGTCTGTTAATAGTACCCGAAGTCACACAGTCAGAAACCACAAATATGAAGTTGTGTATCAATATCAGTGTACAGGGTACAAGGCTCCAATGGAGAATAGAGGATTTCTGTTCTGCTTCCAGCAAGGGTTCAGGCTTCTGACCTTGGAGCAGCCTCTTACCTGTTACTGAACTGTGTCTCTTGATCAAAAGGAGGGAAATTTGCTTTGCTATCCCACTGAGCTATTGTGAACTCCCACTGCAAACAGCCAAAGACAGCATATAGGCTCAACTTTATACATGGCTCTGTGGGCATGCACTCAAATGCACACATACACACATGTATATATTCCTGGGGCTGGAAAATTTCTGGCAGTTCATCTGGGACCATCTGGCTGGCTTAGCACTTTTGGCTCTAAGAAATCAAAGTTGGTGTCTGGGCTTCTGATACTCTAATTGCTCCATTTCTTCCTATTTGCTTTATTCCTCTCCAGCCTGGGGTAAATTTCACATTAAACCGTTCCAGGATAGGGAGTGGGGGCCCCTGGACCTAAGATAGAATTTAGGAGGAAAGGGTCCAGTGAGCAGCAGAGTCTGCCCTCTGTTCTGCCTCTGTTGCTTCAGCTCCCCCAGGGAGCACTAAGTGGGTCTTAGCTGTGAAACTGACAAAGGTTCACAGATTCTAAGACAGAAGAGATCAAGGAGTTGGTGAGCAGAGCTAGTGCCCTGCTGAGCACAGACAGTGAGTTGCTGCTAGCAGGTGAATGCCCATGGGTGTCCAGCCACTGCAAACAGCATTTGCTCTTTGGACAGAGTCCCCATGCCACTGTAGCCCTGCAGGAGGCCTGGAGGACATCCCACAGAAACTCTCTCAACTGTGGCTGTTCACAGGCTGTCTGTGACCGACAGCACTATGCTCACTTCACAATGCTATTGATGTGTCTAAAACGGCCCTGTGCATAGAATACTCTGCCTGCTTTCTCTAATGCTGACAACTAGGCGTCCTCCTGGGCTGGCTCTCTCCTTTGCAACTCCCTCCTTCTCCACCTATATTCAGGCATTCTGCTACCCTGTACTTGAGTATCTGGTTGCTGTCCCCTTCTGGCCCATAGCGCTCTGTCTGATGTTCCTGTCTGTTCTGTAGCCCTTGAAACATACTTCCGTTTCTTCTTCCCTTCCACCTAGCTCCTGGAGGTGGCCACAGACTACAGCTTCTCCTTAAACATCCACACCTATGCTCCAGAACATGCCTGGCCCCTGCCAGGTCTGGGAGGGGCCATGAGCTTCTTTAGCTAATACAGCAGCCATTGCTTCAGTGCACTTAATATTCACGACAGATAGAACATTTCACGGCGAATTGGATGCACATTCAACTGGAAATGAAAATTTTATGACTGTTCTCACCCTGAGCCACAGATTACACCAGCTGAGAAAACACGGGCACAAATGTACAACCTGTGAACTGTAAAGTATATTAATAATGAAACCACAGGCTGCGAAATGAAGCCTTTATTCTGTTTATATTCTGCTCCATTAATAGAAGGCACTTCAGCTAGCTCCGCCCCATTAGCCAGCAATCTGTGCAGTGAGCAAGCTTGGCTAGGAGACCTGTGACTGGGGCTACTGGGGGCAACCTTTCAGCCAATGACTCTCTGGTTGCAGAACTTCCAAGCAGGCACCAGCTTTCACCAACAGCTAGGGATCTGTGCACGCAGACTCTACGTGCATACGTGCATATGACTTTCATGCACATATAGGTTAGCATGATTCTAATCAAAGGACCATGTTTCCTTACCAAAACAGCAAAGTTAAAAAGAGAAAGAGAAAAGAGAAAGTCACTTCTCCCTACAGAAACTGGAACTGATCACCAAGGAGCTGAAACACATAATCAAGTATTGAGAGATTCTTAAAGTGAAGAGACTCATCCCTAAATCACCAGTGGTACACTTTAATATATAGATTTCCATACCCCATCTTAGAAATAATTAATCTATTTTATTATTTGACTACATTTGAGGTATATGGTTCCATCTTTGTCAAACTCCAGATGCAGTAATAACAGCATCTCCCAGGTGAAGCCAGCCCTGCTTTGCCTTCTAGCTATCTGAACAGCAATAAAAGCCTACAGGCAGAAGCATAACAGCTAAATTCTTCCAGACAGGGCTTATACTGCCTGAGACTTGGGACTAGGCTACGCATACATATGCAGGGCCCGGGTAACCATATGACTCAGCATCCCTTTGCCCTCAGCAGCTACTTTGGGGATGCTTGCTGCGGGTGTACCCAGGAGTCCTGAGCTCAGCAAGGCAGAGGACCAATCTCCCTCCCTGTCAGCGCAGGCTTGGCATGATTTACAGATCTGCAGTGTAATTAGTGACAACTGGAAAGAAATCAAGAATCTGTTCAGCCTATCATGGGAGTGCATGAGATGGGCTGGCAGATGGCAGAGACAAAAAGGAACCAGGCGATCTTTTGCTGAAGGACCTGAACCCTGGCTATGTACCTGCCTCTCCTGTGGTCCTAAAAAGGTAATGGTCCCATGACAGGGCTGAGAGATGTATGTAGAGTTAAGCTGGTGGCTAACTTTCCTCTGACTACTGGCAAGAGCAACCCCCATTCCCCAGACCCCCCAGCTTCTTGGCTCCACCAGTGGCCCAAGACTGGGCACAAAGTGGGGCAGGTGGTCAGTTCTAGGCAGTGATCAACACACTACCCTAAGAGGATGAAACGCTTTGATGGAATTGAGAATTCGTATCACCCAGTGATCCCACAGCCATCATACCATCATAAGGGAATCCGTCACTTATATGTTGGTGGTGATGCTCATATACATAAACATTTATAAACACTGCTGTCATATAAAAGTCATTTGTATGGCACTTGATAATGACCATATAGCTTGGCATCACTGGCCTATGCTCTCTCAGAGTGCTGTATTTCCATAACATGTCTGGCAAATACTGTACCTCTACACTGGCCACAGCTTCTGAGAGATCCTACTTACTACATATTTATTTACATTCAGACCAGGGGCAATGATTGGCCTAGACCATCCAGTTTCAGAGATATCTCTATGGCCTTCGCACAGTGATGATACAGGTCCCAGACTCAGCCCTTGGGTTAAGCAGCTAGTCCTGGATACCATGGTATCTAGGGCCATGGGATGTTCCATACCTCCACTCCTCTTGGAGATTACGTCAAGGAATCGCATGCTTAAGGAAGGGTAGTTGCTACGGAGTGATTTAGCTGTTCAGGCCAGCCACACAGAATATTGAGAAGCACTCACTGGCACACGGAATAATGACAGCCATCACATACCTCTAAAGATGTCACTTGCTGTGTGTGTTGGATAAATGTTTTTGACTGACAAATTCATCATTTTGAACCACACGGATTTTAATCTTCATTGTGTGGGAACACAAATTCTCAGACAAGCCAGGATCTAGTGGCTTCTCATCAAGCTCTATGAGAAATCTCTCCATTTCTGGTAAGTTCTCTCCCTCCACATATGAAGAAATGGGAACACAGGGAAGAGCAGTGATGTGTCCATCCAAATTAGAAGCTGCTACAAGTCGATACCAAACGAACTGCTTCACCCATTGAGAAATACCCCTGAAACTGCTTCTAATAATTTCAGGATGCAGACTGTTTTTCTTTCTGAAGCAGCCTCTATGTGCAGTCCCGATGTTGAAAAACATCCGTTGTGTGTGGTACTCCCCCAGCTCCTGTACCTGTAACCCATGTACCAAATGTCTCCATTTATGCAAAGCACATCATGGAAGCTAATAGGAGCTGGAGCCTCATTCCCCGTAGCTGAAACAACCTGATGTTGACAGAATGGGGACGCATTTTCAAGCTCAAAATTCTATAATAATACCTCAAGGGAGTCATTGGCAAAGTTTGGCCAAAGTATAATTAGTTTGTGCAGCTATCAGAGGCTGATAAAAGGTTTTAATTTGTGGAGTGATCCCAAGCATCTTACAGATTTTGTAGCTGCTCTTGCTTTACTTTAAAACTGCGTGACTACTCGGGCTGAAGGCCACAGTCAAAGAGGCACAGGATGAACCAGACTGCTGCCCTGCATTTGAGGAAATGGAGAGGGGAAGGGGACTTCTTGGCTTTTCCCATAACAAGGATGGAGGACAGAGAGGCAAGTGAGATGCACAAACAATATCTCGTTCATTGCTGTTACTGCCTTTCTCTGCTTGCACACGGCTCTTCTTTGTGCTAAGCAGAGCCCTCTGGAGAATTTACTGAGGACAATCCTTTATTTCCAGAGAAGCTGGAAGGAGACCCCAGTCATTTTGTTCTATGAACTTTAATTGTTAAGATGTAGTTTCCTTCAGGAGCGCTTCCAGGAGGATAATGACGCAGGAAGGGAGGAGGCTCCACTTGCAGAGGACAGGGAGGAGACAAATGGTTGATTTGGGGCTAAGGACAGAGACACCTGCTGATGGGACTGAATTCTGCTGCTTAGCTGTGAGACAAACAAACATGATAAAAGTAACCAAGGAGATGCTATCAAACTACCACAGCCTATTGTGCAGCTCCACAGTGCATTTGTGTGAAGGCTCGGATTGCATCTGATAGCATAATACAGATTTTACCCACTGCAATTTGCCTCTAAGGAGAGAGACAACACACATACACACACACACACACATACACACACACACACACACACACACACACACACACACACACACACACACACACACACACACACACAAAGAGAAAGAGAGAGAGAGCACATCACAACAAAGGCTAGTTTACGTTTTTTCCTTCCAAATGCTGCTTCATATCAGTGGATTTTACTGTGTATGGGCAATTGGGTTTGATGAATGTGTTAGAAATCAGAGAGCAAGGTGGGGTTAGTAGCAGTGCATCCAAGCACATTGATGTATATATGGTTTATGCAAAACATATGCAAAATAACTGTGCGTCTTCACGATGCCTCTTAAGGAAGGCTTCAATGGCTGCCACCAATATGGAAGATATTAGGAGTAGGAAATGGACCCCTCAGCCTCATTCTACAGAGATACACGTGCAGGTCTTTGCAAGAAGGGAGGATGCCGGGAGACAGCCAATCACGAAAAACAGGAGAGGCATTTGTGTTCATACCTTTGTGTACTTCTGATTGTTTGCTCCTGCCAAATGATGAAAATATCCCATTAGTTAATTTGTCTTATGAAACGTGACATCACTGAATTTTGTTGCTAGGAGGGAAGGGGACTATGTATTATTAGATTTAATCATACTGCCCTTCATCCAGCACATGCTACTATTCCATACAAATGGTTTATTGGCACCAGAACAATAGTCATGTGACTGATTATCATCTAGATACACATTTGAGTACCAAAAGTGGAACATATTACATATAAGTTTAAATATGAACATAAATATAAATGTGCATATATTATTTCTTGTTTGTAGTTTCTGTAAGACTAATCTTTCTTTTCTCTCTCTCTCTCTATCCCTCCATCCCTCACTGTCTTTTTCTCTAATGATTTTGTTTATGTACATGAGTTATTTGCCTGAATTTATGTTATGTCAGGGCCTCTTGTACATTCTGTGCCCACCAAGTCCCGAAGAGAGCATTGGATTCTCTGGAACTGTAGTTATAGAGAGCTGTCTGCTGTTCTGTGTGTGCTGAGAACTAAACCCAGGTCCTCTGCAGGAGCAACTGATGCTATTAGTTGCTTAGTTATCTCTCCAGCTCCCTAAGGTTTTCTCTTAAGACACTGATAGAAGCACATTTGATTCTCTGATCCCTGGACTGCTGCTTCTGGTTTACCTCTTTGCTGTTTCATGTGCCTCCTAACCACAGTTCTCAGTGTTCCAAATGCTTTCTTTACTATCTAATTTCACCTCCGTATTGCTCAAGTTACTTTGAACAGATTTCCTTCAGTGTGATCCCTTTCTTATGCTTGAACACATCCAGGGACAAACTTTCTCCAAAAGAATGACGTTTTTCTCCTCACAATGTAGGGTCTGCAGACAGCTTCTCCAGGAAGCTAGACATAGTGTTTCCTCCACACTAAGAACAAAACTTAACTTTCCGAAGTGAATACAACCATTATTGAGTTGTAATAGTCACACTGGTATTACCTAGTTTTGACAGTGGGAACTCAAACAGCTGGGCTTACAATTGTGTTGAAGAGTTCCCAAGAAGACTTTTATAATCACCGTTTCAAAATTAGATCCAGTTTAAACCATCAGTTTTTTGCTCTACTCTACTCTCCCCTTTGTTGATAATTTAAGGAAAGTAATTAAAAATAATCTTTATGACTGGAAGAAAAAAAAGAACTGTAATATACCAAATGATATACATGCTCCCTTCTATTAAAGTACAAAATCCCCAAGGTTAGGGACTATGTGCCATTCAGATTCTTCTTCCATCCACTTCTCTAGTTTCACTTGAACTTAGTAGATATTAAAGAAATGTTTGTGGGTGCATGAACAATTTAATTAGGGTTTCAATCCATCTGTACATGTGTATGATATACCTAATACATTACATATATAGAAGAGTTTGGTAGATAATATGAACTTATGATGGTGCTGTCCTATTTAAAATCATGATTAAATTTAAAAAGGAAAATCATCCTTACTATTCCAGCTCTATAATGAATAAAATGTATACAATATATTCCATAATATGCTCTAAGACTGGGTTCAAGGTACATACAACGGAAAGCTTTCTTAGGGACAATGTGCAGTGAAAGTCACTTGTACTGGCTGCCAGGTCCTGCTGCCCCTGGAATCCTTTATTGCATCATAAAGACTCTCTTCCCACCAATCCATCTTCTCTCTAAAACACAGTGGTGGTGTTTGGGAAAATCAGTGAAAGGGGAAACTGAGACAAATTCGTGTTGCTAGGCTTTTAAAAGAGGAAGCCCGAAGTTCTTCAGGAAATAGTTGTGTTAATTTCAACTCTATGACTGGCTATATCAGAAGACTTCTTGAATTGCAGATTATTTGGGCTATCTAGAGAGAAAGCTGGCAAAAAAAAAAAAATGGGGCTTGAAGAACTTGTGTGTAGAAGAAACTAGAATACTTTTATGGAAGACTAGATTGCATTCCACAGGTCCAAAGTTGTAGTCAAGGCCTTCTGGATCTTTCTTGATTCATAATAGAAACACAGCTTCTTTGGGTGCTTCTCATGGATGAAAATGGAAAGCACAAATTCACGGCCTGCCTATGCTCTCTCATGTATCAAAGACTGTCTAGGAAATTTGCCTATGTCATTCACTCTAGCATCTGCATGGGAAGCAGCCCTCATTGATGGAACAAATACAACCTGCTCCTCTTGGTTAGAAATGGGCACCATGGTGTTATTTTGATACCCGCCCTTCTCTGAGCATGCACTTGAACAAGCCAGTGCAGGCAACTTATTAAAAAGGCAACACTCTGTTAAAATAGGCATCTCCCCGCCTGCTCAGGGAGTGAGACAAATATGGTCTATGAAGTACAGTGAGAGTCTCTCCCAGGAGATGGCCGGAAACTCAGACATCGAATTCAAGACACATTTTCACAACATCCAGGTGAGCAAGAGCTGGGTAATTTGCGTGCACATTAAACCTTGAAAAGCAGGGTGGACCTGCTAAGGAATGCTTTCTGCAGAAAGACCTTTCATCTTCCGTGTGGTTTCCATGTGTGTTTCCAGCCACACTTTCCTAAAGCCATGAGCTCAGAGCTGATACTCAGGTTCAGGTGTGCTCTGCAAATGAGGGGTTGTTTCGCCTTTCTGGATACACTCTTACCTTTCCTTCCCAAAGGTAATCTCATTGCTTCCCTTCCCTTGCCTTTCCTTACCTGTGCATGATTGGAAGAGGACAGACAGAAAAGCTGAGGGTGCTCCTCAGTCTGCCGAAGGGAGGCACATGAGTTACAGCTGAATCTTCACATAACGTTTGCATCTTCCCAGTTTTGGGACCCAAGAAATAGAAGAAAATCGTTCTCCATTCCTGCTTCCTGCGACTATCTACTTCTTTATCTCTTGCAGATACCCATGGGCACTGACTCACCCACCTTCACCCCTTTCTCTAGCCATCCCCAACCTTCAGGGTCTTCCCTAAGACACCTTTCATCTTTACTCATTTGCAGATTCAGCTGCAACTCATTTTGTGAATGAAAAAGATTGGGAGGTTTACAGGTTAGCAGTGCGATAGTGGAGTCTGCTGCAGTCAAATTATTGCTGGCTGCCATGTCGTTTCCCTCATTAAACAATGCCCACCAAGATCCCGTCTGCTGTAAAACAATTGGTCTCTGAAGCCCAGTATTCATCTTCCAGGGTTGCTGGGAGATAATAAATGGGTAATATTCCAGTGATAATGGTAATGGAGTCACGGCTCAGAGCTAATATTATGGCAAAGTAGTAATTATTTCAACAGTAAACAAGGGGATGGTTGAGTTGCCGACAGAATTCCAGCCTGTTGAAATGGTTCAGTTAATTTGCTTGGAGCCAAGGCCTGGGACTGGCTACAAGAGCCAGATAAAGTTTCCATCCCTGGCCCTAGTGCTCCAAATCTCCCAGTGGCCTCTGATTTTCCTATGGCTACGAAGCAGCAGAAATCCCCAGGGTTCTGCAGCTCTAACTTCTGATTGATGGGAAATGACAGGGACGGTGGCTTCAGGCTTCTGCCTGAAGACTCTGTCTCTCTTCTTCCCTGAGGAACCTCAGCCTGGGACACTGGGACAAAGTGGGCCTTTGTGAAGAAGTAAGAATGTTAATGCATGGGCTAGAACACTGAAGAGTTTTGCAAGGTGAGCTTCTCCAAAGAATCACCTCCATTTTTACATAATCTATGGACCACAGCAGACACAGCAATGAGCTGGTTCTTGGGGAATGGCTTCGGTGATTTGTGATTATGAAGATTGTCTGAACTCTTATAAAAATGTGGGGCTCAGCAAAAGTGCCTGAGATTTAGAAGGAAAATGATGATAAGACTTGATCAAACTTTGGAGGTTTCAAAGGCTCCCTCGTGATTACAACCTTTCAGGACTTGTCATTAGCCAGAGGAAAGTGAACGCCATAGCAAAAGACAAGATGTTATCTACACAGACATCTTGCCATTTCTTCACACGATATGCCTTTTCCCAGTCATTTGTTGCGTAAGTAGGAAGCCAAGTGTCCCCAGCAGAAGCCCAGAGTAGACATTCTATGATTTTGTACATGAATTGGCCATTGTCTGCACTCAACCAAGTAGGTCTCATAGAAGTCTGAACCTGGGGTCCCTGCCAAGGCTTCCTGGTTCAAAATGCAACAGCTGGGTGTGGATGTTGGGTTCTAAGTCTTCATTTTTCTCCTGGAATCGCAGATAGTCTGTGCATATGGCAGTTTTAGTATCATTGAGCTCCACATGCTGGCCAAAGCCTCCTTAGTGAGTGTTTAGAAATATGCATGCTGCTGGGATTTTATAAGCTGCCTTGGGTGTCATCCCCTTTCACCATCACCTGGTCTCACCATCACCGGACTCTGCTCATCGCTAAAGCCAGTTCATAGTTCACGGAAGGGGGGAGACTGCAGGCAATGGAAGGAGGTCTCAAAAAGTTCTTACACTTTTTATATTTCAGCAGCAGCAGCCCAGCTCAAAAACCCACAGTGGCTTTCTTTTCATAACGTCATAGGTCCTTCTCCAGTTTTGATTGAGAATGCTTTTATTACTCTGCCCATATCTGATGTTATTCCGGGATATATAAGTCTCCTCTCATTATTTTACCACTATTACACCAGTAATAAACATCACTGCTATTAACTAAATGTTCCTTTATGCTTGTAATTGACAAAGAAGAATTATGCAGTCCAACTTTTAAAGATAGATACTGCTCCCAGTTGACAAATGAATAAACATGGAGACAAATGCTAGATTCTAAGCCCAGAACACAGGGAGGTTTGACTCCACAGATCTTTCTAAAGTGATGCCTTCCTTCCAAATAAAATCAGTTTCTATAGACACCATAAGGAAGAATGAAAAATAGCTACAAATTATTATTATGAGACTTTGGCTTCAGTGTTTCTATAGAACAGAGATTATAATGCTACTTACCTCATTATCAAGATTGAATGTGTTCATGGCTGTAGAACCCTTTGCAGAGTTGGCAGAAGATAAATCCTCAAGAAAAGTTAGTTAATGGTGCTTTTTAATAACTCCAATGAGCATAAAATCTCTTCCCAAGCATAGATTTTATTTTTGTAAACAGCCATTTGGATTAAAGTCTCGTGAATTAGAGGAGTGTGATAAAATTATAGCATATACATGTCAAAAACTTTGAAGGCTGGGGTTTTAAGCAGCTCCAAGGCATTTCCAAGAGATGCATTTCCAGAAGGTTTTCAGTAACAATAGCATCAATGACCCCCCCTCCCAGGTGGTAGCTAGGTCGTTCTGATACTTGTCAAAAATACCATCTTTCTTAGAAGGACTATACACGCAAGGAAGAATACACAATAGCTGTGAAATTTCTTAGGGGATTCACTTTTTAAAGACCCTAATGCTAGGATAATAATCAAACCTGTATAGCATTTTGTGAAACTCTCATGGAAGCCTGCCCAACTTTAGGATGTCAGGTGACAATTCTTCTAGGTTGGGTAGTCCCAAAGTCCCGAGGTGGCTTAGCATACATCGCTTTGGCTAACTGATAAAAAGCCCAAATGATTCTTTTAGGATATGTAAGTTTTTAAGTGGTGCATAAAAGGAGGGAGAAATGAAAGGCAAATCTATCTTGATAGTTCTGCTCCTGCCTCAGTGTAACCAGAGCACTAGATTCTTGGTGCTTGTTAATTCTAAGATATTACCCTTTTAAATTCAGTATAGATATGAGCTAGCAGGAAGAAAAAACTGGAAGCTAGAGAGGTCTACACACACACACACACACACACACACACACACATACACACACACACACAAGCACACAAAACACACATGCACATACACATGCACACATGCATACACACAAAATGCACAAAACACACTTGGACATACACCAAACACATAAAGCATACACTCACATACACATGAGTATGCGTGCACGCATGCACACACACACACAAAACACACAAAATACACCTGCACATAAACATGCACATACACACACATGTACATACTCTTGTACACACACACTCATAAAACCCACATGTGCACACACCAGTAGAGCTCAATGCCTGTGTGTGCTATAACACACTGTACTTGTTGAGGCATCTTAGCAGCAGTTTTCATCTCTTCAAAGACGGAGAGGTGACTACAATAGTGGCTTAAGGAGATGGCACAGAGAAGACCATCTCTTCATTAAAAGGAACAATATAAGTTGACTTTCAGATCCTGGTTTTGAGCCCAAATTGTCCCACTAATAACAATTCAGGGTACAGTATGATTATGACTGCTCCTATAAAACCTTAGAAGAATAAGGATTCTGAGTCACAAAGAAAGGGAGCAAGGCAGATCCCCCGGAGCTCCCGGGGACTGGATCACCAACCAAAGAGTACATATGGAGGGACCCATGGCTCCAGCCAAGTATGTGGCAGATGATGGCCTTGTTGGACATCAGTGGAGGAGAGGCCCTTGGGTCTGAGGGTGTTCGATGCCCCAGTGTAGGAGAATGCTAGGGAGGGAAGACAGGAGTGGGTGGGTGGGTGGGGGAGCAACCTCATAGAGGCAGAGGGAGGGGGATGGGATAGGGGTTCCGGAGGGGAGACCTGGAAAGGGGATAATAATGTGACATATAAATAAAGAAAATATCCAAGAAAAGAAATCAGAGGGAGAAAAATTCAAGATAAAAAAAAGAAAAGAAAAGAATGAAAGAAAAAAGAAAGGGAACATGGAGTGAACAAGTGCAGGCCTTCCTGAAAGCTAGAAGAAGCCTAAGGTATCACACACTTTCTGGCTTTCTGAATTCAGCGGTTAGCTTCTTCCATCATATTTCTTTGGAATTTAAAATTGAAATCTATTTCTAAAGGTTTCACTTATAACTATATGATACTTGTAAACATCTATTTGAAAAGTAGAAAGCTATAAAGAAATTTATAATTAGCATCTATACCTCTAACAGTTAGCAACAGTCACAAATTCTTTTTTTCATCTAGAGCTCAAAGCTCACTTTTCAAAGTGAATGATAAGACTACAAAGTCGATCTCAATAGAAATCTCCATGACAGACTTATTCATCTCTCATGCTGGTGAAACTGTCATTAGTCTCACGTGTAAGTATTTTTGAAAGTATGAAATCATAATGATGGGAATCTGGAGGACTATTCATCTAGGTGATCACTGAGAATTTTTACAAAAGGTAGTAAATTAGATAGAGCTCATTTGACTGGGCTCTTCCGGTAAAAGTGAGACTTGTCCTGTCTGCTTGACAAGTAACATTAATGTTACGGCTGTATTTCAGGCAGAAGTAGGGAGGAAGGCAGAAAAGTGAAGCAGGTGCTGGGTTTGAACCCAGAAGATACAGGAAGTCTGCAATAGCCCATTCTGGCTAGGCTGTGCTAATGAATGCAAAGTGCTCCTTCTGAAAAGATGGAACCCACTTGGAAGGCTTTTCTAGAGATCAGGCTCATCTAAACTACTACAGAAAGCTACAGCAGAACAAACTAAGCAGCACCTGCTAGCCACGACAGTACTGAGATGTGCAGTGTAGGTAATGGGAAGCATTTGCATCACAGGAAAAAGTCTCTAATGAAGAGATGACGCCTTTCATGCAAGAGGAGGTCAACTATTACAAGGGTGATGCTTTAAAAGTGAGTTGGTTTTCTAGGCTTTCTCTCCTCTCCCCTCAGACCATGCACTCTCTTCCTAATTCACCATGGATGCTAGAAAACAGCAGCAGGCCCTCAGTGGAAGCAGCTGCCTGATCTCAGACTCCCTAGCTTCTAGGAGCAGGAGGCAGGGACACGTCCGTCCCCAGACCCAAGTGTTTCTCTACAGCAAGAGAAAACAGATTAAATAAACATCCAAATAAACTCCATCATGGGTAGAAGAAGCCTCAAGACAAAAGCAGTGAGCAGGGATCTGGCCATAAAATAAGGACCCAGGGGAGCACTGTGCTTCTGTTATGCTCTGGGAGGGAAAAAGTGACCACTCCAATCAAAGTGGGTCGAATATCAAATCGTTAGACAATCAGGGTGGTCCTCACCTGGGATTAGGTGCTGTGTGCCTTGTTAGAACAGAGATCAACAAGGAAAAACAGCTGGGCACAGGAAGCCATCTGTGGGCTGGGTAGTAGTAGCTCTAGGCTCTCTTCAGTGGCATGCACCACCCCTGGAAGGACAGAAACCTCAAAGGTTTAGAATGTGTGTGAGAACCACAAGGCCTCCACAGAGTGGAAGAAGGAACAGTTAGGGAGAGAATCTGAATAAGAAGGGGTTCCAATGGCCCCCACCAGGATAACACCAGCAGGCCTTCTAGCAGTCAGGCTCCACGTGGAACAAAAAGATCAGAAGATGGAGATGTTAGGTTTGTGAGTCCTGTGGTCGCAGCGCTGATAGAAGGCTGCTATTATAAGACAATAGCATTCATAAATAAGTGGGTGTGATTAGCTGGGTTCCAGAACTACTAACTTAATGACAAGAACCTTCTACTTTCAAACTATGCTTTAACTATTTTCAGTCATTTAAAAAATGCAAAATCCACTATGCTCTGGGGTGTCCCAAAAATGAGAACAGATTTAGTCTTACTGAAGGTGTCTGTCAATCCTTATCACCATAAAAGGAGACAGGGGAAGAAAGCACTTTGAATCTTTTGGCATGGAATCGTTCAGAGGCCAGAGCTGATTGGGAACCAAAGCAACACCAGAGTCCGTTTTGCCCTGCGATTTCCCTCTTGATTCTGTCTTGCACTATTGTGTCTTATTCTTCTGCTCTTTTTAAATGAGGTTCAGATTCAACTCGCCTCCCTCCCTGGGACCACATCCTCTGCAGCCTTTATAAGATGCTTAGGTGAACTTTCAAATTAATTGCACTGTGTAAATAAATGTAAGACTTAACAAAAGATAATGAGAACAAATGATAATTGCTGTTGTTATAACAACGGGCATAAACACTGGTTCCATTATTTGCTTTTGGAGTTTGTGCTGCAAAAATGCAAAAGCATCTTTGTCTTGGATGGCTGCTTGGTAGCAAGATCACACCTCTACTCTCAGCCTCCTTGACTTTCTTGGCATAGCCCAGAGCACATGCATGACTAATGTAGAACTTTTAATAAAGGAGAATGGTGCCTACTGTCTTCGTGTTTACAAAGCACCTGCAATGTGCTGTTACTCTCCTACTTATTCTCATCCTATTTTACAGATGAACTAGCAGAGGTTCAGAGAGGTTAATTGGTTTGCTAGAGGTCATCCACGGAGTAATTGACAGATTAGAGTCCAACCAAGTGTTCTGACCAAAGGAATCTTTGCTCCCTAGAATCCCTTGCCCCACTTAGAATGTGAGAGCTTAGATGTTAAGTTAAAGGTTTAACTGGGGTATTGGGTTGAAGGTTTTCCTTCTCAGGTGTGGACCATAGGTAACCAAGCATCATTATTGACTGGAGAGAACACTTCCTGTTCTGCCAGCAGGCCTCATCCCCCATCTTATAGCTGAGTCCCAGACAACTTGTGTTGCCAGTTTCCCAGCGCACATTTTTGCTTTCCTGACTCCTTTCCTTTCTTTCCCATAATGTCTCCCAACATGGTGTACCTCATCAGATGGTAAAATGACTTACACTCACTCAGGAAACTTGGCAAGCACCTCCCGTCTTTTATTTGCACAGTGGGAAGTTTATAGTCAGTATGAATTGTAACAGCTCTGCAGGGCTGACTTCTCAACACTTCCCAGCTACAGAGCTCTCTGAGGCGAGACATGGCTCGAGAGACACAACACAGCAGGGACTTTCTGATTCTCCTTTGCAACTGACATGGATCTTGAAAGCCATACTGCTGTGAACCTCCTGGCTCTCTCCTTGCCTTTCTCACTAGCAGCCAGGACTTCCAAGGAAGCTGGCAACAAGGCTGGGCCTTCTCCCACTGGGAGCCCTATGGCCCCATCTATTAGCTAGGTAGAGAAGAAAATAGTGCAAAGAACATTCTCAGAGCTTGCGGGAAGTATCAGATGAGTAGGGCAGCAAGGTTTCATTACTAAGGGCTGTGGCCAGCAACGGTCTTGCTTCCTCACTGCTTTGTGTTTGTTTTAATAGGACAGAAATACCTTGTCAGTCCTTATAACCCAATAAGGCAGTAGTCTAGATTATAGATAAATGCACACAATGTAGTGTAGGATATTATTTATCTAGAAAGGAGCACACCTTATCTTAATTCAGTACTTTTGGAGGAGAAACATGATTGTGTTTATTTCTGTTTTAATTTCTGAAAATGTGATTGAAGCATTGCTTTCAGATAAATTTCAGTTACTTTCTTCAACCTTCATTAAACCTCTGTTTCTATGTAAGTTAGAGACAGCTGGTTGTGAATGTATCATTTTACCAGTGAAAGGAAAGATGCTAATAGACAAGCAGGCATCTTGTCTATTACCTTTATTTAATGCACTTTCAGTACACACTGGATATACTTGAGGAGTTATGGGTCTGATCCTAGGGAAAGCAGGGATTCAGGGGTGGTTCACATGTAGTGGTAAACCTTGTACCAAGAACTCTACTGACAATATTAGCCAAATTTGGCATTAGATAAAATGGAAACCCATTTGAGATGGACACTCACATCTTAGCTTGTCTTAAAAGTCATTTCATTCATTGATGGGGAGGTGGTGTGTTCATATTTACAATTAAGAAGAAATATTGTCAAGGATAGGCAATTACAAATTCTACTACATTATTCTTATAATTACAAATTCCACTATTTACTCTGTACTTCCTCATTGCTATTCCTATTCTACTAATATTTACTGAGAATTTACTCTGTACCAGATACAGGGTACATGTTACATGTGTTACCTCATGAAATGCTTACAGCAATTCCATTATGTGCTTCTGCCTTGGGTCTCACTCTTCATAAGATGACTAGATGAGAAGGCTAATGCTGATGGAGTGATAAAGAGCCCACAGCAACTTAGGAATCAGAATTCATGTCTTGAAGCTCACTGATTATGGAGCTCTGCCAAGCTCCGAGTTCAGTCTACATTCATGAAAGAAAGCTACCTATGTCTATAGACAGACTCCAGGACTCTGGTTCTATCCCCAGCGCTGTTTCTTCCTAGCTTTCTAACTTTGGTAAATTGTTTAACATTTCCATGCCTTATTTTTCTGGCTTTTCTTTTTCTCTCTCCTATGGTGTTTCTAATGATTAAATATGCTGATACAAATAGAGTGCTGGCATTGACCAAGAACAGAAAAAAGTCCACGGTAGTACCAGTTTTTAACATCCCCATTGACATCACTGTCTTCTCCCACTCAACATGTCCCCTCCATCCCTGAGATCAAATAGAGGACTGAACTGCTGCTGCCAAACATCCTTGATTTGTACTGCATCATAACAGGACAACTTCCAAGTAACTCATTTGTGTTTTTCCTTTCCTTGAAATGAGCTCAGACACAGGTTCATAAGCAACCTGTGCTGCCTCCCTCTGTAGATCACTGCCTTGCTCAAAGTAGCACAGCATGGGACAGAAACTAGGATGGAAGACAGGCCAATCCTTTCCTGCTTTAAGGCAATGGGTAAAGGCTGACACTTGAATGGCGGGGGTTAGGAATTAAATAAGGGGAACTGAAAAGGACAAATGGCTGTTGGAATGGCTATTGATATCTTCCATTTATTCCTTCTCTGTGATAGCAGTGACTGGTAGCTGACTTGAATCAGAGCATGATATCAGATCTTTTGGTATTCCTTCATGGAAGGTCCAGAGACTCAGACTTGCAAGACTCTGAGGGCTCAACAGACCTTCATGAGGCTTTTACCCTATCTAGGAGTCCAATAAGAGGCAAATAATTATCTAGGATTAGGACATCTTGAAGATGTGACAACACACCGGATACACACAGAGGGACTTTTCCAGTTCAATATCAGTGGCCTATGTTCCTGTAAATAACCCAAATAAACTCATTGGTTCAACAAACTGGACTTGGGTGGAATATTTTCTTCAATTTGACAGTGTCTTGCTTATCTCAGTTGCATAGACATTTTCATCTTCAGACAATATAACAAAATATCCATGTCATTCGGCAGAGTCAGATTTGAGCCACATAGTTTCATGTGATACACATGCAGTAAGGCATACAAGTTACCCTTGGTTCTGAACCCATGTATAATTACACACTTCGGTTTAGCATAACATATTTTGAAAGCTATGTTTCTTTTTAAAGCTACCATCTTCCCAAGTTTGGTCTCCACTATAACATAAGTGAAGCCCTAGCATAGTCATGCTAACTTCACATAGTTACTTAAAGGATCAAATGAAAATATTTTAAAACATAAAAGTTGGATACGGTATGTCATATCACACACACACACACATACACAAACACACAAACATGCACACATGTCTCAAAAAACATTTTAGGAAGGAGGGAGGGGAGGAGGTAGAAAAGTTGTTAAAGCAGAGGTCAGGATCACTGGGGTAAAACAGCCTCTTCTATATAACAGGATGATTGTACTGAAAGCCTCCCAGCAGCCGGGATTCTACCTGAACAAGGTGAAGCCCGGCAATGCTCCAGTGTGAATGGAGGCTCATACAAGCCCCACCCTTTTCTGGGGAGCTATCGACAGTTGATGGCTGCTAGCAACAGGAGATTCAGTTTTCCTTAGGTATATGGCCACTGGTAGGGTGACCATGTTCAAGAAGCTGCAGCCACATCCATGTTGAATCAGTTTCAGCAGATTGAATTAAAAAGGGGGACAGTATGTTGGGACAGGACCTAAGAAGGGTTGGAGAAGAGGAGTAGGAGAAGAATATGATCAAAAGCACATGAAATTCTTAAAGAATACATTTAAAATACTGTTTTTCTTAAAAAGTTATATAAAATCCATACATAAACTATATGGATTTTAGATACAATAGTGATCTAACAACAACTGGCTCAACAGCTGGGTCCACCTACTTTGAGGTCTGCTGTTGATGATTACGAAAGACCAAGAACAGATTTAGCTCCAGCCTGAGAACGATGGTGCTGGCTTGAGCCTCAGACTTATTGCATAGTGGCGTGAGTTGTCCAGCAAGTTTTATATGTGGACATTTATACCACAGTTCATCTGAAGGTTAGTAATAACACTGGCTGCATGAAATTATCAGAAAAGTTAAAAGGATTTAATTTTTAACATATAGTTAAACATTTAGGACAATGCCCAGAACAAGCTCAACCTAAAACAAAAACATTAAAAAATTATAACGATAAAGTGGAAATGGAGGAGACCATAAAATGGATGACAGTCATGATTAATCCTCCCTCAATCCTTTCCTTTTCTCTCTCTCTCTCTCTCTTTCTCTCTCTCTCTCTCCAATTTTATTTTTCATCATTTGGGACTCTCACTCTGTAGCCCATGCTGGCCTTGAACTCTTGACAACACTTCTTCAGTCTCTTTGGTACAGGGATTACAAGCATGAGCTACAGTGCCCCCCTTCAGGCTTCTCTTTTATGCAGAGGTAAAACTGAACCATTTTAGCAGCTGCTATTTTTCGAATGGCATCCACTTGTCTCTCAAGGCACAGAACTGCTAGCTTTTGCTTGACAATTCTGGCATGCCAAATGATCCCAGGACCCCTTGCTGCTGTCCACATGATGACAATGAAGTAGAACTCCCATCAAGAGGTCCTTATAGCCATGACAACATGTGCAACCCCACTCAACTGAGGATGTCATTTCCATGAGAACACCTGAATGACCCAAATCAAGACGCCTGTGGAAGTGCCACAAAGAGAAGATGTGTCAAACACTGAGGAATGCAGCCATTCAAGGGCAGAGCAGGGCAGTCAGTGGGTTTGCTTGGCAGCAAAGCTAAAGCAAGTGAAATGGTGTCTAAGAATGCATGTGAAACTCACAAAGGCGCTCTGAGCGTCGAAGAGCTGTAGCTCCTGAGGAGGTATATCTAAAGAGATGGAGCTAAATTGCCCAGTCTTGTATCTTATACAACCCATCCTTCCCAACTAGAGGGCTTCTGTTTTCAAGGGAACAATGGTTCTAAGGTCATATAAACAATGTCAGTAAGGATCACTAGGGCTTTGAGAGAACATTTTGGTTGGGGAGTCAAAAAGTCACCTCCAAGCTAGAAGTGGATGGCTATGGTATAGCAAGAGAGGTTTCTTCCAGGTTGGTCAGCTGCCATTATTTTCTGCATGCAGACATTGTTAGCCTTCTCCTGGGCAGACCTAGACATGTGGGTATGTGGTAACAAGTCAGTAGGAATGTTTGCAGAACTCCCAGGACATGATGTGCAAAGGTGAAGTATTTACTTTAAATCCCAAACTCTCTGATCTGAGCAGGATATGGACCATGTTTGTCCACACTATCACGGATTTGCTTGGCCCTCCCCTTCTCCTCTCATTTTCCAAACAAGGAATCTCAGGTAAGGGATATCCAGGCTTGGCTACAAAGGGAGATTCTGACTTAAATCAAATAAAGAAAAATCAACTTCGATAACAACGACAACAACAACAAATGCAAAAAACCAAAACTCACGAAGACTTCACTTATACAGTCATCTGTGGGCTAGAATGGATGGCGTCCCAAGACTGGCTCTGACTTTGAAGAAAGATGGATTAGATAACCCTGCTCCATGTGAGCATATGATTGGGGGTGGGAGGTATTAAATAGTGCAAACTGAGAGATTCTGCACTGGTCTCAAAGGAATCAGGGTATGAAGAGAAGTCTGAGCATGGCCCTATGCTTCTCACCATGAGTCATCTCACATTTCAAGCAGTACCTCAGACAGGGCTAACAGCTATCCATCCCCGGTGATCCTCCTTTGAGTTGGCAGCACATGCTCCCACTTCTAAATGACCTAGTTGCACAGAGAGCCTGTTGCATTTGCCACAATGTAACTTGAGCTATAAATTCCCAGATCTCCTACATGTCTCCTCAAATTTTGGGTATTGCTTCACTGGTGATCAAAACATACTGTATGCTAAATAAATAAAAGCCAACCTTGGATAACTTTTCTCTCATCTGAATGGAGAGACATTGAGTAAGAAGCAGCAAAATTAATTACACAGAACAATGACAAAGCAGCATCCAGGGTTGCCAGGTGGCAGACCACACTCCGAAAACAGATATTCTTGACTTCACACTCCTTTCTGGATCCCGACACTTTACTCTGTTGTACTTTATTATAAGGCTTCTAACTCAATTGTATCTCACCTCCTTCAGTTCATTTTCTCCCTTTCACATCCCTGAATTAGCTGTTGACATTTTTCCAATTTTCATTTCTATTCATTGTTTATTTCTTTATATTTTTTCAATTTATTTATTTCTATTTCTTGAGAATTTCATACATGAGTACTGTATTTGTATTAATTCCAATTCTCTCTCCCTCTTCAACTCCACTAATTTCCCTCTCACTTCAACTCAAATTCATGACGTCCTTAAATACATGAATACACACACACACACACACACACACACACACACACACACACACACAAAACACAACACATACACACAGTTCCTCCATTTAATATTGCTTCATTTGGGATTGGAGAAACTATTACAGGAAGATTCTCCCTCTCCTAGTAGCCATTACTTATCTGTAGTGTTAGGAGTCGAGCCTTGTGACATGTCTGTTATTCTTATCAGAATGACTCCAGTCTGAGTTTTGCCAATTCTGTGTCCATTTCAATCAACATCTCAGCAACGCTTGTATTACTAATCATCTCCCCCTTTCAGATGCATTCTCCTTCATTGGCTTGGACATTTCTTTCCCATCTTTCCTGTCTCTTCCTCTCAGAAGTCTTTGCTGGAGCCTGCTTCTCCTTTGCAGCTTTTTGAGGGTCAGCACACAAGTCTTGCATTTCTGCTTCTGATACGGTTGCTGTATTTATGACTCCAGTCTGCCACCTGGCATCCCCTGGCTGTTGCCTAGTTGTTATTCTGTATAACTATGTGACTTCTCTCTCAGTGTCTCTCCTTTTCAGATGAAATAAAAATTAGCCAAGTTTGACTTTTATGCTTTTGACATCTAGCCTGTTTTTCTAGCTCCTTCCTGTGCCCAGGTATAGGCATATATCCATTCAACATTTCTATTTTTGTATCTAAAGTACTAGCCTCTAGTTTCCTGGAAAGTGCTTCTCTTGCAGTTCTTGGTGGATACAAATATTCACCAGTCATCACTGGCACAGGGCACATATCTGATTGCTACCTTTTCCTCACAATGGGCTTTTAGCTCTGTTTTTAGAACAGATTCAAGATTAAAGAGCCTCACCATTTTTAAAACTACCCCCATAGTCTATACTATTACTTCAACCTTCTTCTAATTAAATTCTACCACTTCTTTCTGTCAGTGGTCCAGCTCTCCATGTCTACCAAACACGCCCCTGATGCAAGACCTGGCAGCCCCTGAATCCTCTGTCTAGAAGAACATAGCCTATATTCCCTCTATCTGCTCACTGTAGGCCTTTACTGTGTTCTAGCTTTCAATACTCTGATGAAGATTCTATCACCAAGTGCTCTTTATTCATCTCAGTTATATTTTTTTCTCCTTAGCTCTCTCTCTTCTGACACCAAGATACACATTTATTTATGAGCTGTTGTATCTCCCTCCCATCTACAGCTCACAGGAGCCAAGGCCATGCTCACTGCTTAGTTTGTAGCATCTAGATACACCCTGATATGCTTCAGCACTCGGTGACTAAAGGACAAGTTAATCTGCCTCCCTAGCACATCTCTTCATGGTACATTGGTTCTGATCAATCTACTAAGTTCCTGTTCTGTAAAAACATAAGCGTCAAGTTGTTATAGTCCTTTAAAAAGAGTAGATGAGGACACTGAGAAATGGGTCAGCATTTAAGAGGTTAAGAAAACTTGTTTCGCTTGCAGAGGACCTGAGTTCAGTTCCTAGCACCCAAGTTGGGCAATTCACAACCACCTGTATCTCCAGCTTTGAGGAAACTGAAACACTGGTCCTCCCAGGTATCTTCACACTCATGGTATATCCACACAAATGGACATAACGCATTCACAGAAAAAAAGATTTAAAAACAATTTTTAATGGGAGCTAAATCATAGCAACCAACAAGTTAAGACAACAATGACACAAGCCAGACATCAGCTTGTATGTACTATCCTACCTAAGGCCACATGGAATAAAGCTGAACAGAACCTCTGAGTTCCCAAACAGGCAATGAAGGAGGCCAAACAAAAACTCTAGGCAGACATTTGCAGCTATACCCACACACCATATGCCAGTTTCTGGAGGCTTCTCCTACATGTCTCTAAGATCCTCCCTCAATTCTCTAAAGGTCAATCTTGCTGGCCAACAAGAAGACTTTACCTTACCTGATACTTCCTCCTCACTTTCCCATGATACACTGAAGGCTCTGACACTTGCCCAAACCATACTTCCTGAAAGCTCCAGCCATTATAACTGCAATGTTCCCTTTGGTGTCTTATCTGATACATACCCTACCAGTTACCTGAGCTCAGTTTCTCCTTGGGCCTTCTCCTCTGTATAAGCTGTATGCTATCCTGGTCATTAGCCCAGGCTTGTCACTCTCTGTAATCCAGTAACACTAATTATGAGATCATGATTTCTGATTCAAAGAATGTGTGTTTTTAGTCTGCTTGCTTAGACCCTCAATCTATAACCGACAATTACTCTATTCGTTCCTTTGCTAAACTATTATATATTTAATGTCTATATAATTTCAACATCATGCTAAACATTGAGGCATACATGGAGAAGCCAGAACAAACGTTCTCCTTGTACTGGGTAAGCATACAGTCTGGCTTATCAAAGAAACTCCAAAAGTAAACCTTCTACAGTCACATGGCTTTCTGACTGTACATGAGCATATCAGCGCAGGCACTCAGTGTTACCCTTACAGAAATGAAACTGCTAGAGTGACTACAGCTCTCTTCCTTCAACTCTAATGTAGCTCTTTAAATATTCCACCCCATCCTATGTTAAGTCTATCACATCAACATGTAGATTCTTTCTCATCCTGCTTTGCAATAATTAGAAGTAGTAAATTATGAGAATTACCTATGTGAGGTTCCTTCTATATCTTGCCTACTAGCACAGAAGGTCAGTGCAGTCTTGGTAATGCTCTCCTTTGTCTATTCACATATCTCCAGTGTTTAGAGAACTTTCATTTCCCAAGTAGGAATGTTTATAATGTGTAGACTTTTACTATGTGGCATAGGTTGGTCTGTAATTCATTATGGCGCTTAAGTTGGCCATGAACTCTTGTTCCTTCTATCTTACCTTCCCAGGTTCTGGACTATAGAAATGTGCCATTATATTCCATTCAGTAAGAAATTCTTGAATAAATAAGTTAATTACTTACCATTATTTCATCGAAGGTTTCCCTAGAGGCAACATACATATAACTTTTTTGTTTACATCCCCCCCTCCAGAATGGTGTATTATAGGACAAATAATACATTGAGGAGAAAGCCCTTTGCCTCTCTCATGCCGGTCAGTGGCCAAATATCTATAACCATGGTTACACTAACGAGACATTCAAGAAAGGAAGTACATTGACACGGGAATTGAGAGCAGAGCAAGGGACTCCTGGGCTGCAGTTCAGCTAAGCAAGGATAGTCCTGAGTCTGTTGTGGAAAAACCATCAAGGTAAAGCCATTCTTTTAAATCCTGGGTCCAAAAGAGAGGAAAGGAGTTTGTGTTTTAGAGATGGGGGCTGGGGTGAGAAGAAAAGATAGAGTCACTCTTGTGGGGAACTGAAGGGGGGGATGATCCTTCTATATCTGTTTCCATCAGGATGGTCCTTCATATCTGTCCCCATCAGCTGTTGGATGAGGCCTCTCAGAGGACAGTTATGCTAGGCTCCTGTCTGCAAGCATACTGTTACCTCCTTTGCATCCGTTTCCCCAAGCTGGGCTCCCTTGGACATCCTCTCCCTTGGGCTTCAGTGGGAGAGGATGCTTCTATCCTACAGCTGCTTGATGTGCCAGGGCAGATTGGTACCCCTAGGAGGCCTTCCCTTCTCAGAGGAGAAGGGAAAGGGGGATGGGGCAGGAGAGTGTGAAGGTGGGACTAGGAAGAGAAGAGGGAGTGAATAGGTAGATAAATAAGAAAAACACATTTTAAAAATGATCCTTCTAAACTATAGGGGAATGCATGCTCAGGGCTTAGGACTGAAGGGCAGTGGGCAGGCTCTGCTGGCAATAGGAGCTATGGAGTCTGCACGGCCCTCCCAAGAAAGAGAATGGAGCCGTGACAACAGAAACTGGATTGGTATTCTTCTCAGTCCCTTCTGCCTGCCCTGGTTCTGGTAAGAAAAGCATTTTCTACTACTAGGAAGATGAACTATGCCAAAAACCCACAAGACACATCGTGACGCTGAATGAAGTCAGATAATGAAAAACACACCCTGGAATCTGGCAATTTCTTTCCATATCTGAAGCTGCTAAAGTGTAAAACAACCTAATAATAACAATCAAAGCAGAAGGCATGCCATTGTGCGAGTGAATGATAGTATTTAACATAAGGGAAAAAATAAATCAAGTCAGAGAACAAGCAGCCCCATCAATCCCTTGAATCAGAGCCATCCAGGTGTGTGAAGGAAAACAGCGGGGGTGGGAGGAGTTAGGGGTTGGGCTGAGATAGCATAACATACACACACAGACTCAGCTAGGGAAGACATAGGCCGCAGTGACATGCCCAAGGCTATGGCCTTTGCTCAGAAATGCCCATGCAATTTAAAGGAGTCCGATGTCCCAGGAGGGGAACGGAAATGGAGCAGAGTTGTTGAGCATGGGCACCAGACTCCAACTGTGTTCAGTGTAGAAAAAGTAGATTTGCAAGAATATCATGAAAAAGTGAACAGATGAGGGCCATAGGCCCAGGATGGATAGGATGGTGGGAACCAGAGAACAGGCATGCCTGAAAAACCAAGAAGAAACAGTCAACTGAAAATCAATATGCACTGAAAGAGATTTGGTAGTCAGAAAGCTTGCAAATTTTGAGTTGATTTGAACTTGCATTAATGGTGTAATTACTTTTAAATTGTAAATCACTGGCTTTAGTTCTAAAATAAAAATAAAAGAATTCCTATGCATTGGAGTATCTATGAGATTTTGGTAGTAACGGTTTGTGCCATGTGAATAACCAGCTTGCCACACAGCCATGGCTCTCAAACCTGAGCATGCTTTACAATGCCCAGAGTGTATGTCAACTCTTTGAGCACACCATCAGTGCTCTGACTCAGTAGGTCTGGGGTATGGACTGGGTGCAGCTGGGGTTAGCAGTTATTCAGGATCTATTCAAAGAACCAACACCTAGTCCAATGTGTGCATTCTGGACACACGCTGCCTTAAGTTGAATCTAACCTATGTGAGGCTGCCTGATCTTTTTCCACTTGTTTGTCCTTCATCAAGTTCATTTGAATGAGAAAAGATAATTCTTTTTAGTAGAGTAGGCTAATACTAAAACCTGCCTCTCACTGTTGCCATGAGGAACAGACACTTGGTGTAAATGGTTAGAAGCAAGCCTAGCACATTTTAAAGCATCTGTAAAGTGTTCGTGATTGTTATTATCAAATGATGGAAAGTCTGTCTGCTATGTAGACTCCAGGAAAAATATAATCATTAGAAGTCAAGAAAAGATTCAGGATCCTCAATTGGTCCTCCATGATCTATGGGGGGTGCATTCCAAGATCCCCAGATGATGCCTGAAGCCATAGACTGATCTGAACCCTCTGCTGTATAGATTTCTCCTCTATACACTCATACCTATGGCAAAGTTTAATTTATAAAATAGGTAGAATAAAAGATTGGAGTGATAACAGAGTAGAGCCATTTTAATAGTATACTGCAGCAAAACCTATAAAAGATCTATCACTTTCTCAAAATATCGTCCTGTACTGTGCTCAACCTCACCCAGCAATGGGGGAAGATGGTGCCTGATGGGATAAAGTGAGGTGGGAGACACAGACATTTTCTTGTCAGCATAGGCTGTAATTGGCCATCTTACTTGAACACAATAGAGTGGCACCGCCACAGTTGATCTTGCAACTCAGAGGGCCACTCAGTGTCTAATAGGTAGGTAGCACACACATGGGTGTGAATGAAAAACAAAAAGATTCATGTCTCAGACAGAACAGATCTGGAAGGAATGAAGCTCCATCGTACTAAGAATGACAGACAACTTTAAACTTACACTTGCTTATTTCTGGAACCTTCCATTAATAGTTCCAAACTATAGTTGACTTTAGATAACCCAAACCACAGAAAGTGACGGACCCTGATCAGGGTGGACTTCTGTACAATGTCTACACTGTACACTTGACGACCTAATGAAAAAGGCATTTTGGTTGCTGGTTCTTGTCAAATCCTATCCATGAACTCCTAAGCCTCAGTTAGTCTAATGGGATACTTTTCAGGCCCCAGCTGGTGCTGGCTGTCTTTTGAGTCTATTTAGAAATGGTCTTCCTGCCTGTAGGGGCCTCTATTTAAAGTAGACTTCTGATCTTGCTGATTGGCATCTGTAAGAAAAATGATTCAATCTCCTTGCTTTTGTTTCTTTTTTTTTTCCATCAAAACAGTTCTTCTTGGTAACGGTCACCAAGCACTAGCATAAATAGCTGAACGGGAGAGCATGGGGGAGTTCACTGTTGGTGATGTCTGAATTCAGCAGACAGCTGATTCTACAACATTTTTCAAGGGTTTTTAAATAATTGGGTAAAACCACAAACAGCTCCTGTGGTGTGCACTTCTGCCCTTGGTTTCTAGACTGAGGCGTGATTGCATATGTTTTCCATTCGGGCACATTGAACTCATTAATTTCTCTACTGGTCTTTTTATGATTTTTCTCTTCTTTGAAGTAGAACACTGCACAGATAAGATTGCTTTAAACCAGACCATAAATATTAGACTTACAAAATCCTTTATTTACAGTAGCAAACGTTACTGTGTCTGTCTAACTGTAAATTTATATGGAGTTAAAGAGTAATCTATAAATGTCTCCCCACATGTTTTCTTTCCCCACCTTGCTTTACCTGCCTATGCTTAAACTATTTGACCAGTGGATTTCTGGTTCACTTTTTCCTACAATGTGAGGTTGTGCCATGGTTTGCTGATCATTATCGTATATGCCTCTCTCTATGCATCAGAACAAATACTGTATTTTCCATAGTGCTTTGCACAGGGCACGTCTTTTACTATGATATATCATTTTCTTCTCTGACTACCATTGACCACTGGAATATCTGTTTCAGTAGGCATTTTCCTGGTCCTTCTGGTAGCAACTTAGGGTTCTGTGGGAATTTTCACTAAGGATCTGACACTGACTAACTACTTTTAAATAGTCCCCAATTTGGCAATTGAATAATTCCACGTTTTAGAGAAGGAATGTGAATATCCTCCCATTTTGTTCATGACTCATGAGTCAAGTACTGAAGAAGGGGCTAGGCAAGGGCATGGCAACTAAACATGGGCCACTTGTGTTAATACGTGTTGTGAAGGTGCCAGGTCAACAGGTGCGTTACCCTGGTGAACCTGCCCCAAACGTGTTGGCAGCGGATTGTTATTTCCCAGAGCACTAGTCTAAGGCTTTATGCTTTTGGTGCATATCAGAGGGGGATAGCGGACCTTTACTTAGACATCACTCTAGTTGATTTGTAAATTCTGATATAGTTATCATTCAAAAATATATATAAACATGGCTGAGAGGTGCAGCTCAGTGGTAGAAGTCCAGCATGCATGAGATCCTAGGTTCAAAACCTGGTAATAAGGAAAAAAAAGCCAAGTAATCATGGAGTAGAGGGCACGGGTGGTAGTTTGAACAGGAATGGCCCCCAATAGAATCATGTGTTTGAATGCTTGGCTCATAGGGAGTGGCACAATTAGGAGGTGTGGCCTTGTTGGAGTAGGGGTGGCCTTGTATGAGGAAATGCATCACTGTGAGGACACTTGGAGGACTCATATGCTCAAAGCATGTCCAGTGTAGCTCACAGTTGCTTCTGCTGCCTGTGGATCAAAATGTGGAACTCTCAGTTCCTTCTCCAGAACCATGTTTGCCTGCACTCTGCCATAGCCTCTGAAACTGAAAGCTAGTGCCAATAAAATTTTTCCCTTTATAAGAGTTGCTGTGGCCATAGTGTCTCTCCACAGCAATAGAAACCTTAACAAGACAGTACATTTTTAATATTTGGGCCTATGAGATAACTTAGTATGTAAGCAGAGCTTGACACCAAACTTGACAACCTGATTTGAGATCCAGGATCTGCTTGGTCAAAGAAGAGAACTTACTTTCTCAAGTTACCCATAAAGTTTTGAGCTGTGTGTGTTTTCAATTACACACACACACACACACACACACACACACACACACACACACACACACACACACACACACACACACGTGAGTGCACACACAAATGCAATACTAAAAGAATTTGAATGGTGCAAAGAAATGAAGCTCCAGTGTCTTACTCTTTACTTTCTAAGATTTGATTTGAGTTTAAATTATGTCCAAAAGGTTTATTTTTATTTTTGCTTTGGTTTGAGGCAGAGTTTCACTTCTGACCTAGCCCAAGCTAGCTTGGGACTAATTATGTCAACCAGGTGGGCTTCAATATTATGGTGGCCTTCCTGCTTCTGCCCCCTATATTTCTGGGATTGCAGGCATGTACAACCATACCAGAAGTCTCAATGTACACAAGGAAACCTGAAGGCTGAAAGGACCATTTTTTTAGCACTATCTACTCTCTCCTGCCACTATTCCTTGCTCTGCTACCACAGCCGACCTCGGAGATGAAGCAAAATGACTTAAATAAGGACTGTTTTTGGAACTTGTGATCTCTTTGGTAACTTGAGACTGTTGGGCCTCTGTGGGTGACTAGAGAAAAGCCATTGTCCCCTATTGGAAAAATGTGAAACTGTTCTTGGATTCTAAAGAAATGGATGACTTGCTGTGGCTAAGGCATGCCATCAGAGGCTTTCACACTGATATCTTGGTCTTGAAGCAAGAACAGAACTCTTGAGTGAACGAGTGATCTAAGGACAGAAGAGTGAACGGGTCACAATGAGTGACTTCCTGGATGCACTGGCTTGTCTGAGCTATTGGTTTGACAATATGGTGTCACTAATGGGGAGGAGCCAGGTCATGGAAACTCTAGGTACCATTCCAAGAAGCAGGAGCTAATGCAAGAAAGAAGTGGAGCTTCAGACATGATGACCACTGCCCAGGATGACCCAGTCAGAAAGAAGGAAGTGGTAACTTCTCTCCAGCTGGATCTATTTTCAAAGCACAGCTCTCTCAGACAGCTCACCCCTACTTTCATAGAAATGAATTCATCTTGTACAGCCAAAGCTCCAGAGAAGAGGAAGATACTCCATACAGCTCTGAAGAGCCTAGTGCAAAAGAATGCACAAAGTACATGGAATAGATGCCCAGGGCACCCCCATATCCACTTTTGGAACAAAGTCACAGACAAAGCCTGGTTCTTCTAACAGCTTACCTAGATTCTGATATTCTAGTAGAAGACAGGCAAATAGCAAGCAACTCTCAGCAGATCCCCAAGTCAGGGAGCTGCCCTTACAAGGAGAGTAAATACCAGTTTTCTCTCCTTCTCTCCCAAGTCCTACTTTCTCAGACACTTGGGTTACTTTATAGGTTTATGGTACAGCTATGACTAGAAAGTTAATCACTACATATCCCTTTGGTCACTGCAGAAAAGATGTACAACCTTCACTGATTAATAACAAGGAATACCATGGTGATTCAACCAAACAGAGCTTCTAAAAGTAAACCAAAAGTATTGAACATGGTACAAGAGCCCCGCCCCTCTCTCTCTCTTTCATTCTGGGTGGGTGCCATGTCCAGGTAGGGTGATGACACCTTTAGCTCCCTCAGCTCCTCTCTGCCGGGAACTTTTTCCGTTTGCCGTCCTAATGATCCCATGCCACACAGGGCCTGATGCTGGTGCTGACAGGCTGCTCATTAGTGCCAGGGTGCTGCAGTCAGCCGATGGCATGCCAGAGCTCCACTCCTGACACTTTTTCACAGAGCTGTCACAGAGTCATAGAGCCTGCCAGCTCTGGTTGAACTCAAGCTGTGATACCTCCAGTGCCAATTAATGCGTCAGTGTCCTGCTTGGCTCATGAGGAGGCTTTGTCAGTGCTGACAAATGGGAAACCAGGCAAGCCAGTGGTCTACAGGGTAGCGGGAGTGTGATTCAGGATGCTCACAAGGCAAGAACCCATGCTAAGGGTCACTTTGCTCTTAGCAGCTTGTTGACTATCTAATTTTTCAGAAATAAGGACTACCAATCGGTCACTAGGCTTCCTCAAGCATGATGGGGAAGACTTGGCTACAGGGAAAAGGCTGTTGACAGGAATGTAGAAGTTACATAGATGTGGTTGCAGATATCCATCCCATGTTGCATTAAGAGGCTTTGTTTTGAAAGTCAATAGACACACTTTTCCTGTCATTCTACCTTAATATCTTTATGTAACCCTGAGATAAATATGCAATTTCCTACTTACTTTCTATTTGCTCGCCAAGCATAAGGAGATAGGGAATGGGAGAGGCAGGATGGATGGATGCATTTAAAATGATGACTTTTGTTTTTCCAATTAACTGCCTTTTGTTTTCCTCAAAGCAGAGGATGGGAGAATATCACATATATTCTACTGTCCTCTAGTTTACTTTCGAAAACAGTGCTTAGGAGTCACATATGAGGTGGCTGATGGCAGTAAATGGTAGAAGGTTCGGGCTATCCCTGAAGAGCAAGATGAAGAACACATTCCAGAAGCACACATCTCAGCAGTTGATGGCACCATGGACCAGAGTGCATCAGCAGTCCTGATATCAAAGCCATTGTGAGCCTTCTTAACTTCTATGAAAATGAACTTGAAGAAGAACTCCTTCTTTCAGCCTTCCACTATACCAGGTTCCCTTGAAGGGACTTCACAAAGGGCTGGAAGGACCTGCCAAGGCCCACTGCAAAGTGTCCTGAAACCTGGCCAAGGGTTCCACTGGGGAAAACATGCCAGATTCCCCTGTAAACATCGCAGTGGAGGAGAACCCTCAAAAGTAAAACTGGAGCAATTGCACTGGGAGAAGAGGTAAGCCTCTTTGGAGCAGTAACGAAGAACAGCGCTGTACACCACACCAACTGTACATCCTAAGTGATGTCTAGGCCCTAAGCAGTTTGGACAAGGTAAAGAAAGCAAGAGAAGCAGATGGTGCTCTCAAAGAATTTTTGAAACAGGGATGTTACAATTGAACTGGATCTGGAACATATCTGCTCAGTGGACTTCCTCAATTCATCTTGGTGTGGGGTTAATGCACCTTGGTTTGTCTTGGTGCAGGGTGCTTTTTGGATGTCCTAGAAGAGGATGTGATGGCCCAAGAATTTTAACAGAAAAAAAAAAAAAATCTACTGAACATTGCTGCCCATGGAGGCCTCTATCAGATGCTCAGTGGCTCTTGGTTCCAAAGGTGTAAAAATTCTGCAGATTCCTGACTGGACCCAAACCTTTACCTGAGCTTAAAATAGGTCACCAGGAATGTGACAAGGTAGGAACCCCAACTGTCTTTAAAGCTCTGAGACCTCAATGAATCTGGTGCTGGGGATATAGAAGCACTTTTCTGTGAAGTGTATGGGCCTACTTTGGATGTTTTCAGGATATATTAAAAGAGAACATATTTCTGAGTACTCAGAGAAATCTATGAGAGTAAGACAGTGTTAAAGTACATTCTTTCATGTCTAGATAAAGAGAAAAAGTGAAGCAGAATCATGAGCAGAAAGCAGCCCAGCTTCTCTCATTGCACCTGTGCACATACTGACCCTTGGTAGGACTTTGGCTTAAGCTTTCACGGCGTTAGTCACAGCTTTCTTATGAGAATATGAAATGAGAACTTTCCTTCCTGTAAAGACCAGGACCCATGTTAGTGTAGACAATAAGTGCATATCCAGAACAAATGTGCAGAAAAAGGACAGTTATCTAGAAAACTGTTCACTTTCCTTTTGAATTCTAAGAGAAGTTAGCCATGAGGAGGAAATAGAAAAGGCCTGACACCATAAATAACACGGGAGAAACAACTTTGCACAAAGGGAGGTCCTATCTTCCTCTCCATCCTTCTTCTGAATATCTGGCACTTCCTCTACCTGATGAATGGCTTGGACAGGCCTCTTAACCCTTTTATCCACCAACCACCCACTCCTATTTCAATATGCCAGGGCCTTCCTGAAAGAAGGATCCACATTTCCATATCGCATTTCTGCACAGAAGGTGGCCATGACTGGAAGAAGCACTCATTCTAAGAGGTTATGGGACTGTTGTGACCTGCACCTGATGGCTTCTAACAGACAAAACCAGGTTTTTTCAAAATTGCATAAAACCAGCGATAAGTCCAGAGGGAGAAAATGCAATGAAGTCATCAGATTGCCCCAAGTGCCTGAATCAGCTATTCTTTGGGGGAAGTTTTATGTCTATATAAGAATGATTTGATTAAGACATGCTCTGTCTTCAGGAGTGAGACAAAGATGACAACTGCTCACTGCCTCTGGAGATTCAGCAAAGGTGCATATCATTCTCCCAGGAACCCCAAGCCTGCCCTAGTTTATTTAAAATAAGCACTTTCTTGGAAACATTTAGTAGCTACAGATGAAGGTCGGACGGCTAAGGGTCTCTAGCTTCAGCTCAGATTTGGCAGCAGCTCAATGACATCTCTGATCTCCAAAGAATCATCACCAGGAACACCGTTCCCCAGTGAGTCTCAAGGTGATTAGCTCTAGCTTGGCATATCTCATCAGTCTGAAAGTGGGACAGCTAATCTAGGCCCCAGATCTGGACAAAGCTGTTCATCTAAATTACTCTAATCTGCAGGTAGATTCTGATCGGCCTGCTCCTCTCCCCTTGATCCATCTTCTGTTTCCATAGCAGCTAAAACCTCAGGAAAGTGGCAGCATCTGGCCCTGGCTCAGATGAAAATCTCCTAGGGAAGTGAATTAATTTGATGACCACAAAAGGAGGAACAAAGGACCCCAGAACACAGCAGAACCAACATCCAATGAAAGGGAAGGAGTAACGCAGAGTTTGAGAGATGGGGGGAAGCATAACATGAAATTAAAACAGATATTTAAGAGATTGTGAGAAAAATGAAAGAACCAAGAAGTGTACAGGAGATTTCGGCATAATAGGATTGGGCAGAAGCAGATATCTGGAGGGGAAAGGCCAGAAAACATCAAGGCAAAGACACAGATTTTGCTGGCCAGAGATGGGACTGAGAAAGGGCATCAAATAAGAGACAGGTCCCTTGGAATGGGTAAAGGAAGTCTACCCCATGTGATAAATGTTCTTCAGTTTCAAAAGGCAGACTGGCCCAGCACCTGATAGCACAAGGGATTCAGTGACATTAAGCTGTGATGAATGGGGGTGTGGACTTGAAATGTCTGTGCATTTAGGTAGTTCTGCACTTACAAGTGTCCCAGGTCCATTCTCTATCACTAATGATCTCATGCACAGCTGAGGTCTCCTCCCAGACTTGAGCCAGTTTTCATAGGTCATTCCAAAAGGAGCAACTGGCCAAAATGCAAGAAGTTAATTTTCTCTCTCTCTCTCTCTCTCTCTCTCTCTCTCTCTCTCTCTCTCTCTCTCTCTCCCTCCCTCCTCTTTCTTTACAGGGGTAGCACCAGCAATGATGACCCAACAGCTCCCCAGAGCTCAGGACAAGTACAACTGAGTCAGACCTCTGAGACCATCAGTCATGGTACACTGTTACTACCGGAGAGGAAATTCCATATTTGAAGCTGTTATAGTCCAACACTGATTTTTTTTTTTTTTTTTTTTTTTTTTTACGTCCAGCTTTGGGGTTCTATCACCTTTAAGAATGGCAGCCTTAGCCAGGCAGTGGTAGTGCACACCTTTAATCCCAGCACTTGGGAGGCAGAAACAGGTGGATTTCTGAGTTCAAGGCCAGCCTGGTCTACAGAGTGAGTTCCAGGATAGCCAGAGCTACACAGAGAAACCCTGTCTCGAAAAACCACAAAAAAAAAAAAAAAAAAAAAAAAAAAAAAAAAAAAGGCAGCCTTAGGTTCCTGTGAAGGACATGCTGGAAACAGACAATCCGTAGTTATTGAACATTTCTTGGGATCCACCTGTGAAATCAGATAGTCTGCCTGGCCCAGTAGGCTATGATCTTTTGGGGGACAATCTAAATCCAACAATGAACTACTGTGTTAATGTAAAGGCTCAGCTCCATCATCTCAATTGAAGACAAAATAGAAGGGCCATTGTACTTCAGGAGTCCAACACAGCCATTAGAACCTTTCCGAGGCCCATGTCGCAGCTCGTCTTCTCCTTCTACCCTATCTTGCTTCCTTTCCTTGCCCTCCATAGAAGACGATCCCAAGAGCAGCCCTAATGCATTTCTTTCACTCTCCTCAGAGTCTGCGGTGGGACCATACAGCTTGAAAATAAAATAGCTTCCACTAGGGTGCCTTGGAAATCCTTAACCATGCCTTACCTAGCAATATAGACGACTTCATCAATTCACACATGCATATGCATGAGCGTGTATGGAATTACATGCATATATTACCCTTCCTCCAGTGATCAGCAGCAGAACTGAGGTTGACAATGCCATTGATCCCTTATTATCATTCCTTAACTAAACGCTTGTCATTCTATCAGTGTGTACCACTCAGTTTTCTCAAACCTAACCAGTACTTTTGACACAATCATCTCTCTCATGAGAATATGAGGTCACAAGAACAGGAATTTGTTAGTTTTGGGTTATGGCTAATTCCCACCATGCTTAGAACATTTTGGATGACTGCATTTTCTGTAAATATTTTGGGATGGATGAAGTAATATTATGTTCTTTGATAACAAAGAAAAGCTACCTTAATGATAAGTAACATCTTGTCCCATCCTACAGGGTTCAAAGCACAAATCACTCAGTGTGGTCTTCATAACATCTGAACATTTTGCCAACATAAATTATGTAATTTAGCCACACATTATGGTATATTTGTTATCTAGGAAATATCAGAGAAAAACAACAGCAAATCACAAAAACAGCTAATGACTAGATTTTTGGCAATGCTGAAGAGGCACAGACCAGGGAAATTTCTTGTTAGAAATATGGCATTTCCAGCTCTCATCCGTCATGATGTGTATATATCTCCTATCTCTTCAAATATCAGATGTACAATGCCACCAAAGCATCCCTTCCACCATTACACTCCATGTGAGACATTTGCAGGGAAAATCTTCACCACGATTTCACCCAGACTCAAGTGGCATTAATCTCTACAAGATTGCAAACAGACATGCGGGCACACCTTCTGAGAGTGTAACAGCTATGGCCAGTATGCACAGAATGGCAACTATATCTACAGAGTTATGAGTCAAGTTTACTTATCAGGCTTGCAGAGGCTCAGAGCCTCTCTGACTCAGCAGCCAGAGCCACATCCTCCCATCTATGGCAAACAAGATGCCTGTTAGCCCTTATGAATTGCTGCTCTTACCTTTGGGAGAAATATGTCTCCAGGTTACTGTAGGCTCCGGTCTACCTGTGGCTATGCAAGTGAGGCTGATGTTGTTCCCTTCATTAATGGAAATATCTGAAGAAATCTCTACAATTTTGGGAGATACTGTGGAGAGAAAACAGGAAGAAGAAAGATAAAAATACTGCTGACGAATCTCTTTGTTGTTTTAAAATAGAAGCTGACAGGATAGCCAAAGATTAACATGTATAGACTATGCTTGTAATTTTAAAAATTAGAAAATTTACCTTAAATGTAAAGAATATCTTACCTTGCATTTAGCTTCCATTTCGAACTCAAAGGCAAAGTAGGGGTTTGGGGATCAACTCTACTGCAATGCTGCAGTAACTTTTCCTCCAACTGTACCTTCTGTCTCCACGTACATCGCCAACAACACACATTTCTACTCAAGTAGCTTGGATTCTCCCTGTTGCCTACCTGACATAACAAGGCTCTCTAGGCGAGCGTATAAGGTCATTCAGAATCAAGCATCAACTAACTTCCACAGCCATCTCCAGTGGCCGCATCTTCATTCACCCATGCTTGTCTCCAACATAGTATGCTTTTTCTGTTCATCATAGAAAATCTATATTCTTCCTCATATCCTCGGTAGATAATCCGTTAAAGCCCAGGTCTTTGTTATCTACCTCACCATCTACCTATTCTCAATTACCAACTCAAAATTAGTTCTGCTTAGTCACCACATTCCAGAACATAGTTGACACAAATGATTGGACACTCATATCTGTGAAATATGATGTGAAATGGTATGATATGACTTGACCCCTCTCTTGCAAAGGAGACGTTCTCCCAAATGCCTAAAGTTGGGGTGGACTCTGGCTCCTTGGCTTCTGTTTTGGAACCTGACTTCCCTTTGAAGGCTTCATGCTGCTGGGTTTTTCCCACTGGGTTTCACAGAAGAATCTCCCAGCAGCCTGGCTAAGCAGTGGCTTATGTGGCCTATCTCATGCTGGAACCTATGACAGAAGCTCATTATTACTTTACATCTGAACCTACTTCTACACTGTCAGCTTTACCATAGACAATGTGATATTGGATTCTTCACGTGGTTACTCATTTGTCTAATCTGTCAAATGGTCTGTACTTCAAGAAGATAAAGTGACAATTCCTTTACTGAGCTCTTAGTGTCTAATCATGGATTTAACCCACTACATTACACTTCTTTGCTTAGAATCACCTATTCACTCATTCATGTGCTTTCTGACAGCCTAAGCCTGAACCATACTTTCCTCATATAGGTATCCATAGGAGAAATCCAACAAATATTTATAGCCCCCTTACTGACACTGGACCTTTTCCTCTGCAAAAGCGTATGATGAAAGGATGCCCTCTCACCCTTCCTCCTTGTCTTCCATTCTCCACCATTTTCTTCCATTCATGTCCTCCACCATGTAATACGTTCATGGCCTACAAGCATGGGTTGGGTTTTGTCCCCATTTCTCCTACCCTTGCTGCTGCTGAATATACTCAGATGCTTCTCTCTGATGGTGCCTAATAGATGCCCCCATCTGGATGAATTTATACCCCTTCTGTTTCAATACAAGGTCTTAAAGAAGAACCTTTTCATCGTTAAATTTATATTTTTCATGCATACAATGACTTTCATACAGTAAGCAATAGTGATCATTTTTAGACTTAAATTCACATGGAAGTTCAGGTAAAGATGGAGACAGAGAGAATGTGAGAGAGAGAGAGAGAGAGAGAGAGAGAGAGAGAGAGAGAGAGAGAGAGAGAGAGACTATCTCTCTGTGTCCACCCCTGCATATTAAGATAGAAATAAACTTATAAATAAAACAGAAATAAAGGAGTGGGGTGGGAAACTCACTGCTCCACAGTCTAGAACACTTAAGATCTAACTCTGTAATTTGGGGCTGATGATTGAAAGCCAGCATGTGCCTCTCAGAATGGAAAGGCAATTGATATGTTGGTGACGAAGCATCTGCTTCACTGACTCCTTGACACAGGAATTTCTAAATTCTTAGTTCTACAGTTCTGCAGAACCCTTGCAGAAGTAAAAAGCCTTTGATGTATTTTACTCACTGAACTTTAACCACGGTGTTTCCTTCTGCCGAACTCTTCATCCAACTCTGGTACCCAGCCCTTGTCCATTTTTTGGCACTCAGATCCTTGCTTGCTTCTTGGAGCACAGGCTGCCTGTAGTGTCTGTGCTTGCCTTGCAGACATTGCTTCTACAGTGCAGGTAAGTAATTTATTGATCTGTAAAGCACTCTGAGATTCTCTGCAAGGGATTATGTCACACCAACGCTATGCAATAAAATAAAAAATGATGGACTTTGTGAACACAGGGTGATTTAGGGGTTGTAGTTGGAAGTGTACGTAAAGTACATTTTAAGTGGAAATCAGGCTGGGTAATGAATTATTATTCTTGCTTTGGAAGGGCTGACTGGGAGTTCATTTTCCTGGCTTCCTACATGATAGCTAATCTCCTAATCATACACTGAAGAACAATGGACAGGCCCCAAGTGGCATGGAAGGTGGAGTGGGCCAGGGCTGTCAGCACAGTAAGTATATTAAATGAGACAATCACACCTCACGCTTGGAAGAATCGTCCAGAATCGTCACCTCTCCCACCCCTGTCATTGACAACTGGAAAGTATCCAGCTCATGAAGAAAACATTGGAGAAGTGCTTGCCACCGTTCCTAGCCAGCCTAGCAGCAGAACTTGAAGGAAGCAAACTGCCCTGATGGGTCCAATGGAGAAGTCAAGGTTGGTACCGGGCTCAGGTGACAACAGCCACAACCACAGTGCTAAGAGTTACATCAGCAAGTGCAGATGTTCTGGGATGGAGGGTGTCACTTTCCAGGAGGCAACCTGCAGTACATGGTCAGCTTTAAGATAAAATTAGAGGCTCAAAGCAACCCTTGACGTGAGGACTGGAGTTCTAGCCTCAGCATCTCCCTGAAAAACTTTAAATTGATCTGGCAAGAAACTACTATAATTTTAGCTAATTCCTGTTCATAAGAAAGACTTGGGTACACAAGAGATATGCTCCCTGTATTTGACACTGTTTCCATGGATACTATCAGTACCTTATTTCCCTTAATGCAGGTTGTCAGAAACAGAGCAGAGTTGCTTTGTTTGCTTGCATTTATTCACTCACCCATTCATTCATTCTCTTGTCAATATTCATGAGTCACTTTCCACATGCCAGCATTGTGCTAAGCACTAAGAACATAAAGTCCTTTTCCCTAAGGATAATGTGATCTAAAGATATAAAAAGAGACAGAGGAATCTAATCCTTTGATGTATTATGACACAGAAGGTTTATCAAATGTTATGGGAACACGGAAGTTAGATGCCTAAACTTGACTGTGGGTGGGTGTTGCATGACCCCTTTTAGACATGTGACAACTATGTTAAGTTTTTGGGGGCTCTGTAAAAGTTTACCAGGTCTGGGGAGGAAAGGAGGAAAGGTTTGTTAAGCAAAACGTAGCATAAAGAAAGAATAATCAGTGAGACATTTTTTATGCCTAGATATAATCAGCCATTATCAGAAGAGATTTCTCTTTGGAGGCTATGCCAAAAGTACAAGGTGCTTGAGAATACATTCTCTATATACAATTTGTGTACTAGGTATATTATGATGTGCAGAAATATACCACGTACTTTCAATTTGTTTGGGGAAACAATGCATTGAAAACATTCAACTGAGTTGAAGGATGCAGCAAAATGGACCAGAAAATTGTGTGTGGTTGCAAAATGCAGGATATGTGTGTGATGTGTTCTGTAAGCTGGAAAGAGGAATGAGCACCGTGAGTGTCAGAGATGGCTTCCTCTCACATCAGCATCCACTTGCTTGGATGGAACCATGCACCGAGACAAAAGTGGAGCTGTATCACAGGGATCAAAAATACACTGGCATGAATGAGTTGGCAAAAGTCCATGAGGTACATGAAAATACAATCTACCAGCAGGAGGCTTGAGATGCCAGTTCGTTCTACCAGGCCAGCTTCTCCATCTACAAAAGGGAAATAGTAGTTCTGTGGATTGTGGCTTTTGA
The DNA here is from genome assembly GCA_028551405.1 of Uromys caudimaculatus. Lineage (NCBI taxonomy): Eukaryota > Metazoa > Chordata > Mammalia > Rodentia > Muridae > Uromys > Uromys caudimaculatus. The sequence goes on along the minus strand of CM052706.1, from coordinate 86,294,489 downwards.
GAGGCTCTTCTGAGGAGTTAGAAAACAACTTTCTGAAATGGCCCGAGAGCACTTCCTGGAAACACGATAAAGGAATTTTATGTGCACATGGTTGGCAAACTTGTGCACAGTGTCAACACAGAATAGACAGTCACTAAATTTCATAAGGATCAATGAAAACGGAATACAAGATCAATGAGGTAACAGGAAACCAGATTGTTGAACAGCCTGAAGGGCTAGGTCTTGGATGGTTAACTTTAATAGGCTACGGCAAGTATTTGATTTTTTTTTTTTAAATATAGAATGCCATAATTTCAAGATTTTTTATTTTAGGAAGAATCTGTTAACCATGTGTCAGAGTAGAACTGGGAGAAATTGGAATTAGCAAAGTCTGTCTACAGGAGTGATGTTCAAAGCCTGGATTGAAAGGTTGGCTCTGCAAAGATAGAAAGAGAGGGTCGGTTGGAAAGCAGAGCCAGGGAGCATGGATGGGACCCCAGAGAGGGGAGCTCAGAGGAGCTGGTGGCTTTGTGGAGAGCATTAGTTCGATGTTCTGACTTGCACATGCTGGTGGGAAAGATGCTGGGGACAACAGGAGGACAGCCAGGCAGTAGCATCCTGTTAGAGTTGGAGTGCCATGACCAAAGGACCAAGAGCACAGCTGAAAAGTAAACTGGGAAGGGCTGAGAACAGGAGCCATAAACCAAATCTGCCTTACAGATGGTTGTCATTTTCTGCACTTGTGTGTATTTGATGACTGAGGCTTTTGAGATTTGAATCTAAAATATACCAATTATATAAACAGAAAGACTGAAAAGTATTTAGGCTATATTTAGGAAGAAAGGCAGAAGTCAGGTGAACCATATTCTGAAGATAAAATTCCATATTTAATACATTTTATTAAGGTTTCATCTGGCTATTACTAAATTCTAATTCAAATATGTAAATAATTAAATAAGGTAATTATTAAAACAATATTCTGAGGAACTTTCCTATTCCTAGTTCAGCTTACAGTACCCAGGTGTTGAGTTTTAATAATTATGTCATTAATAAATAGCAATTTGCTGTTTTTAGCACACAGTAGATATCCTATTAAATCCAAATTAAGATGCTTTATTAAGCACTGTGCAGTCCTATGGGGCTGAGAATGCACATAAATGCCTGGACCAGGTACTTCCCAGGATGCCTGAAGATCTATGCCTCCCAGATGACTTCCATTGCTGCCAGAGGAATATTTGCTCACTATTGAAGGTTTGGGTTGCCCAAAGCTACTCAGGCCAGTTTTCAAGCCTGGGTTTTTGTTTGTTTTGTTTTGTTTTATTTTGCTGCTGCAACCTAAGGACTTCTGAATCTACAGTGCTAAAAGGACCCATCTAGGGTACCAGCCAGCAATGCTTTTGGCTTCCAGACCTCAGGGAGACACTCCAGGCCATGATAACAGCATGACGCAAAATGTGAAATGTGGAAGAGGAAGCTGTTGAAGGCATGGCCACTGTGCAACAGGCACATCCTATTGTGATGCTGCTTTGCTTAGGAATGCATCAGGATGTGTGACAAGATAGGGGGCTATGTTTTCCAAGTCCAGACTGAAATTGAGTGATAATTCATCCAGGAGCATAAGGAAAACCTTCTTAGCCTAGACGTCCTTTATGGAATGTATTTCATCTCTTTCCTAGCCTCATTCCAGGTGTTCTCTTTGTCTGTGGCCCCTTCTAGTCATAAAGTATCACCAACATTTTCTACTTAAAGATCCCTCCATGATTTCCCCTTTTTCTTTGCATGGCTTGTCTGTTTTAGCCTTTATATCCTGCCTCCTCAAAGAAGTCTTCTTCGACCATCTTTTCTAAGATAGAGTCTCCATGGTGATTAATTGTTGCATAATTATGGGCTTTTCATTTACCCTGTGGTGCTGAGGGATTGAGTCCACTGCCTTCGGCATGGTGGGCAATCACTCTGGCACAGACCTACACCTTCAAGTAGGCCTCTTCTAAAGGAAGTGGAAGCTGTATTGGTTGTCTTGTTCACTAAATTGCAGAGTACATGCCATCAAGTCCAGGAAACTTCATGTTCCACAGACAAGTTTTGAATGAATGGGTGCTTTTGCAAAGGTGAAAGGAAATATGAGCAAACGGAAGTCCATGCATATCCTCAAGAACTATATGCCGCATACAATGATGACAGCAGTCACCAGTTTTCAAACACCTGCTGCATAAGTATGTGTGTATGTGTGTGTGTGATTATGTGTGTATATATATAGATATATCACTGACATATATATATATATATATATATATATATATATATATATATATATGACATAATCACACACACACACACACACACACACACACACAATTTTTCCTTGTATTAACTCAGTCAGCCATCATGATGGATTTGAAGTGTTTCCTGTGACACTGGGTTTTTACCATTGACCTCAGTAAACCCCAGGTAAACAGGGCCTCCTTAGTCACCTGATTTATTTCTTGTATTTTTACAGATGAGAAAGCTGCCATTCAGTAGAGGTAGAGGTCTAGGAAATTTTTCAAGGACATACAACTGATACTTGCAGTGTGGTATGTGAGTTTTAGTGAGGAATTTTATAAAAAAGGTCCTTGGAATTGCAAGTGCAGACGGGAAAAAATACATTAAAAAAGAAAACATGATACCCATGTTTTATGCACATTGGCTGGTTGTAAGACTCTGTTGTGCATTAGACACTTTGCTAGGAGTGAGTTCATTGATAATAGTTTTAAAATCCTATGAAGAATTTCTATTATTATTATTCACAGGAAAGGAAGAGTTAAGAGGACTTCAGTCATTTGTTCAAGGGCAAATTTCCAGTCAGGAATAACAATAGAACACACCAGCAAGCTATGGTTGATGTAACTGTCTGCTCTTCTCAGAGGCCAGTCTTGCAGGCTTCAGTCTACAACCCAGCATTTCTTGGGCTTTGCCAAAAACATTTACCTCACATCCCCATTTACTCCACATCCCCATCCATCCAGTCCTTAAGGACAGAGCTGTGAGCAATGACTATTTTTTTATCAGAATATTTCCATCATTTGTTACACCTCGGTTCTTTCTTTCGTAGCTCCATGGCAACATCTGTGTGCTCATAGGGATCTTAGCTGAAGAAGCCTGTCTCACTGCTGTGTATACGGTGTTATTCTCTACCACAGAGTAGATGGGAGGCTCCGTCAACACATTATTTTTCCAACTTTCCACATCTGCATGCACATTGAAATCTGTTTATTCCATCCTGGGGACATCATGTTGTCTTTTCTCTCATTCATCTTCCTTCAGTGTGAGTTGAACCAGAGATGTGGCCCCTAGGGACTTGTCAATCTGAAACAGCCACTGGGGCTGCAGCCTCCTGTACGCACCCAGGTCCATTGGACTGTGTCTACATGGTGACACAAAAGTCATCACATAGGTCTACCTGGGCATCTACTAATAGAAATTCTTATTACATCAGTTGTGATTGAAAACACAAGTCAGATGTTCACTTGCTCTGTTCTCCTACTCTCTTCTTTTCTCCTTTCCTTCTTTCTTCCTTTAAGGAAAAGTATCTTTATGGTCCAGAGAAACTCTATGCCGTAAGAATAGATAGTAAGTTGAGGCCTTCAAATGGACTAGCTGTATAAACTTAAATAAATCATTTGACTAGCTGATCACATTAATTATATTAGTATTTTTTTTAACCCCCTCAAAATGCATGCTTTATGGATCACAGAAAAATGTGGAAATACCACATTTTAAACGTAAAATGTTATTCAAGTGTGAGTTGGCAGCACTCTTAAAATTCATATCCCTCTAGGGGCCGATGTGAAGAGAAATGCAAACTTTGTGCCCAGGGGAATTTGCTTGATATAAAGGATAAATTGGGGTGGTTCCCAGTCCTGGACTCCTGTCAACAGATGCTAGCCAGTAGTTCAGAGGTCAGGAGTATGTGCAGACTGAGGACTCAGTCCTAGTCCCAGATAGGTACCAGCTCAGTCTCCAGCCAGCAAGGAAACAGTGGCTGCTGCTGTTTTGAGGGGAGGAAGGCACACTGGATGTTCAGCATCCCAGATGAGGGGTTGCAAATTTGAAAGCTCCTAATGACACAACCTCAGGCAATGGTGACTCCTTTCATCAAGAACACTCTTGCCATTCGTTACATCTCATTCTTCTTCTCAGCCCCTCCACGTTAAAACCAAGTAAAAAATTATCAAGCCCTAGGAGAAAAATCTAGTGATTTATTCAGGATTAGTCACAAACCAGTGGTGCTGAAGTTTGGAATGTGTGCCTTTCAGGATCAACTGAAATGTGGAAGGAAGTTTTTATGAGCTCTACTCTCTGACCCGGTTTAATCATTCCTGATGGAGACATAGAAGAATAAAATAAACACCATTCATCCATCATGCCATGCTTCCCTGCTTCTAGGTATATTAGTGTAAATTGAATTTCACAGCCCCTACCTGTATCCATAAGTGCTCCATTATAGTGGGCACCAACTAGGAAATTGCTAAGAAGTGTCCTCTCATCCGCTGTTTCTTGAGAGAACATAAGAAAAGGATTGCTAATCATGACACAGCTGGCTATACAGGACTGGCTGGGTTTCAGTTTCAAGAACAATGGTTACTAGTTGGGATTGAGTAGCTTACTTCCCTACCCCACAACCCTGAAATGGAAGAGATGGATCAGCTCCTTATAGGCCAATTAATCGAAGGGTAGAAAAATGGAGTGAGAAACCAATGGTCACCGAACACTAGAAACAACTTCAAGAGACCCTGTAGACTCTTGCTGGGTGTTCAATATAGCTGCTTCTTTGGAGACCCTCCTGGGATTACCCTCAGGCATTACCCTCATTGTTCAGGGAAGGGACTGAAGCTCCCCCATTAAACAGCTAAGCTAAGTCCACAATGATGTGGACATTCAGACATATACAGAATCTCTAATCAGGTGTCCCTGAATACCAAAAGCCAAGTTTCCAAAGCCAGGCAGCCTCCAAAATTAAAATGTGCTTAACTTAAAGAGAGAATCAATTAACTTGATTCACTACATAATTTCACAAGGAAGGAAGAAAAAAAGCAGGAGAATGTTTTGTTTATCTTAATATTCCTCATAGAAGAAAGCTATTATTTGTTGAACACCTAATAAGGACCATATTCTTGCCAAGTATTTTCCATTTAATTCAGAACACTCAAACCTAAAAGAGCTAATGAGACTCCACTGAAGGAGGAAGGAAGTGGCCAATGTCAGGTCCCAGCTCTTCCTACAGGGTTTTGGGGATCAAAGCAAATATGTAGGTATAATTGAAAAGCACTTAGTGAGCTGCTAATCACTCTACAAATGAATGCTATTGTGAGGGAGATAGTGAGGAGTTCAATCAATTAGTGGCAAAGAACTTAACTATTTGCTGTATAAACAAACTCTGAATTGCTGACTAGGCCATCCTTACCGGGCCCTGCTCCGTCTTCTGACCAACCCAATGAATTCTCAGCATCCAGCTCAGAAATGTGGGCAGGTGACTATGTTTCTATGTTCTCTTGGAGTTCTTCACAGCCACAGTCCTGCTGCAGACACTGAAACAGGGCCCACTTAAGATTTTCCTTTAGTCTCTTGACATCTGGCATCTTGCTGGCATCTTGGTCACTTTCTCCAAAGCGAGAAGGCACATGTTGTTCATGAAAGCCAACTGACAATCAGGTAGGCCATACAGTGTTAACGGCCACTTGTATCACGTCCCAGAGACATGGTTTGTTCTTGTTCTTTATAGGGGTTTTCTATACAAGCTCCAAATGACCAACCTAGGACTTGGATAGGACACAATCCTGTTAGGCTTAGAGGACTCTGTAAACTTAGCCTTGGTGGCTCCAACTCCAATTGGGGAGAGTGTGCATAAATTTTGTTTCTTAGAACTTGGTTCTTGTCTGTCACTTCCTTTTCCAAATTTGGGGAGATATTAACTACATCTTCTCTTTGGATGCTCTTGCTTCTGTTCAGAAACTCACCTCATGCAGAGAAAACCAATCATTTCTACTACACTAATGTGTGCTATCACCCTATCCCAAGATCAAGGTTGTATTTCTTTTTGTTGATGTAAGTAAAGTGTACATGTCTATGAGGATGTGTGTATAGGCTAGCATACTCTCATGGTATGATTCTCTCTGCTTAATCTTTTTCTACTCTTTAAATATGCCTAAGCACCAAGCATATCTTTCTCTCACACTATCCTGTTCTGCTCAGATGGAGGCCACCCAAGTGAAAATGGAGGCCGTGTCCCCAGGTGGTCCCCTTTCAGCACAGAAGAAGTCTTTTTCTGTGTTGTCAATCAGCTGCCTGCCACCTATACATCTATATGCTTAACTGCCTTTCTGGTGTCATTGCACTTTAATTCCTAATTGCCTAACAGCACTGGCAGTTAGGCACCCAACAATGACTATAAATCTGCTTGCAGTGGGAATTACATTGCCTGTACTAGGAAGGTTCCCATGAAGCCCTGGCTGGCTGTACCCCTGACTGGAGAGGGTTCGAATGATTTCAAGGACATTCCTATTTCCATTCTAGTACATGCAAGGTCAAGTTAGACAGGGAGGAGACTACCTTAGAGAGCCTTCCTCCTGCAGCACAGTGGTGATATTGCTTGTGCCACAATGGAAATTTGAGGTGTATGCACGATCTTGTGCCAGTGATCTTTGGGACCATCTTAGGCAAGTGAAGACACAGCTTATTACCTGACCTTGACTCTCAAAAGCCCCATAGGTGGTCCCACTGCTGTCCAAGGTTACTTGGCAACTGGTTTAAAACTGAATTAGTGTTCTGAGTCCTTATTGCTACTAAATCCTTCATAAAGGTTAAGGTTGGAGAACAGATCACGACAAAGCCTCTCCCCCTTAGCATGTGAGGTAAAGATGCTGGCCTGTTTGTGTTAGGCTCCAAGTTCTCAGTGAGAGCAGTAGTTCTCTGGATCTCCTGCAAAATGTCACAGTGCTGGAGCAGAAGAGGGGGGAGCGCAGTCTTGGAAGGAAAAAGTTTCAACATGACTTCTTGTTAATACAAAGCTTGTCAAACACATCACCTAGAAATACTGAATGTCTTTATTAGATTCTTTTATCTCCCCCCGAGATTGGAGGGACGCACCAGTTGCTTCTCGGTGGAGATGTCATCATCCAGAAACTAATTAAAGGCTACGCAGGAAGCTCGGGCACTCACACTCTGGAGAACAAAATGCATTAGCAAGCAGAGGAAAAAAAATTACAAGTGAACTTTATATCGAAAAGGGCAAGTTGGGAATTTGACAATAACTCTTCTTTCTCCCTCACCAGCTCACAGCAGGTGAAAGTGGGCCCCGTCAGGATGTCAATGAATCTTGATGCAAGGCCATCTGCTCCCCAGCATCACTCAGGAAGGGATTTGTCCTATCTGGGTACCAAGGGCTGAGGACTACATGACCACTATGGGAATTGCAATCAGGTAAGTTTCAAGCCAGGCTCTGCCCCTTCAATTGAGGCAGAGAGAAAATGTGTATATCTAAACAACATTCATTTATTTGTGCAGATTGAGGAGGCTGGCCACTCAAGCCAAAATACGTGTGAGTACAGGAAAGGCAGACTGAAGCAGATACGGTACCTCATGCCAAGATAAACTCAAAACCTATGCCCTCCTTGACTTTAACTACAGAATAGGCCTCCCCCGTGCATCCTGTGAACATCGCTTTGTGGTGACCAAAGATCTCTACAGGTGCCATGGTGTCCTACTTTATCTTCCCTCTGTTTATGCTTTGTATTCTTTCTTGTCTCATTATTCACAGAGTCCAGAGACTAAAACTTAAAAACCTATCTTTGTCATTCAGGGACCATTACCACCTCACACTGATTCCATGGCAACCCTAGACTATGATGTGTGAGACAGTCCCTGATTCCTGCCTAGGTTTTGAAGCTCCTGTCCCTGTCTTCTGCAACATCGTTCATCCTTTGAGCACATCTTGTCTTCCACTAGTATTTTATTAATTATTGGCTGCATGACTGACTGTCAATAACTAATAAAAGTGGAAGCCTAAATGTTTGCTGGATAGCTCAAGAAAAAAAGGAGTTTAAAACCTTCATGTTGACACAGCAGGCTACCTCTGCTTGTCCTGCATACCTTTCTGCTCTTTTCTCACATGATGCTTGACCAATGAAGACACATGAGCTAACATTCAATAAGGGTCTTCTAAGACAGATAGGGTGCTGAGCATCAGCATATCCAAGAGCTCAGAAGTGGTCTGGCACCAACTACACAGAGTCTAATCGTAGCTGTGGGTCCGCTGTTACTTATCTGCTACCTAATGCATACATACCATATACATTAACACATTTCAACACATTTTTGAAATGGTAAAACATATATCACAAATGTTTCATCTTCAACTTATTTTAAATCTAAAGTCCAATAGAATTAAATACATTTATAAAACCATATATTTTTGAGACTGATTTAACAACTCAGTAGTCTTGACTACCACACATGTTACATGTTACATAATATCCTATAAAAGGATGACTATACTGAGTGATTTAGCTCAGGGAGTGTCCAGCACATGCTAAGGGACCAAACTCATAAACCCATATTACAAATATAGTTGTTTATCTACTCCAGTTGGAAATACTCCAACTAGAATTACATAGGCCAGTGTCTGTATAACCAAATACCAGGTACTACCTCTTACCCAATCTGAGGGCTCCTTCTTTGTCCTTGTTATTATTAAGTTAGCCTGTGCTTCTTGATTCCCTTTTCTCCGTAGTTTATCGAGTTATCTTTGTTATCGAGTGGCTTTGTTCTCCTCTTGCCTTACTGACTACTCCTCAGTTCATTGCTCAGAGGTGGAATGCTGTATTTCCTATGGACCACTTCCCTAACCGCTATTAGATATTCTTGGATTCAGAGTTCATGACTCTCCCTTATGCTGTACACTCATGAAGGAGATCCCAGCATCTACACATTTTAGCTATGTGGAGATGGAACTCAGTTTTATCCTTCCATAAAAATGATGGTATAATAATGGCCCTTCCTGTAGGGCTTTCCTAGAGATTTAATGTGTTCACATGCATAAAGCGCTCAGAACAATACTGAGCTCGATAATGTGTGCTCAATAAAGCTGATGCATTTACAATGTCCCAAATAGAATTCTGGATTCTTCCTCTCCCTACTCGAAAAGCTCTTCCTCTCCTCGTTTGCCCCTTCTTAATTAATCACACGCTTGCCAACCTAATCTCTTTGAACAAAGAAACAGGAGTTGCCCTTAATTTCCCTCATCCCCCTTGCTTTCTGTGTCCAACTATTAAATCTCGTTTACTTTGTTTTAAAAAATAACCCTTTACCTTCCCTAAATCTCATTCTCTTCTCTTTGGAGATAATTTCCATCCTTTTGATTATGCAAGTCTGCTTTATGCTGTGCTATTTATTTTCTGGTCTTCCTCTTTTTTTATATTAGACATTCCATTCTATACAGTATAGAATAATTTTTAGACCAACCAAAACACACACACACAGACACACACACACAGACACACACAGACACACACATCCACACACAGACACACACACACACACACACATCTACCCTCTATTTCCAACCCTCCAATGACATCTCACTACTACACTGGGCACAAAATTCAAAGTTCATAGTTATGTTTCTAAGTTGCTACCCAGCCGCAGTGGGTGGATTCGCTACTATATCTTGGGCTATTTTTTTTATGCAGCTCTCTGATCTGCTTTCCATTCCATGCAGAATTCAAGCATGTTTGTTTTTTTAAATAAGGTTTTGCCATTTCTGTTTCTTATCCCCCCAAAAACCTTCACCCAGACAATCATATGGTAAGCGTTTTACTATTTAGGTCTCATTAAAGCGTCTCTAAGCTCAGCGTCCTTCCTGCCCACGTCTTCAAAGCAGCCACACCTCATCTCAGTACTCTCTCTTTATAATTCCACCTGAATTATTTTCAATAATGTGTGTTCAATGTTTCTATCTTTTCACTGGATTATTTCCTCCGAAGAGTGCTGAGGAATTGAACCTGGGGCCTTGTGCATACCAAGGATGAAATTTCATTGCATTCTAATCTAGTCTTTGAGGTCTGATGGGATAGGTAGTACATTAAACATGCCCATCATGAAAACCTGACTATCTCAGTTTCATTTCCAGAATCCCAAATGGTGCCTCTGACCGTGCCATGCATCATGGCACAGGTGCACCTGTTATCACACATGCGCATTATAAACAAATATACATGGCATTAATATTTTTTAAAAAAATTAAAAACTGGACCCTCCAGGAAAATGAAACCTTATATTGCACCAACTCTACCCCAGACATCTAGAGTGGTGCCCAGTTCACGGTAGGACCTTGATACACTCAACCACCCTTGGTCAGAATTTATTAGTATGTTTTATTATTATCTGAAGTCCTTTTCTCGAACCACTCTGCTGGGGCATATCATAACACTTTGTAGTAACCACTGCACATGAATCATCCTTCTAAGAAGACTTGAGAAGACAGAACCTACAATCTGTCTCTCTCTTCCTGTGTTTTACCTTGACAGTGAACAGAAAATAGTATTCCACCATCATGGTCCAGCTGTGCACTGGGACCGAGTCATGCCCGTTGTCTTTCCTGGGGCTTCTTGGTAGGAGGGACATATGAAGATAACGATTTCCATGGGTCAAATACTGACAACTGGAATGACTAAACTTGCTTCTACACACAATCCCAAATCTGCACGTGTGTGTGTATGGGTGCGCATGTGGGTGTGCGATATGTGTGTTATATGTATGTATTTGTGTGTGTATGTAGGATTTGGGATGTGTGTATATGTTTGTGGTATGTGTATCGATGTGCATGTATGTTGTATGTGGTGGGGGTATGTGTACGTGTGCACACGTGAGTGTGTGTGTGTGTGCATGCCTGTGTGTGTGTGTTATAAATGTGTGATTGTGGTGTGGATATGTGTATCTATATGTTTATAGTGAACCAGAAGGCAGGACAGTCTTATTTCCCACTGCAGAATATGTCACTTGTTGTGAAGCTGCAGAAAATGTTAACTTGCTTTGGAGAAGTTCAGTTTCCTCTAAAGCACTAGGACATCAGAGAAAACAGTGGCTTATGGGCTGCGGCTGTGTTGGGTAACACAGAGACGCTAAACAAAATCCCTGTCGCCAGGCAATAAATTAAAAGTAGGTCTGTGCTACTGAAGATAAATCAGCAACTTTAAGATTCCTCCCCTGAGCTGGACATCTTCAAGGAACATAGGACAGGTGTCTCCAAGCTGAAGTACCGGTTAAAAAGCTGTCCTTTAAATTACATTTGGGCTATTTCTTTTCTGGCTGGCTGTATTTTTTTGTGATCTATCTGGAGGCTTAAAAAGACACACAGCAAAATAAATCTCAGTTCCATTAAGCACACTGTGGACTTGAATATTTGTTCTTATCTTTGGTCTCTCTTCCTTTCTATCACATCCCCCGCTACCCCGCCCCCTCCCCAGTGCTATCAAACATCAGCACCAGAAAATGTTTACGATTACTCCTGACACTGATACTAATCTAATTCCCTGTAATTGCGATTCATCATCATGTGGGCTTCCTCTCTGCTTTATGAGGCTCTAGCATTCGCATCTCACATATCTTATAACTCCAGATATAAACTCGACCTGTTTATTTCTAGACCAAAGTGATTGGCAGTAGAGTGGGCTCTGGTCTACACTCCAGGCAGAGCATCGGGGTCAGTGGAGACAGCCAAGGGGCACCGCCACAGTCTAGATTAGATCAGCACAAGTGAATGCACTTGCCTTCATTTTAAGTCGGGCCTAGGCCCCTGCTGAGTCAAATCAATATTTAATAATTGTGAGATACGGTTATGTGGATGTGGGGGGGTCTCCATTTGCCCCACACTGGGAACTGTTTGCAGCAACACTGCACATACAGCATCTCATAATGCCTGGTGCTGGCTCCTCTGGCAATTCCTATTTTTATCAACACTACTATTCACTTCCAAAATGCATAATAAAGATAATAAGCTAAATCCCAGAGGAGGTCTGCCTGGACCAAAGCAGCTAGGGATGAACACAAGTTCATTAGAGCAGGTAGTGGAATTTTCCTTTGCGGAGGTGTGAACTGGGAAGGGCAGTGCAACTGGAGACAAAGCAAGATAGTTTTTGAAAGTCCTTGTAAAGAGTTCAAAAGAGCATGGCTCTTCTGATTCCCTTGGGGTCACTCCAATCCAATACCTTCTCTCAGAGCTTCAGCCCCCTCATCTGTAAGAAAAGTCTGGGCTAGTTGGAGTGTCCCTGTTTCAGCACTATTGACCTTTTGATTCTTGTTGTGGAGGGAAGGGAATCCTGTCCAATTGTAGGATATTTGGCAGCACAGATACCAGCAGCTCATCCCACACAAACTTCCGGTGTTACATACACTTGGAATGACTAGAATACAGATGTTGCCAATTGTATTGGGGACATAGAGTCTATGGAACCACTGGGTCAGCTCACTCTGGAAAAGCCTCTGGAGCTTTCTGTGATATGATATTCTTTTCATCTTCCTTCTTTGGAGATTTGCATGGAGATGCTGGTCACAGGTCTGCAATCAACTAGACATTTCTCCTATATTCCATGCCAAGTTTGACGTTGCTTTGCACTGAACTGTTTTCTTAGGCTTAGGTAACTTAGGAGCACTGTGTCTGTTATGGTACTCCTTGAGAAGTAACCTTATCACAGCTTGGCAGTCTGGCTTCTAGAGACAGATGGGTAGCCACAACACTTCCTGATTTGATGAGTGCCCTCCAGTGGCTGGAGATACCCTAAGCGCTCCTCACTGCCTTTGTACCTTCATCCATGATAGCTGAGCTCAGTCTCACTGCCCCCTTCTGCAGGCCACCAGCACTGCAGGGTCACTAGCTACTGAATGGCTCATTATCAGGGGCAAATCTATCAGAGCTGTGCCTCAGTCCCAGCCCTGTAATGAATCCTTCAATTGGCTAGGAATGAATGCATTAATCTGGGGCTATTAGAGCCTTTTATCAGGCTGCCTAAAATATACTGCCTTCCCAAGCATACTGAGCAGGCATTTCACCCTAAAGGGATATGTGGGTGGGAACACTATATTGGCACTAACTAAAACAGAGTAGCTAAGAAAAATACCACATATAGGTGGAGAGGAAGGGCACTCGAGCCCAAAATAAGGGGACAAAGTCACAGTATATTAGTAACTTCCTTTAGAGTGAGGAAGAAGAGAAGGCAAAAAATAAAAAGCAAGATACAGAAGTCCTCAGGGTTGCTTCCTGAATAGCTACATGGTTAAAGGAGAGGGGTCCTGGAGCAGGGCAGGCCTTGATCCAGTCATCATGTGTTGGACATAGTCAGATGGCACATAGCAGAATCTGGTGCTCACTGTGCATGTGTCCACAATTTCGTAAACAGAGGCGAGGCAGTGGGCATATTTACGTACCTATTTCTATCCCAGAGGCCTCCCACTGAGAACGAGACAAGAATTCAAACTGTCAGGTAATAGACACCACCAGAACTCCAGTGGGGAGGGGGCCTGGGCAGGATAGCTGCAGCAGACACCAGGCTAAGGGCAAGACAGCAGGAGTAACAGGCCACCTGGGACAGTTTGAGGCCACAGCTTTGGTGATTGAGGGCTTATTTGCTTATGAAATAGAAATTATTACAAGTGCCTTGCTTTATCTTGTGTTTGTGAAAACTAAACATAATAATTCATGTGAATGTGTTCTCATACCAATAAAGAAATGGCTGCAAAGCCACAGCATGAATGCCAAATACTTCTAGTCCTAAATAAATAAATAAATAAATAAATAAATAAATAAATAAATAAATAAACAAATAGGCAAGCTGTTCAGCATTGGCCACATGATTATGTCTCTGCCTGTTCCTGATCTATTATGATATTTAGTGGCCTGTGGATTCCCCAATGACTTGGCATAGCAGTTAAGTTCAAAAGAATAGGCATCACTGGAGACCTGAGTATGTGTCGGCTTCCTTCTGTAGTGATGTGGGCTCTTGGCAATGAGCAAGCTAGCTTATTCGGGGATAGATCGGTACTTGACTGATCCCTTAGTTTTGGTCACATCGTTTCCTGATTTTATTTGGATCATAGTCTCACTAGAATGTGAGCTTCATGGGGTGGAGTCAGGTAACTTTCAGACTCCCCTCTTCCCCAGGAAGCCCCAGGGACCAAGATAGCTTCCAGAGTGGCTCAGTGATTGAGTCACCAGAGATTCCTACTGCTGTGCCTTTATCTATCTATCTATCTATCTATCTATCTATCTATCTATCTATCTATCTATCTATCTATTTACTATTGTCTTTAGGGAATCTAGAATCAAGGAGCCTTCCTCATAGCTAGGGATTTACAGATTTCAATCATCATCCTCTTAACTCTGGAAAGCAGAACACTGTAGATTTGATGTCCTTTTTCCTCTAATCTCTCATTTCTAGGGTAGGAAGGAGATAACTAGGCAAGGGTGGCAGTTATTCTTGATGAAGATGAATCGAGGCCAGTGCAGCTGTCTGCCTTTAGCTATGGTGACCTGCTATCCACCTGAGCACAAAGCAGGGTCAGCAGTAGAAAGTATGAGCTCCCAAATGACATGAAAGCAATTGATGCCACCAAGCCTTGAAGCTTCTTTTCCACTTCATCCTGGGCATCCTCCCAGCCCTCAGGGAAGCTATGTTCTTACAGAAAATAATTTCCCAACTTTTTCCTTGCCAAGGCTCTGGAGTCTATTTTTATACTTGTGACTACCAGATCATTTTTAATAATGACAGTCTTTTACTTAATAATAGAGAATTATTTAAAATTATGTATATTGAACCATATCAGCATCTCTGGGAAAGGGAACAGCCTAGCTGTCCATCAGTTGATTAATGGATAATGAAAATGTGATACATATACCAGTGGAATATTACTCAGATGCAAAAAAAAAAATCACATAAAATTATCAAATTTACAGGTAAAATGGATAGAGTTGGAAATAATTATACTGAGTAAGGTAACTCAGACCCCCAAAAACAAATGTTACATGTTTTCAAACTTTGGCTCTGCATTTAAATTGGGATACTCAAAGAGGTCAGGAAACTAGTACTGGCCATGGGAGGTAGATTTTAAGGCAGTGGTATACACAGGTAATATGAAAAGAGATAAGTGAACAGGAAGGGTTAATTAGAATGCAGGATATGAGGGTAGGGTAGGGGATGCATATGAGGACGGATAACTGTCTTAGTTAGAGTTTTACTGCTGTGAAGACACACTATGACCAAGGCTACATTTATAAAGAAAAGCACTGAATTGGGACTGGCTTACAGGTTCAGAAGTTCAATGTATTATTATCCTCATGGCTGGAAACATAGCAGTATGCAGGTAGACATGGTGCTGAAGGAGCTGAGAGCTATCCATCTTGATTCACAGGCTGCTGAAGGATACTGTTTTCCACACTGAGCAGAGCTTGAACATATATATAAGACCTCAAAGCTTGACTCCACAGTGACACACCTCCAACAAGGCCACACCTCCTAACAGTGCCACTCCATATAAGCCATGAATTCATACAAATGAAGCTATGGAAGCCATATCTATCCAAACTACCAAAACAACCAACACTAAGGACCTCTGAATATGCCATATGGACACTTAAAACAATAGGAGATTCCTAAAATATACACATATACACGTACATAAAATGTTACTCTATAATGGGGATAGGTAATGTCTCTTTCTAATACTATAGATCACCAAATAAAGAGTCCAATGTCAGATATAAGTGATATCCTTTCAAGCATTTGGTGGGTTGTTTTTGCGGACCATGCATCCACCCCACCTTCAGCAAAAAACAAAAACACAAAAGCAAAAACAAAACCCAGAACACCTCAGGCTGAAGCCATTGCTCTTGGTCACTGTCCAGAGCATGATGGAAGTCCCTGTTGCTGATGAGGCCACCACATATGTGAGTCACAGGACAGAATACCTCAAACTGATATCAACCAAGAAGCTTCATTTCTACTGGTTAACTTATTTACTGCAAAGGGAGAAGGCCATCGAGGACTTTACCCAGCTGTGAACCACACAAGCCACCACAGTGATTGGATTGGCAAGATCTGCTCCTCTGTGGCTCCTGCTCCAGGTTCCTAATTTGAGTTTCTACCCTTACTTTCCTCAGTTATGGACTGTGACATGAAAGTTGTAAAAAAAAGAAATAGCCACCTCCTCCGGGCGATGTTGGTCATGGTGTTTTATCACAGCAGTAGAAAACATAATTGAAAAGGTAAAAAGATGGTAAGGTCAAAGACGACTATCTATGGCAAAACTATGTGCTTGATATGATAGGGCACTGCTCACATGAACTCGCAGGGGCTATGACCGCATGCACAGGATCTGCATAAGATCAAAGCTGCCAAAATCTCGGCCTGGGAAGACAAGGGGCTAGTGAGCTTGTGCCTCTATTTGAGAAGTTATTTTTAATTGATATCTGCTGGAGAAAGAGTTAAGGTTTCCCAGGATTGTGGCCTCTGAAAAGTTAGCCATGCTCCAGTAGATGCTCCTACAACTTTGTACATACTAAGAATCCAGCAAATTTAGAGGATTGCAGAGTAAAAAGAGAGCGCATAAAGTTGGGAGAGAAAAGTGATGGAAGGAAATGAGGGTAGATTTGAATGGAACAGTTTTATTCATGCATGAAACTATCAATTAAAAAGTTATATAGAGCAAAGTTAGTAATGCTCAAATTCATTTCTGAATATATTATCTCGAGCCATTTGTGCAGTTATTGGCAAAGAAAGAAAATCATATGAATTAAGATCATCAAAAGGCATCAAGCACTGATTTGGAGCATCATTTCCCATCGGAGAAATGCTAGAAAGAGCCTCTGTGACCATTATGAACACAGGGATTATTTCAGTATATGAATGGAAGAAAATTTTCCCTCTTAAGAACAAAGAGAGTGGAGAAGAGATTATTATGAAAGACAGAAAAGCTTTGCTGTATGTTGCCAAAATAAGTGCATGCACACATGTCTGATGCTTGGAATACAAGCGTGCCCAAATACACATAGCTATATGTGCAAATGCCAACATGTGTACTGCAGGAATGGGTGAAGCAATGAGAACACTCTAGGGACAGCATCTGATGTTTAAGCATGCAAAGACTCCTGACACTGAAAGCTTGGGGTCTGAGGGGTTTGTTTTTGTTTTAATGTTTTTTGTTTTGTTTTGTTTTCTGTTAAGAAGTATTTCTACCTCAGTAGCACTGGGCAGACACAATCTTTTTTTAGAGGATCTGGAAGAATAACAGATCAGATTTCATCACACACTGTCACTATACATATAAACAATCCCAGGAGAAGAATCTGCTGTTCTGTGACACTGTGCAATAACAACCTGAATCAACCGAAATTAGTAAGGTACAAAAGTCAAGCTGCAGCAGAAGGTCCCAATACCCAGCTACATAAAAGCCTTGCTTCCTACACTGCAGGTCTGCCTTGAGGATGCTGCTATATCCCAGGATCACAAAACTGTGCTCCTTTAACAATGCCACATTAACCTCATTCAAGGTCAGCTTCCTGGGAGGGAAAATTCTTTCTGCCAGGAAATGTATAGCTATTTCTTCATGGACTTCATTTGATGGAGTTACAAATAACACAAACATGTTTTCAGAAAAAAAATAACCCTGAAATTTTAAGAGGTGGATACTCTGGTCTTTCCTCGTAGGTATGAGCAATTGAGGGAGATAGCTGTTTGCCAAGAGATCAGAGGACTCCACTTGCTGCACTGCCAGGAATGGGGAAGACTACAATAGGTAACTCTATGGAAAAAGGACTTACACCCTTCTGCCTCATGTGAGAAAGAGCTCTGCTTGCAGCCAATGATTTGTTTATGTGATGCTACAAGGACAGGTCACACAGGAGAAAGCAGCCTCCTTCCCATATGGGTTTAGAACTCAGAAAGTACATATCACCACCACACATGTTCAGCAAGTACAGAGCTATGGAAAGGGGAATCTTTGGAACTGACAACTGATGTTCTGAATCAGTTGAATCTACAAGCCTCACCCCAAAGAAAAGAGGAGGGGTGATAACACCTTGTGAGGAGACTGGAGTTTTGTAGATGTAGATGCAGAAATTAGCAAGGATAGCTGTGCATAACTTTTCCTGTGGTGAGGTTACAGTCTGAGTGTGTCTCTCAAAGATTCATTCCTAGAGGCTTCTGGTCCCCAACACAGCCTTGTTAAGGTGAAGGGACCTACAAGATATGATGTTGTCTTAGGGTTTCTATTGTTTTGAAGAAACACCATGCCCAAAAGCATGTTGGGGAAGGAAAGGATTTACTTGGCTTACAATTCTACATTGATGTTCATCATCAAAAGAAGTCAGGACAGGACCTGAAGTCAATCAGGGAAGGATCCTGGAGGCAGGAGCTGATGCAGAGGCCATGGAGGAGTGCTGTTTACTGGGTTGCTTCACATGATTTGCTTATCCTGCTTGCTTAAAAAAGCAGGACCACAGCTCGGGGATGGCACCAGGGAAAATGGGCTAAGCACTCCCCCAATTGAGATCTTACAGAGGCATTTTTTAATTGAGGTTTTTCTCCTTTCAGACAACTCTAGTTTGTGTGTCAAGTTGACATAAGACTAGTCTGTACAGTTGCCCATTTATGATTATTTGGTTATAAGACTCACCCTTAGAAGTGATTTATGCTGGTCCTCTGTAGTGAGTTAGTGTTTTTAAAGTGTAGATTACTATAATATGAGGCTCTCCCATGCACTTAGCTCCTTCTGCATGCTGCCTGCTCCCTTTCTGCTTCTCTACCTTGTTGTAAGACTGTAGCATCAGTGTCATGATGTTTTAATTCT
Source organism: Uromys caudimaculatus (assembly GCA_028551405.1). Lineage (NCBI taxonomy): Eukaryota > Metazoa > Chordata > Mammalia > Rodentia > Muridae > Uromys > Uromys caudimaculatus. Next base: position 86,275,637 of record CM052706.1, on the reverse strand, counting down.
CTAGGCCAGAAATGCAAGCCAAGTAAATGTATTTATTTGAAAAAGTACCAAACCTCAGATACTTTGTTATAGTAACTGCAATTATTCTGATAGACTCTGTAAATACAATCTTTTCAAGGTTCTCTCTCTTTCAAAAAGCAAAATATTTCTAACCCTTATACATTGACAAATGCCTATGCCAAACTACAATGTGATTACATGTACCATTCACCATGAAGCTCATAAGTAAAAGCTACAGTTACTATGGAGGTTGAAGGGTTGGATACTCTTGGGGCAATGGGCTGGGATTTGCTTCATAATAATGAGCTGCTGAAATCCTTCAGACCAGTGAGGCAAGTGTCTTGCCTTAATGTTTGTTTATCAGATGATGGTTTAGAATGACAAAGAACCCACTAACTCCTCTGCTTTAGAATCAGGGGCTGGAAAGGGGCAGTTTATAGCATTAATTTCTCAGCCCTTATCTTCAGAACTCTATATTTTTCCCCCTGAGAATTTTCTCAGTGGCATGAGAATTACTTTCTGAAACCAATTGGTTTCTTTTTCTTCTCAGTTCTCATTTGCTACCTTGGTTTTATCAGCACCTGTGTTTTTAAGAATAACGAAGATGGTGACAGCCTGATTAAAGTCTTGGGTCTTTGTTTTAGTTTTTGGCTAAAGTTTCCGAGACTTTTTAGATCTGGAGAAACACACTTATCCTGGTGCTGTCAAGGAACATGAGGTATTTTCAGATGGCACCTGTGTTCTTAAGAGGGTGACTTGCATCTGAGAATATTTTGCTAGCATGTGCACAGTCCTGTGGCTTCCTCTTTATGGTGATTGCAAATTTGGCTCCAGAGCCTCATAACTGTGATGGCCACTAATCTACTGTTTCTACTGGAATGAAAAATCCCTTCAGAAAAATGAGAGCTGCATCTTCCTGGTATTAGGTTAAAGTTTCTAACAAAGCATTTGTGCCAAGTACGAACTGGAAATATTCAAAGTAGGGCAGTGGGAGTCAAGGCCCTGAGCACTATGTGTGCTGATGTCAGTGCTGAATGTGTCCAGCAGGACATAATAAATCACTCTGGAACAAGCTTCTTCTCCGGGCTTCTGAGGTCCTGCAGAGTCCACACTGACGTGTGTAGGTGGCAGTGTTTGATTAACCATTCTGTGAGCAATTACTGCATACCAGGCCTTAGGAACAGAGGTTGGAATGGATAAAGCCAACAGCTTTAAAAGAATGTCATGGGGTAGAAGTGGACAGTGTGGACTCCGAATGCTATCCAGCTCGTCGTGAGGTGTAGGATGTGAACTGTTCATGCGCGTGTGGTAGGGGGGAAAATCACAAGAAAGCTTCCCTGAGTTGAGATCTTGGAAGAACTGATGTAGTCCTTAGGTGGGGAAAGAGAGCACTGAAGGAAACAGAAGCAGCATCTAGGAAAATGAAAGGGAAGCTTCAGGCATGCTGGGTAACAAGTTGGCCTGTGCCCCTCTGCTGGCATGTAGGAGGTAGAATGGGTAATGGTAAGTGGGTAATTCAAGATTTCACTTTGAAATAGTCCATATGCTTGACTAAAGATGGGGTACTGTTGAAGGATTGTGGGCAAATCTGAGTTTGGAAGGATAATGTGGGCAACCAGATAGTAATATATTTAAAAGAGTGCTAATTAGAAACAATTACCCATGTACTTCAGCATCACTGTGCATCTCCAGTCACCACCTTCCCTACTAAAATTCAAGTCTTCAGTTTGAAAGCTATTTTATTGGATGCTTCACTTGTGAGTATAAGGGAGCCTACCACTATAAGATACCCCCATGGGGTGGTGACTGTTATTACATGCCATTAGAAGGACTTGAAAGGCGTGCTTAAGGTCACAGAGCTTGTGAATCTTACAAGACCATCCTTGACAGAGGTAGTCTGACACGAGAGGATATACTCTTAGCCAGTGTGCATGGCTTGAGAGTATAAATGGCCCCCAACCCTGGGAAAGGACAGGGATAATCCAAAGAAGAGGGCCAAGAGAAAGGAAGTGTTGGTGACTGCAAGTCTTAAACCACGCCAGCCAAACACATTGTAAAACAAGAAGTACAATGGAAACTTTCAGAGGAGTCCAAGGTTCCTGACTTGGTGGATTAGATGAACTAGTGTCATTTGTCAAGATGAAAACTATTATTACAGAGAAGAGAGAATTTTACTCATGTAATATGTTGTGGGCATCTGCCATTGTGATGTTACATTGCTACCAAGCATGTGAACACCATTCCAACACTTAAGAAAGCCTGGATAGTGGACATCTGCACTAAAGCCTATTAAACATCAATAAGTGACCCTTCTGAACTTTAGTAGCTTGGTCATTACATGCGACCTGGCCTCTATTTATTGGATATGTCATCAAGGAACTGACTCTATAGGTTGTGATATGAAAAGGCATGGCCAGTTAGAATGAATCACTATTCAGAGATATGGTATTTAGAGGTATCCTAAAGTCAGAACAGGCATTAAGTTTCATGCATCCTCTGGTATCAACAAGAGAGCCACTGTTGAGTTACGGTGGCTTCAGTGTCCTTGCAGAATTCTGATATATTTCTCATTCCTTGATAAATCCTTTGTCAATTCCACAAGACCTACAATATACGTTTAGCCAATACTTTTTTGTTACGTCAACTTAAGTCAACCCTTGATCATTGAAGCCAAGAGCCCAGCTAGATGCAGACGTGTGGAACACCGTTTCTAAACCGTTAAAAACATTGAGCTCATATGCTACATGTTGTCTCCAAAATGTATTAGTAACAATGTTCAGTTCATGGACTTAGGGGGAAAGGTGGCATATCTGGATAGCTACACAAATCAGTGCCTTCAGGCCAAAGTGAGAGCTGAGTTGCACAACTTGTAGAAACACAAAGCAAGATATTAACGCAGATCCAGGGAACATCACTATGAAAGACAAAGGAGAGCAAAAAACATAAAGAGCAGGATTTGAGATGGAGTGGTCAGTTCATTGGACAGGTATGAGAGAGCAGTTTCATAAAAGACTGGGAAAGAATCTCCCAACAGTAAATCATAACAAAGACACTGATTTCATAAAGACACTAGAGAAGATACCCCAGGACTGTGAAGAACGCATGTCCTTACCATTGTAGCTTGCCTTAGTAGCTCATTCTGAGATCCTTGCATTGAGTAGGTAGTCTTGACTTACAATATGAGTCGATTTCTATTATCTCAATATTAAGGAACCATAATCTACCATCTTTATCCCTCACCTCCTGAAGGAACCCATGATGGTTTGGGGCCGCCAAATCCAAAAAATTCTGTTAAGGCAATATGATAAGAAAAACCTCATCAGACTATAGTTGTCAGTTTGTAACAGTGAGTGGTGGAGGTGGTGAGCTGAGCTGCTGACTTTGGTGACCATAAGTGTATTTGACATTTTGCTGCTGTCTTACTTGTTTGTCTTGTCTGGCACTGAGGAGCTAATCCACAGCCTTGTGCACGTTAGCCCCTTCAGAAGGCCCAACATTGTCTAAGGACATAAGTGTTAGAAATGTCTGACACTGGGAGAATTTGTGGCGTGAGTAGTTTGGGTTGTGGGGGATTTGCTTTTACTTCAAACTTGTGAATTTGCTGGCTTGAAACCAGAAGGATACCTGAGGAACCTGCTCTGCTGGTAAGAAGCTGCTCAGATGTATGGGCATCTCTATCATCCAGTCTGTTCCTTTAAGAACTGAGATCCCCCCCCCCCCATTTTCCTTGTTTCTTTGAAGTTGCCTGCTTTATTTCCTGGCTAATCTCTGCCTTTAATAATAATCCATCACTGTTTAGTAGCTCCTTTAAAAGTCATGTTTGACTTAACATGACTGTCAGTTTCTCTCTGCCTTCTGAATGCCCTCACTAATCATCTTCTACATCTCTCTCTGGGATTATTTCATTGCTTTTAAGGATGTTCTTCTCTTTTATCTTTCTCACAAATTATGTAATAATTTATTAGACCGGGAACGTGTGATAGAAAGTGAATGTGGAGCCCCACATTCAGTAAATCACCATTCTCTCTGAAGACAGCCAATTCCTTTTGTGTGTTCCAAAACCACTTACACTGGGATTGGTGGGACTTTGAATCATTCTCGGAAGCTGCTATATTTTGCAAGGTGTTTATGAACACATACACACAACAGTATTATCACGACTATCGCTCTACATTGAGAGAATATGAAGGCACTGGAGATTAAAATGTTTCCAATAGCAAGATGTTAAAACAGGGAGGAGGTTGGTGGTGCCTGCATCCTAATTCATTTTAATGGGCTACCTGTCAATCAAGAACACACCAGTTTCCACTCTTCATTTGCATCCTTGCCACCCAGTTCCATCCACTCCTCCTATGCTTCCTGATGGAGGGCCACCAAATGGTTACTGTTTTCTCATATGGCATTTAGTTCCATAAGAGTTGTATTCAGCTCTGTGTCTTCTCTATCACGCTCATGAGGATCTCTAGTGAGGTGGGCCTCCCTGCTCGCACATTACAGCGGTAGAGAATGCAGTTCTGTCTCCTCGCCATATCATCTTCCAAAATGACTTTGAGTGATCTTTTCAGAAATGCAAATCTCATCTGCTTATAAAACTTTAAAGTATTCATTTTCATCCATTTTACAAGTGTGAAAAAAACCTTTTGTGGGGTGCATAAAGGAACACCGTTCAGGATTGGCCCATTTGCATCTTGCCAATCTTGTCTTTTATTCTAATGTATTTGAACAAACCCTCTTAGTGTCATGTCTCTGTCTCCATCACCTCTCCCACCACATACACACCTCTTTCTGCTGACCCACCACTCTCTTTAAGTCTTTATTAACCATATGCTAGATCAAGATCTTAGTGTAGCCTCCCCCCACCCCGAATTTCCTCTTCCACATACAGTCTAGTTCCTTGGATTGATGAACTATGTTTTACGTGGCTCCCTTCCCTCAGCCCTTTATCTAGACTCCAATCTGGAAGACTCCTCTGGCTTCACCCTACCTTGAACCATATTGTGTTTGATGTATCTCTTCTCTCGAGTGTCTCACAGCACAGCTCTTTGGATTTATTATGGGGAATGACCTTTGTGACAACTCTGGCAAGAGAAGTTTCCTTTTGTCTCTAAGTATCTAAGCAGCGCAGAGTGCCTGAACAGGCCCAGTCCCCAATAGTGAATAAAGAGTAGATAAAACCAGGAAGAAATGTGAGCTTGGATCACGTCGTTAACGTAATGAGTTAAACTGCATGATTGAAACACTACCTTTTCCTTTGCTTTGAATTCATTGATCCTGTTATGTTATGTTGAATGCTACATTCTCATAACCCACACTTGCACTTAGTATCTCAAACTCATTTTAGTTCTGAATAAAAATATTTCTCCTTTAGGTGGTTTGTATCTACAGCATAGCAATTTCCATTCTTTTTGGGTTAATTTTGACTTTTCCCATTAGTATTTCTGGTGGACAAATTAATAATTATCATTCCCTTCCCACAGTCAAATTTTAAGATAAGCAACTGATCCATAAAGGTTATGTGTGTGTGTGTGTGTGTGTATATATATATATATATATATATATATATATATATATTGGACTGGAGAGATGGCTCAGTGGGTAAAACACCTATTGTATAGGTATAAGGACCTTGGTTCAGATTCCTAAAATCCATGAGAAGCTGGATGTGATAGTAAATCTGTTATCCCAGTGTTCCTGGGCTGACATGGGAGGTAGAAATAGAAAATCACCGGAAAAGCATGGTCTAGCTGGCCTGCCATACGTAGGAACAAGGAATAAGATACCCTTAGTCAAACAAGGTGGAAAGGAAAGATCAACACCTGAGGTTGTTCTCTGAGCTCTACATATGCTTCTTAGTACAAGTATATCTGTATTCTCACATGAAGAGTAGAGAGAGAGAGAGATAGAGAGAGAGAGAGACAGACAGACAGACAGAGAGAGAGACAGAGAGAGAGACAGAGAGAGAGAGAGAGAGAGAGAGAGGAGAGCATATCCTTCTCTCTCTCTCTCTCACACACACACACAGAGCATATCCTACTCTCTCTCTCTCCCTCTTTCTCTCTCTCTCTCTTTCACACACACACACACACACACACACACACACACACACACACACGTGCACACAAACAAACACATACACACAAACAAAAGTCACCAATTGTCCAAGGTTAAAGTGTACATTCAAAAAACTGTCTATTGTATTTTATACTTAAATTCCATCATTTTCCCAATACATTTGAAGAATTTCACAAAGAAAACACAAATTTGAAGACTTAGCCAAGAAAATAAGGTGCAAGATCAGAGAGAATGGTTCACATGGTAACCATGAGTGCCATCCCAGATTTCCATGTAAATCTTGAACTTCCTTCCTGAGCTTCCTGACACAAAAGGGCCACAGAGTGGTTACTGTTTTTTTATACAATGTTTAGTTCAATAAGAAGAAAGACATTGCTTCTTTTCCAGATAACAAAAGAAACAAGAAGTTTATATAGTATTAAGGGTTATCTTTTTTTATTAAGCAAACAATAATGGGAAGATCCTCCAAACCTGTGTGACCTCAAGTAAAGGACAAAATCCAACAGCCAGAGTCTATATTTAAGGAGACTCAATTGGTAGAACCATGAAGTTTAGGTACAGAGTAAGGGAATAGGGCCAGGCATAGATATCATATAATCAGGAAAGAAAAATAGAAGATATATATATATGGCTAGATGGGGTGGATAGAATGTATGGATCGAGTGGGGAGAGGGAGCATGGGGAGAAAGTGGAGATAGACAGCTAAAATTAAGGGCTATTTGGTGGGGGGAGTAGTATAGAAACTTAATACAGTGGAAGCTTCCTAAAGTATTTACATATATAGAGAAGATCTGAATGGAACTGTCAAATAATAAGAGAGACAGAGTCCTAACTGGACATTTCTTGCCACCAAACAATGCTTTCTGAACAAGGACTGAGTTACATCTCATTGAGGTGTTGGAAAAGGGTTTCATTGCCAAAACTATACATTGCTTTCCAAATATTATGGCAAGACCTCATTGATGAAGACAACATCTACGTAGCTCATTGAACTACTCATGGAGAAGCCAAGCTGGTGCCTACATGGAGCCTTCGTCTCTATGTTATGGTATCCTTGTTAAAGGAAGGCATTCTGCTTGCTATCAAAAGAGAAACATGAACACAAAGCCAGCCACAGTATTTTTGATCTACAGTGGTGTCCTGCCTGCAAGATACACTAGGGCAATGATGGCACCAAGTTTGTGATAGTAACCATCCAATATCTGATTTGAATTAAGACCCACTCCAGGCACCCACTCCACTCAACACTGCTTAGAGGACAAAGAACCAGAACTAGATATTGGAGGGACATAGGATAAAACCAAATACCACTGTTCTAAAGAACAATCAAACCAAAAAATATCTAGCAATAATATGACACCTTATGACATTCCCCTATACACATCGACCAGTGCCTTGCTCAGACATTATCAGAGAAGTTTTCTCCTGCAGCAGATGGGAAAAAATACAGTAACTCAAATCCATGGAACACTCAGTCTTATACAGGATATCTTATCAAATCACTTTCCTGAGAACTCAGGGAACCTCAAAGAAGAAAAAGTAGAAAGAGTGTCATATCTAGAGAGAATGGAGGACACAAGAAAGTGATCCCCTTCAAATCACCAAGATCCAAGCTTACATCAATGCACAGGAACTGAAACAGTATGCATAGGGCCTGGGTGGGTCTGCATCAGCTCCTCTGGGTAGAAATTGTGGTTTCTAGTTTAGTGTTTTTATTGCACTCGGGCATGTGTGATTGAGTGGGTCTCTGACTCTTATGCCTTCTCTCTTGGGCTCTTTTCCTTCTGTTGGTTTTCGTGTTCAACTTTGATGTAATAGTTTTTGTCTTATCCTGTTTTGTTTTATTGTATTATTAGCCCTTAGAAGTCTCTTAGGCTTCTTATGAGAGGTGAACACATGGTGGATCTGAAAGAGCAGAGAGGTTGGGAGGCACTGGGAAGAACAGAGGGAAGGGAAACCATAATCAGGATATATTGTGTGAAAAATAAATCTATTTTTAGTAAAAAGAAAAAACAAATAAACAAAAAAGAGGACATGGATGAGCTGGGTGTCATTGAAAACCTCTATTAGCTTGCTCCTGGAAGTGGTTTTTACTTGTGCTTGTATCCCATCATCCAGTTTAATTGGAGTTATTCAACAAGGCTTTAGTATAGTTCCATTTTGGTTGTGTGTGAGAGGAGGAATTAAATTGCCATGTAATATAATAATCAATAAGCACAAACTAAGTAAACAGAGAGTGCCTCGGATTAAAAGTGTCTCCATTTGAAAGTTTTGTCCAATTGCCTGAGCACTTGGGGATCGAGTAAAAGATTTTCTAGCCTGAATAAGTCTATTAGTCCCAGCCATATGGCAAGCAGAGATCCCAACATTACAATCTTCTACCCTATCCCTATTAGGGATGAAAGCTTTGTAGCTTTCAACAGCAAAATTTTCATTGGCTTTAGGCATTTCATTAGCCAGTTTGGTTCACTGCTCAGGTGTGTAGAATTGCTGAACTCAATCATAGTTGCATTGTGTTTTGAAGGATGCCATTCCTAAGAAGTTGCTTGTTAGGAAAAAAAATTGAATGTTTTCTGAAATGTTCTGTATCTTATCTGATTTGTTGTGAAATAACGACTTTATTTTTAGCAACAATAATGAGGGTGCTGATAATAGTAATACAGTATAAAGTCATCCAATCTTGGCCCTTCTTCCACTTTGTGGCAACATAAGTGAAAAACAATGTATTCATATTCTGGTTCCTGTCAGCTGGAATTGTTAAAGCCATTAAATCGGATCATACTGTGGCCACTGGATTGGAATGCTACTGCTGAGCTGTAGTATTTACTTGCATAAGGCCAAGTGATTCAGAATGAAAGAGCGTCTCTGTCCGTGGTGCTGAAAGCAAATAGTCTCCCAGTGGATTTGGTACTGAACAACTTCAAAGCAATCTCTTATGTTGAATCATGAATGTATTGTAATGTCTCTAATAAATCAATTACTTTTGGCAGTAAAATGTCACAGCATTTAAAATTCTGATAATCACCTCCACTTTTCAGAACATTAGACTGGTATAACCTACCCAATCTAGCATTCTCCAGGATGCATGGAGAAGGTTAAGTAACAAAGAAACAGTGAAACGTTTTGGTATGCATGCCACACTAGGTCTCAAAAAGGATAAAATTCTTCCCCACTCTCAGAATCCTGAAAACATAGATAAAACTCTACATGCCAAATATAACTTTAGAGGACACATAGCCTTGGTGCCCTATTCCAAAATTTATAGAAAACCATCTCTCCAATATTTATTAATTGTTAAACAGCAGTACATTCTTGATATCCTTTCTAGTACATGTGTAACCCAGTTTTACATCCTTCAAATGACAAGATATGACAGTATCTTCTACCCCTAAAGTTTCAAAAGAGAAACTGCCTTCAACTTAAAAGTGTTTCATCTCCTATAGAGAAGAAAACTCTTCCGAAACAGATTTTTTTCTGTCTTTTTTTTCCTTCGAAAATTGCTTCTAAATCTGTAACTGACCAAAATCCTACAAACACATCTCTTAAAAATGCCTTCTTTGTTATCACTCGTCCTTCTGCAAGTAGCCTTTCCTCCAGGTCTGTGCCTGAGTACCTCTCCCTCAGGCATGAGGAACTGCACACGCCTCCCAAGGACAAATGAATAATTAAGTCTATTGCAAGACACAAAGGTTACTTTCTACGTATAATCACATGTAGGTGGAGGGAAAATTGAAATGTGTGTTCATCAAACAAAATTCTTTCATAGGTTTGTTTATTCAGTGAGCCTCTCTTAAGTGTGAAACATATGTTGGGGACCAAAATAGATGATGACTTCGATGACAACGACAATGATGACGACGATGATGATGAGATGATTAGACAGAATTCTGGTGTCTATGCTAAAAGATACAAAAAAGGGAAAAGGAGTGTGGATGAGGTAGATACAGGCAAAGTATTGTGAAGAATTTTGAAATCATGACATAAATCAATATCTAAATGTTGCAATGGGACCCAGGCTTTCCAGCAAAGAAATAGGAATAGGATTGGGTGGGTGAGGACAACTGTTCAAATTCTGTGTTTGATTTCAGTCTTACACCAAGCAGATGCTGATCGTCATTGAGAGCAGAACGATGCATAGAGTCATAGAACCGCAGTCTCAGATACAGACACTAATAACTCCTGCGACCTCAGTCTGGTCCCAGGTGTCCATGTGGGAAGGAAGGGAAGCCTGCTGTTTGCCTGCTGTGTAGGCTGCATTCTGGTAGACAAGGCATCCTCAGTTTATCAGATGTCTCTCAGCTTATGCAGCTGACCTACGGTAAAAATGACAGGCAGCTAGGTAGACTATGTCAGCTGACAGACAAGCACTGGCAACAATGGAATAGCCATGGTAAGGTGGAGAGAATGTCATGGGCTCAAATGGACTGAGCACACAGCTTATACACACACACACACACACACACACACACACACACACACACATACACATATACACACACACACCACCACCACCACCACCACAACCACCACCACCACACCATACACACACCACACACACACACATCACAATACACACATTCACACACATACCATGCCACACACACTCACACAAACACATACACCCCACCACACCATACACACACACCACAATACACACACTCACACTCACACACACACACACACCACACACCACACACTCTCGCTCTCACACACACACACATACTCACATACACACATTCACACACAGTAACTGAGAACTTTATATACCATTAATTAAAAATATTACATGTGTACATTGTACATTAAATCATTCTCTAGTATCAGTGCTGGGCACCTTTATTAACCACTTAATTTGCAAAGCAGTAACCTCCCACATCCCAGTACTCAGTGCTGCTGAACTCCCTCAAACATGCTGCAGGGGAAAAACGAAGGTCCTTGGTTCCCTGGTTCAGAAGAGCCACATCAGATAAACGTGAAGTCTTGTTATCCAGAAATATTCATCCGAGAAGAGGAGAGAATTTGATTACCGTGAATTCTGCTCCATACTCCTTTTCCTGCCTGACAACAACCTCCCTCTCCAGAGCAACAATAATCTGAACACAAACAGACAAGAAGCTTTTCAAAAAGTAATGAACTCTGAGGCATCAGAGCCAAGGCGATCATGGTTTAAATGCACGACTCTGGCAGCCCAGAGAGGCCATCAATTATACAGCCCAGCCATCCAGGAAGAAAAAATAATATTTCAAAGAGTCATTGCCAGACAGAGAAAGAAAATGAAGAAAATGCCATAGAAATCAAACCATTCAGAGCATTTTGTTCCAAGAGGGTGACTGACCAAAGATGAGTAGCTAAATCCTGCCAAAGGCAGCTGTCTCAGTGCAGGGAAGAAAGGAGGGATGGGGCACACCTTATTCCAGGAAGTCACTTTTCAGCATCATTGTCTGGTACCCCCAGAGCATGTAAACTGTCACTCAGCTAATTCATCAATCCATTTGCAAACATTTTTTGAGAGCCTAAAACAATATATCACCAGAGTATCCAGGTTCATTAGTATACAGAACCAGGTCACATCCATGCTTTAATGTTATTCTTACAACAACTCTTTGAAGCATGGGAAGGGACATTACCATTTTTAGTTTGCAGACAGAATTGAGGCAAAAACGGAATGACTTGTTCAAGGTTATTCATTGACTAAGAGCCCCAGTGATGGTGATGGTACAGAATCTACAATGCCATCAATAGTCCTTTTATTTTATTTTATATTTTTAAATGGGAATTTCAAATAAAGATTTTTGAGGCTCAATAATTAACTGTCATTAAGTCATAAATTTTACCTTTTAGCATCCAGTTAGGGGCTCTCCTCATCCCTCTTGGGGGATAGGTACTTAATTAGAAGGAATGAGGACCAAACAAGCTTTCAAGACACAGTTTCAGTCTGACAGGAGGATGCAACTTTTGCCCAAAGCATTCTGTACTAAGTTTTGTTTGTTTGTTTGTTTTTTAAACAGAGATGAGGGAAGGTAGGTCCAAAGGTCAAATAGAAGAAAAAGGTTAATCTATGTAGATTATAATTTTTTTCCTCCTAGAGGGGCAAGACAGAGGGAAAACATCAGCCCCTTAGCTGAAGGTCTAGTCTGTGCAGCTACTTCCTCTGCACATTTCTTACTGGAGGGAAAAGGGGGCTCTTGACACCTTATAACAACTTTGGAAGTTCTGGAGAGTTGAACCTTCCAGGATTCATCAGTCCCCTACCCAAGGGTAGCAAGAACAATTGCTGGGGAACAGAGAGGGGGCAGAGGTTCCTGGACGAGGCTCTCCAACCTAAAGTGCTTCTTGCAAGGAGCAAGCTTCAGAGTTACAACTTTCCTGGATCTTCACTACTGCTGGAGTGGTCTTCTTGGTGATGTGGATGTCTTTGAGTTGCTCATGCTCCTAGACGTACTTCCAATAAATTCACTGATTTGCTAATCGGACTTTGGTAGAATCATTACTTTGGCTGATCATTGGTGCCTTTGTGGTGTGAACTGACATGTTTGTTCTATCTCCCCAGGAAAATCTCACACAGCACAGGTCCCAGTGTCTTACTTTCTCTCCTACTGGGGTATACGTCATGTCCTCCTAGTCCTGCTCCAATCACTCAGACAGGATACCTGGTAACACCTGCCCTGCTTTTCCTTAGACTGGCTGTGATTATGGACATTTACAACATAAAATGCATAGGATTATTACAGACGTAATAATTTAATTTAAATAGCTGTCCTTTATGCAAGCGAAGGGGTCATCTGGTGGAGAGGAGGAAAAGCAGAGTCTAATGCACATCTGGTGAATTTAAAAAGTAACAGGAGTAGTAGCTCGGGGTGTTTATGTGTGTCGGCGTGCAGCTTGGAGATTTCAAATACAAAGGCAACAAGCGGAAGAAGCAGGAAAAAGCAAAGCATTCCGAAGCAGTCAGAAGAGCAGTCCAAAACCATTGTTTGTACACTCGTGCATGGTCACAGACAGCTTAAACTTCCTAGGTTTTATTTCCTTAGTCACATAACGGGAACAGTAAGAAGGTTTAACTAGTGAACTTCTTTTAAAGTTTAGAAATGCATGTAGAGGCCATAACCAACACCAGGAAAATATACAGAGCAACTGTAATATTACTTAATGCTCTGTGCACAGAGAACTGGCAACAAACAGTGTTATTTCCCTCTTTTCTGGATGTCTAGTAACAGACACTAAGTGACCTCATGGGATACTGGGAGGCTTAACTACAGAATTATGGTGAAGGGCCTGTGTGATGTGTAGACACTGAGGCTTGGTGGACGGTATGTGGGTTGCCTGGCTTTTTATACTAGTCCTTCAGTATTACAATTGATCTTGCCTGGTTTCCTCCTACATTGATCTGTTCAGAATGCTTCTGACACAAATGCAATTTTCCACGGCCAGCAATCAGATTCACCAATCGCACATGGCAAAAGCGATCGAAACAAAGGGCAGAAGTTGTGCTATTTCCAGCACAAATGATCAGTTCCTGAGTTTCTGACAGCATCAAATGAAAAAATCAAAATATCTTGAGACAGAAATAGCCGGAAGACCCTGGGTCCTCAACCCATTTGCAATATTCCTAGGCGACCTGGAGTCATCCACTCTGCACAAACGAGAAATTACCTACCTTGTGAGGCTGTGTGCTGGGAGAATTGGGATTTGGCATGGAACATGTCTGGCCTTTATAATAATTGTTTCTGCTTTTAATTATTGACATTTCAGTAGATTTTAATAGTCTCCTTGCACAGGCCAAAAGCATTTGAAGTTAGAGTTCTCTCAAGCCACTGAACACGCTTTCTCCAAGTCGTGTGCCCTGAAAGGACTTGCATGTGTTGAAACCATCTCTGAATATGCATTAGGCAAATGATCTCATTGGTTTTAAGCAGATGTGAAATGAGTGAAGGCGATGAGAAGTAGGGAGAGGCAGAGAAGTTATCAACAGACCATCTTGATTTTCACACTCTCAATGTGAGAAAATATCTGCTCATTAACTATGCCAATTGCTAGTACTTTACAGCTTTTCAGAGTATCAGAAGTCCAAACATCATCAAGAGCACCATATATTGTATGCTATTTATCCTTACCCCAATACTAACTGATTGAACCAAGAGCAGTCACCTAGCTCAACAAAGGCAGTATGACTCGTAGTATTTGTAATTTGGAGTTGAAGTATCAAAAGGAAGATATGGTTTTGGCTGTGACCTAACATGTTGTGTGAATGCACAAAGACAAGTCAAGGCCACATGGAACAGAGTGTTGGTGGGACACAGAAAATGAAAGTAAGAGAGTCATGAGGTGACTTTCAGTACGTTTCTTATGCAGAAGAAACACAAGAAAGATATTTTTCAGGCCAAGAGGCACAGAGGAATGGTGCAGGCAATCCTATCACACAGGTATTAGCTCTTCATGGATTTGCTTCCACAATGTCTGTCCTGCTGTTCCAACAAAGGGTCTGAAACCATCTGAATGGGTTCTTGAAAGTCAAATGCATATTTATGCATGACAAAGATTGAGTAGTAAGAAAAGGTGAAGAAAACATGGGGTGGCAGGGAATAGAAGTACTGAGTGTTAATGATGGTAATTCAGAAGATTGGATGTTTCTCTCTCCAGAATTCTTGCATAGAAACCCTAGTTCCCAAGGAGTGAAGATGTGGATCTTTAGCTGATTAGGTTCTCAAAGCAAAGACCTCATCTTTATGACTAATGCTCTTATAACGGAACTATGGGATAACTCCTCATCCTGCTTACAATGTGAGGTTATAACTCGAGAGACACCAACTGTAAAAGCCTTGGCCATGCAGTCCCGAAGACCTAAGTCTAATCCCTGGAATCCAGGGCTATATGAGAGTTATTCTGACCTTCACATACATACCATGACATACTCATGCCTGTACATGCATACACACACACACACACACACACACACACACAGAGAGAGAGAGAGAGAGAGAGAGAGAAAGAGAGAGAGAGAGAGAGAGAGAGAGAGAGAGAGAGAGAGAGAGAGAAAGAGAGAATTAATAAGCAACACTGAATGAGCTGGTCCTTGATCTTTGAGTGTCCCACCTTCAGAATTGTAAATAATAGAATTTATGTTGGTTATGAGCCTATGAGTTTATGTAGTCCGATATAGCAGCTTACACAGGAAACAGGAGATTGAGCTTTAGGACAAGCAGAGGTGACAAGATGAAAGTCAGCATGCACATGCTTGCTTGAACTCTGTGGAGCTCTTCTTTGGAAGAAAGTCAGTGAACACCCGAAGAAGGAGTGGAAGAGACTATATTATATCACAAAAGAAAGATGGTGAATTAGAAATCCTTCCAACAATGAATATTTATTAAGAAAAATAACATCTGGTGAACTAATAAAGTTAAATCTTTTGGGTAAAGAGATATTTGCAATACAATGAGGCAAGTTCAATACAGACAGGAGTGAGGCTTGACCCATTTAGCCAGAGGAAAGAAGACTTAAAATACACAATAGACCTCCTCACATACTGTGATCTCCAGCATGGGTCAGAATCATTTCAGTCATTCTTTTGTTCCCAACACTCACAATGATGCTTGATACACAAACAGTGTTTAACAAATAATTGTTAAAATGAATTTTTAAAAAAATGCTAACTGCTTCAAATGTTAGGTGTTTCAGCTCATTTCAATCCCCTTTACAATCAACCCAGGGGACCTTATTCTCCAACTGTACACAAGAAAGCAGGAGTTCTGAGAGATGAAACTCAGAAGGTAAAGCATGCAACTGCTAATACCTCATCATGCTGACCTATAACGTGTAGGCATTTACACCGATAGACATAGATATAATTCAGTTTTCAGTTTTTGCTATGGGGTTCTGGAAGCACTAAGAGGCAGACACTGTGAAGAAACGTGTTTATTTGTGTATGCACATATCATAGAGGTGTTCTGAAGGAAGCCAGACCTGTTCATTATCCATCCTGGCACTGTGAATGGGAAGCAGAGTCTGCCCAACTGCTTCCTATTGGACAAACGATTGAAAATTTAGAACTAAAACTGTGACGATTTGTAATCGGACATTCACATAACCTGTAAAGACTACATCTTCTTTCTTAGGGGTCTATGGATATTGGTGACATACGACATGTCAGTGACAATAAAGTAAAAAGCCTTATTCACCCTGACTGTATCCTTTCTGCCAAATAGTTCCTAAGAAGCATTGTTCAGTTGATCATAGTGTGTCTGTGAGAGCGCATTCATCTCTTCACCCTTGGCCTCTGTTACTTGGCTTTAGAAAGAGCCTATGATTGCCCTGAACTGGCTGTTCATCCTCTCTATCTCAGATCACCTCACCAATGGTTTTTCCATATTACCATATTTCTGAAGATGCCTCTACATACTTAGAGAGTTTCTGGGCAAACTGAATTCCAACAGGGCATCTGCCACACTCCAAGGCTACCAACACACCCTAGCCTGCCACAGCAGCTCCACAAATATTTACCTCCACACTTCCCCGTTTCTCAGCCAGTGTGGAGAGCATAGCTCTTTGTGCTTCCTGTCTCTAGAACAGTCACCTCTCCCCACCTGATGCTCTGGGGAACAACTCAGGGCTGGGGACATAAGTGACCTCTGGGTCACTTGGCTAATCTGGCTATCTGGGATGCCTGGCACTCTCAGAAACAGTTATGTTAAATGACTGAGGGTTCTATTTTATACCTGATGGCCAGAGGTGACCACTCAACTGTTGATGCTTCAGGGAAAGATAGAAAAACAAAAACCAATACAAAACAAAAATATCTAAGAGGCAGTACATGCCTGTTATCTTGACACTATGGAGTCTAAGGCAGGAAGAGTACGAGTTCTAAGCCAGCTTTGGCCATATAGGAGAACCTTGTCATAATTAATTAATTGGTTAATTAGTATTAACACTGTTTTTAGAGTACAATCTCCAATCCTAGAAAAAATCAGGACCAAAAATAAAAAGGAGATGTAGACGGACAACTCCTGAGACCCGTGATCCCCAATCCTAAAATGAATCCAGTACTCCATTTTCTTTCTCTGGTTGAAGGTGTGAATCACAAAGACCTCCCTTGTATGTCCTTTGCACAGCATGTAAATCCCAATGACAGACTGCTGTGCCTGGGACAGGCTGAGAGTGATCCCTGCTTCACACAATCACAGTTGCTTCTGTGCAAGGTAGTTCTCCACTCAGAGCTCTGCCCTTTCCTGCATGGAGCCCCTGAGTTGACTTAAAGATTCCACAGGGGAACTGGCCTGAAAATCAGTTCCAAAAGTCAGAGAGAGAGAGAGAGAGAGAGAGAGAGAGAGAGTGAGAGAGAGAGAGAGAGAGAGAGAGAACCAGATTAAAGTATCAGCACAGAATTTATGCTCCAGACTTAAGGTTTAATAATGCAACAGAAAATCAATATTTAATAAAGCAAATGATGGAGAAAAAACACTGCCCGGGAGATGAGGCTGCTGCACTGTTTTCAAACGTCTCAGTCCCAGAGGAGGGAGAGTTGGCAGGATGGATGGGAGACTGGGCTGACAAGAGAATCTGGCATGCAGACAATCGTAGGTCCCATTGATTCCTATTCTGTTATCTCATGGGCTTGCTGGCCATTTTTATTAAAGGGCTGACACGGAATTACAATGAAAGTGATGTGCGATGCTCAATAGACTAGGGGCCAGTGGACCAGGCCAGCCTTCAATTAGCAGCTCTGGATTGTCATGATCTGTGCAAGAGAGCCATCAAAGTTCACACTTTCTTTAGAGAAATGAAAGGCAGAGAATGGGCCTAAAATTGGAGCTTTACAGATATATTCCAGAGAGGCGACCTTGGATGAGTTCTGCCAGGCTGCTTTGTAATGCAAAGAGGTGATGCAGTAGAATACATCTCTTCTATATATGCAGCATCTCCAGCAGTGGTTTGCACCAGTAGGGATGCAAACGGCCACTCGCTAATGGATCTTGAGTGGAGTGTAGTTAGGAATTCAGAGTGACTTGGGTTGTCTCCTTTCTATGTGCAGTTCAGAGCACTTCTGAACTTCAGGAAAAGTGAATGTCATTAAAGTGCTCCACTCGCCTCATCCTTTGTAGTTACTTGAGCATTTCTGATTAGTCATTTTTCCCCCCCACTGGAAGTTATTCTTTCCCGTGAGAGCAAACCAGGTTTCATCTTGTCTACTTCACTCTGATCTAGAATTTCAGAGTCCTGGTTGCCTTAAAGGAAGTATAGTTGTCATACAGCCAACCACTACTGCCTGGCCAGGAGAGATGACTATAACTGCCTTCCACAAGCTTCTCAGATTGCTGAATGTTGGAACTCTGCATGGTGAGTATGAACTGCATAGCATAATTCTTTGAAATAGGATCTCTCCTCCCCACTTAATGCTACCATTTCAGAGATAACTGAAGTCAATATCTTGCTTATAACATAAGAAGCCTCTAGCAAGGTATGACAGCCCAACTGTTACCTGAATGGGAATGAACTCAATGGAAATGGGCAGATTGACGACTTCCATTTGTTTTGTAAGAAATAGCATAGAGAGAGAGAGAGAGCACAGTGTACTCATGCTCATTAATGAAAGAAATTCTTCAGAAATCCTTAATACAATTATAAACTGGAAGACAGCAAATTCTTGAGAACCTGAAAAGTCAAGAAGAAGGAAACAGAAGAACCGAAGAAAAACTTCAAGAGGAAGAGAGAAAAATTGCGGTACTCATGCTATTAATGAAGTCGCATAACCTGGGTAGAGCAAGTACTTAGTTAATTTTTAATGAATGGATGGATAAAACAGAGTAGAATCAGACAGAGCAGGATAGGGTAGGATGGAAGGGAGCATGGAGAAAGTTAGGAGGATGGATCAAGGCAATGTGCCAAGGGGAAAGCTGAGACATGGAGTCCACATGGATCTGCATGAGCTGGGCATGACCAGGGAACATTCCGGCTCTGACTTCAGTTTACCTTGTAATTATTGTTATGGAAGCTCTGCTAATAGGAGACAGTGGTCCCCTTACATTTCTTGTTTGTAAAGGGTTTTAAGTGTGGTAATAGAAACAATCCTCAAAGTAGATTTGATGCCAGAAGCAAGGTCAGCTCAAGGCGGTCCTCATCTATCCCTTTCTTGGAGCCTCGCATTATTTTAAGACTTTGACCAAAGTTATTTGATTAATCCCTGTGGATTAAAATTCTGAGATCTACAAGGTCAAACAAATTGATCAGTTCATAGCCAGTATAATAAAGATTTCTCTTTGGAACTAGTATGTAGAGAAGTCCTTCTTAGGCATGGCATGGACAAAGAGGGAGAGTCCCTGAAGAACTGATGTTATAGCTCCAGCAAATGGGAGTCAAAATATTGAGGACTCAAAATGGTTGAAGAAAGTAGGCCATGTTGTCCGAAACACATAGTGTGGACCTTTTGCTAAAGGCACCTCATAAGGGCAGTCAGGAGAAACAAGACAAGACTGTTTGCACTGCACACAGAAGGAGTGAGCAGCAAGGGCTGATGGAAGCCTGGGATAGGGGGCTCTAGGTGAACATTCTCAGTGTTGAGCGTAATTGATATATTCACTAAATAGCTCAGAGGCTGCTATCAGAGCAGCTGTAATAATAATTTTATTTATAAAATTCTCACTACTTCTGAGGTGCTCAGGGCACTGTACAATAGCACTAAATAAATTAAATTAAAGCATGAAATATTATGAAAATGCAATGAAATCAACATCGCCGCCGAGGAGACAGGGAAACCCAAAAAGAAATGAGAGAAAAACAACTCCTCTCCTCTCCGCAGGCAGCAGCATGTAGTGGGAGGAGAGGTTTGGGGAAAGCAGAAAAGGGAAAGCTTCCAGACAAAGTCGCTGTTGGGGGTCTTTTCACAACAGCTAAGGGTTCTAGCAGCCTCTTCCACTAGGACGAATTGGAGGAAGACTTTAACCCCACTATACAGCAGCTTCCTCATCTCCAAAGTATACATATGACATTATTAATTACTTCTGGAGATCCTGAGACCTGAACAAGATTCTGTAGCTCCACATAGTAAAGCACCAACTGTGTCAGTTTTTATTGTTGCTGTGAGCACTGGGCAAAGGATGAGTGGAAGAGACAGAGACAGTGTAGAGGGAAGCAGGAAGCACGGGATTGGGGAAATGGTGCACAGTGAAGGCAGCAATAGGGACATCAGGGATAGAAAGTGCATGTCTCCATTGGAAAGCGAGAGATCCAATGAACTAAATACATACACAGTAGACTAATTCAACTCAAAAGAATGAAGTAATGACATTTACAGAACAGTGGATGAAACTGGGGGCATCATAGTAAGTAAAGTTACAGACACACACAAGCGCTGCCATGACAGGCTATTACATGTATAGTAATGTCAAGTTCTAGTGCTTGCACCACAAGCTCTTTACCCATTGAGACATTTCAACATCACATTTTCTCTTATTTGTGTATTCTAAATTATATATAGCTATACAAGAGCATATATATAGTGGGAAAACAGCCCAGTGGTAAGAGGGAGAAAGTATAGGAGGGTGATTTTCACCCAAGTATATGATACAGTTAAAAGAAATAGCCTTCATGAAACCTACACTGTATATCATGCATGCGTGTCAATAAAATAAATAAAAGAAGATAAGCATCTACAAACAAAATTAAAAGGACAACCTTTTTGCAAGCATCATGTACAAAATTTTAACACTCTTCAAGGATGCTAATAGACAAGAGCAAGAAAGACCTGGATGGTGAGGAAACTTGGTTACCACTATTTGTTTGCCTTTGGATACACTGTGGGATTTTCAAGAGGCAATTCTATCAGGTTCTCACACAGCTTTCTAGTATTGTGAGGTAGTGAGATGTTGCTTTCATATGTGAAATCATAATAGATAAAGCCGAGAGGCATTGGTTGGGTTGCTGGCTCTCATAGATCCTGAGTGCAGAGAAGACATAGATCGGGTGTGAAGTCCACTAGGTGAGGGAGGTCAATCTGAGTGCAAAATCACATGACCGGAAGCATCTGGGGGAAGGGAGAACAGTCTAGGTATAGAGTAGCTAAAATAAGGCAAGTAAGGACACCATTGGGGTGTGTGTGTATGTGTGCATGCACACTCTATCTATGTGTGTGCGAATGTCCTCACAAGTGATTGTAAAAGCAAGTGGCTAATACTGGGTATCTTTCTTGATCATCAGAAGTTTATTGCTTGTAATCAGGTCTCTTTCCACTATGTTGGCTGGCCAGTGGGTCCCCAGAAGCAACCTGTTTCCACTCACCCTTACCCACCACCTACCCGCAACCTTCCTGGTACTGGGGTTACAGGTGCACACAAGTGCTGCCATGATTGACTATTATGTGTGTAGTAGGCATGTAATGTCAGCTCCTAGTGCTGGTACCACAAGCAACTTACCCATTGAGACATTTCATTAGCACAAACTTCCGTTCTAAATTGAATTAAAAAATAACTGTTATTTGACTGTTTGTTTGTTAATTTTTTAAAAAGTTATTTTCTAATAAAAGCCCACCCACAGAACAAAGACCTTACTAGTTTATCAGGTAAGTGCTAAGTCCCTATTACCATCACTGTAAGTGTCTCGACTCGTACTTTGTGCTAAAACTGTTGCAGAATATTTTATCACAATTGTGAACACCAAAATTATGTTGTTTACTGGAAAAACCTGTTTCTAGTTGTTTAGAAACTAGCCTAGCCTAGCACAGACCTATAGTGCAAGAGCTATTCTGTTTATTTTTAACAGGATTAAATAAATTAAACCATAGGTCAAGAGTTGACAGGAATTGAACACAGAAAAAAACCATAGAGACTAAGAGGAAGTCAGGAAGATGGATAGAGAGATGTACAGGGAGTAGAAGGCAGTGACATTGAGTTTGAAGGGTTTTTATTTTTTGATTTTTTTTTTTTTTAACAGCATGAAGAGCTTTCTTTTCCCTTTGGAACATCAGCTGAGGAGGAAAGTTACCTGGGTGCTTTCTCTGCCTCTCTGAGCTAGCATGCTCTACCCTCAACCCACCCCAGTATCTGGCTTCCAAGTCTTTACTGACAAAATCATACATTTGAGATTATGTTAAAAATAACAAAACTTAGAAGGAGTTGGGGCAACAGATCACCCAACTTCTGATACAATGAGGGAGTGGTGGGGCAATCTGTCCATACTGGGTGTAAATGTTGTTTCTGCTTCATCCAAACCAATGGCTGGACACATCACCATGGGTAGATGGGCACTGAGGTCCCAAGGTTAGGTCAGTTGCTCAGGGAACATTTTAATAAGCACATGCCATTTTCAGGGAGTTTATAGGATGATAAATGAACACAGTCTTTTCTTATGCTGTGCTTTTTAAAATGCAAACTTCACATTACCAATGGTTACCATCTGAGCTCATGAGGATGTGTGGTAAGACTGATATTTCATGGATGCTTATTTCCTTATACTAAGGGGCAGGGGAATTGCCACAACCTGGGCTGGATTATAGCACCTTTCTGTGGAGTCAGCTCATACCATCTTCGTCAACAGTTCCACATAGCAAGATTTATTTTTATCTTTGTTTTATAGTTGGAAGAAACCAAAGCACAGAACCTGGTAGAGGTATTATTCTGAGACAGCTGGATCTCCTGCCATGCACGCTGTCTTGTGTTCTCTTGCATACATAAAGAGGGATATGTCTTTAAACAAAGGGTGAGGGAAAGTGCCCTGGAGGAGAGCAAGGAGATTGGAGTTTAGCTCTCACACTCCTCTTAATCAGAGGTATGACCTGGAGTTAAAATCGAGCTAACCTCCTGTGTTTCCCCATATGTTGTGACATCACAGTGATTTTTAACAAATGAACAAAGAAATATCCAGTTGTTGTTGTTGTTGTTGTTGTTGTTGTTGTTGTTGTTGTTTTTAATGATGCTCTGACCTTATCTCCAATATTAAATCAAAACCCCTAGCAGAGGACTCTTTCTGTGACTTCTAGCTCTGATCTGATTTGAAGCCATATCCACCCCTGCAAAACCCACACCTAATTGTGATCCAGTTCTCTGGGTGACATTAACTCTATCCTTTGCTCATGCTGAGAAGTTAATGCCTTGGTTGATTTGTGCTGAACGGAGTGAGGTAACCCAGATTCTGGCTCATCTCTGCCTCTTACTCACACATAGCAAAGCTGAGCTCCCTGACTCCTTAACTTCCAACCCAAGGGCAAGGAAACAGTCTGTTGCATGGATTGTCCTGAGCATCAAACATGATCTTATGCAGAAAGAGATTTATAAAGGTCCTGATGGCTACACAATAAAGTTTGGATAAACTAGAACTATAAATATTGTTTTGTTTTGTTTTGTTTTGTTTTTTTGTTTGCAATCACACAAGGTTTATTCGGGGGCGGTGGGAGGACCAGTGCACTGGGGTCGAACCCGTAACCTACGCAGAGGCAGAGGGGTTTGGCCCCAAGTAGCTAAAGTCAGGGGTATTTAAGGAGAAACCATAAAGCAAGGGGTGGGGAATGGAAAGAATTTGCATATTCACAAGTCAGTTGCACAAACATTTCTAGTTCCTGAAACTTTGTGCCTCTGGCCCTGAGGTCAGGTCAAAGTCACCCATTTCTTAGGGAAAAGAACGTAGTTGGGTGGGGTTTTTTTTCTTTTTCTTCCCCGGGCATGTAGTTTCTAGTCTCGGCTCTAAGTTTGCTAAGGGTTTTTGCCTGAGCATGTTTTCTAGTCTCGGCTCTAAGTTTGCTAGGGATCTAACCTTCCTCATAAGGGGGTCAGGTCTTTCATTCCCCACTTCTTCTAGTGGTTAGTTCTAATCTTAGAACTATATTTCATAGACTTGATCATCTTTGTCCCCCAGCGCTTGGTACTGTTGTCTTAACATAAGAACCTGGAGAGTGTTTATTCCTTCCCTGACAAAGCTTAACAATCTATAAATTAAGCAGGGTCCAATAGTGAGCAAAAGGAATAAAATCAGCAGGGGTCCTGCTAAGGTAGAAAACAGAGTTGTCATCCAAGGTGACTTGTTGAACCATCCTTCTAACCATCCCTGGCTAGCCTCTCTTTCCCTCCTGTGTTTGTCTAATCTTTCTCTCAGCTTATTCATAGAGTCCTTGATGGCTCCTGAATGATCAACATAAAAGCAACATTCTTCTTTTAAGGCTGCATATAATCCTCCTTTTAAGAATAGCAAATCTAACCATCTTCTGTTTTGTAGAGCTACTTCTGATAGGGAGGTTAAGGATTCTTCCAGGCTACTGAAAGACTTTTCTAAAGCTTGAAGGTCCACATCCATGGTGGCCTGAAGTTCGCCCAATCCTTTTTCTAACTGCAGTGGTCCAGTGACCAGGGCTGCAGTCCCTGTTCCTACTCCAGCCGTTACCCCCAGCCCCAGCATGACAGCTAGGGTTAGAGATACAGGTTCTCTTTGGAACTGAGTGGGTCAAGAGTCATATTCATCAACGACCTCTTCTTCAGGATGGTAATAGACTTGGGGAACAAGCTGAACAATAATACAAAAATCTTTAGACTGGTTGAAAACTGAAGTAGAGACACAAGAGGTTAATCCAGTACTGCATATCCACCATTTGTTATATCCTGGCAAGCGGTTCAAAATATAGGGGCCAAGAGTCAACATACAAACAGTCACGATAAAGGTCAAGGGATCCTGAGCATGAGCAGATTGTCCATCTTCTGTACTGTCTAGCGGGGGTCTCTGGGGAGCAGGGCATCTGCAGATTTCACATGAGAAGCGTACACCCAGGTTTCAATACCATCTACCTTGAGGGCTGTGGGAGTAACCAGCAGTGCCAGGAAGGATCTCTTTTATCTGGGTTCCAGCGACTGTGTCCGATGTCTCTTTACATAGATCCTGTCACCAGTCTGGAAGTGGTGAGGCATCTCTGGCACCCCTGGAGCACTATAAATATTGTTATCACTGAGTGGAAGTTTGCCTACTAGTACAGTTGGTTAATAGTTTAATGAGATGAGATGTCATACTTACAATCCCCTAAAGAACCTGAATCACTTTGCCACAGAGACACCAGCCTGGTGTAGAAGAGGCTTTGTGCATAGTGGAGAAAACAAACCCCCATATTCAGCCCATATATCTGCACTGTGGCTACTGCACATTGCTACTCAGGAAATCCATCCTTGATATATTTGCCTATGACTAAGACAGTGTAGTAGTTAAGCTAGGATCCTCAACCTGTGGGTTGCAACCTTTGTGAGTTGAACGACACTTTCACAAGTGTCACATTTCAGATATCCTGCATATCAGGTATTTACATTAGAATTCATAACAGTAGCACAATTACAGCTATAAAGTAGCAACAAAATAATTTTATGGTTGGGGGTCATCACACTATGAGGGATAGTACTGAAGTATCACAGCATTAGGAAGGCTGAGAACCACTGAGTTAAGCAAAATCATAACTTAGTCCTTCTCCACAGTCCAATGTGAACTCCTTCTATGGCTTACACATTCATACCTGGTACATCTCACATGTCTGTTACACCCACAGTCTGCTGCAAATTACTTCCAGTTAATACATAAATGGAAACAACCCGAGACAAACACACACACTACCCATGAGCACACATACACACAGTCCCCCCCACAAACACATTATGACAGAGCAATGTGTACAAATTCTGCATTTGAGTCTCAACAAAGAAACCTTAAACACGTGGCCTTCCCTCTCCTCACTGTGCAAGGAAGGAATTTCATCTGGGGTTGGATGGGGCTCCCCAGGGGAAATGATATATTGTGAGTGAGATTGCAGCTCAATTTCAAGATGTGCTTATTAAGTGAAATGAGAAAATAAAGCATCTGATCATCCGATCCTCTTCTCAATGGCAGCGTGAGCTTGGAGTGTTGGTGGAAAAGCCTAGAAGCTGTTGAGGGGAGGAGAAGCTGCCTGGGGCTGTGTTGATGATGTCAGCGTGCTGCAGCTGCACTCAGAGAGGGTAAACCTGATGGCCACTGAAAAGCAAGAGGTTCAAGGGAGGAAGTGAAAAGGAGACAAGGAGGGAAATAAAAGACAAAGAGGAGAAGGAAATTCTGAGAAATTTGAGAGCTGAGGGAAGGAGGCAGGGTGCCAAGTGTGGAAAGTAAAGATTGTGGAAGAAGGCAGGGGCATGCAAGGGAATTGAGGCTCAGGAAAGAGTTTATCCAAAAGACTGAAATAAAATACAAAGAAAAAGCAAAGGAAGAGGTAAAAAAGCAAAGGAAGAGGTGAAAAAGCAAACATGTAAATTCTTAGACCAAATCCAAGCGGCCCATGGCCTGAAGAAAGTCTGTTCCCCCTCGACTCCAGTTGTGGGCTTCTGGGTGGGGTGTTCAGTGGAACCACAATGGGGAGTCAGTCGGCTGCAAACCTTCCTGGGGATGAAAATACTGAACTTAAGACATTGCTCACCTGCCTAGGAAAGGCAGGGCTAGGATGCTCTAACATGACATCCTTCTCTTTGCCAGGTTTCTAGATCCTCTCTACAAACCAGAAACCATATGAGAAGTCCTGACCAAGGGCTTTAGTTAGCTACTTTCAATGCCTTTTGACCTGAAGACAACATTAAAGTCCACAGATTGCCAGCCAAGCTCTGTTATCCTTTGGCTTCTGCTTATCGCTAGGCTCTTACCAGGCACTATGTGCCCCTTCTGAGCACTGATGTAGGAGTACTTCACCTGCTGCTAGTGGGCCACCTCCCTGTTTGTCACCCCATCCGTGTCCATGCATTGATATCATCTGAGGCTGGTTTTACTATGTCACTGTCTAATCTCATTCAGTCCTGAGCTTTGCTTGTCTTACCTTTGGAAGGGCCCTGGGGTCCAGATGCTCTCAGAAAGATCCTCTCAGGGCATTACCACAGGACTGATCACTTGCCCCAACTCTTTCAATGCTACAGCGATCTGTGTACTTGAGCACCCTGAGTTATTTCTTTGAGGTAAGCATGGTGTTTACATCTACTCCACTCTAGTGTGCTGCCTGACTCCTCAAAGTATCTCAGCCAATCTTTGCTGAATGACTGAAGGGTAGAAGATATTTGTATTATGTTTTTCTTCAACCAAGGCCAGGTCTAAAAACTGAGGCAGGAGTTTCTCTGTGTGTAGTTATAGAAAGTGATGACTCTGCCTTAGTTTACCTGCTATGGCTAATTATCAGTCCTAGTGTCCTGAGTGCCAAGAATGGCTCTGCTCAACATGTCCATATACAGAAGCTGTCACCTATGGGGCTGAGTGTAAGCTAAGTAATGGAAGAATCACCTGTCCAGAATATGTCTCAACTGGCACTAAACAGGCTGAAGGCTGGTCTGCATACAGAGTGACCAGAGGTAAAACCCACATGTCTTAGTAGGTAGTCATCAAGGAGAAAAGCAAAGTGATGCTTTGGGAGCAATGTGAAGGCAAAACAGGCCAATGTGGGGTGAGCCTGTGCTGGCCCACTTAGGGTGAAGGCTGCTCTTCCCACCCCTGCTTCCTGAATTTTCATTAAAATGACAGCATAGCAGCTTGAGGGGAAGGAAAGCGCACTGTAATTAGAACCCTGGAACATGTCACTCACCTGATTTGACACAGACCCTACTAATGAGTATGATCATAACTTCAGATTCCATGTAAGAAACATTCCAAATTTGACCTGCAACTGCCTTTGGCCCTTAGTTTGCCTCCTACGGCCAATTTGTAAACCTCCTGTCTCAAAACTGCCACAAAATTGCCCTTCGAGGGGATTTCAGAGCCATCATGTCTACTGAGAACCAGTGTCCTCCACAAGGCTCACTAGGAAGTTCCTCTGCTGACTCCCAGCACATAGCAGGGATCGGAGGTCAGAGGCCTTTGGGAGGGGCTTGGCATTCTCTGGCTTCTCCTTTCCTCTTCCAGGCATCTCCTAATTGGGCCTTCCTGTGCCATATCCTATCTGCCCTGTCTCACCATGGGCTTGATCCTCTGTTTATACACAGCCCATTTTCTCTTGCTGACAAGAGTTCATTTATCTAATCCAAAGACCATTTTCTGAGAATTTTAAACTGAAACAAAATCTGGCACAGGATTATTCTTCATTTGTAAATATATAAACTTGAAGCTTCTGCAAAGTTGATGACAATGAATCCCATTCGCTTCTGCCTTAAACCGCACAGGGAGGGCATGTGTCTTGGAGGAAATTTATTGTGGGAAACTGAAAGCATTAGGCTGTGGACCACCCTGGTTCTTCCTGTGTGCACAGCCTTTCCCTGTTTGTACATCCTCTGGCCACAAAAGAGCTGTCTGTTGAGTCCCTACATGGAAGAAAAGATGGCTCCATTTCAGGGACCAGGATAACAGAGCATTGGATGACCATGTTCTGTCTTCTCATTCTCTTACTCTCTCTGCCCAAAACTCCCTTTGTAGCCCGTCTTATGTCTGATGCCAAAGGTCTTTCCAGAACAATTATGTAATTTCCTTTCTGTGTTCCCTCTTCCCAGAGTTCAGTGAAATCCCACTTCTGAGGAGGGAGAACCTAAGCTCTTCTTCTCTCCAGGCCATGGGCACTGCCCACAGCCTTTGCTTCCCCCCTCAGCTCTCACACCTCTACTCAGTCTCTTGAACACATCTGTTCTGTGTGCCGTTCCTTCAGTCCAAGATACTGGCTCTCTGCAGTGCTTTCTTAAGAAAATCTACCCAGAAGATGCTCCAAAATGTAACAAAGACACATGCTCCACTGTGTTCATAGCAGCCATATTTATAATAGCCAGAAGCTGGAAACAACCCAGATGTCCCTCATCAGAGGAATGGATAAAGAAAATGTGGTACATCTACACAATGGAGTACTACTCAGCTATTAAAAACAATGACTTAATGAAATTTGCAGGCAAATGGATAGAACTTGAAAATATCATCCTGAGCGAAGTAACTCAGTCACAAAAGAATGAACATGGTATGTACTCACTGATAAGCGGATATTAGCCCAAAAGTTCAGAATGCCCAAGTTTCACTTTATAGTAATCGCTGGACTGAGAGTGAGGTCCCAGATGGAGGAGTTGGTGAAAGGACTGAAGGAGCGGAGGGAGTTTGCAGTCCCATGGAGGGAGCAACAGCGTAAATGGGCCTGACCCCCCCCAGTCGTCCTGGAGTTTGGACCACCAACCAAAGAATACACATGGAGGGATCCATGGTTCGGACCACATAAGTGGCAGAGGATGGCCTCGTTGGCCATCAGGGGGAGGAGAGGCCCTTGGGCCTGAGGGTGTTAGAGGCCCCAGTAAGGGGGAATGTCAAGGTGGGAATACAGGAATGGGTGGGCGGGTGGGTGGGAGGTGGAATTCCCTCATAGAGGTGGGGAGGGGGAGGGGATAGGGGGTTTCCAAAGAGGAGACCTATTAAAAGGGGAAACATTTGAAATGTAAAAAAGTATCAAAAATAAATTAATTAATTAATTAAAAAAAAGAAAAAAGAAAATCTATCCTGCCAAACTCATCCTAAATGTCACATATTCTGAAAATGGTGTTGGAGGCAAATCATCTAGATTGAAGTGAGAAAAGAATCCATGCCCCTCATACCTGTGCAAATAAACAGAATGAAGACTGAAAAGAAAAAAATGTTCATTTAATGGCTGTTGTCTGTTTTCATCCATGTACTGAATCAACAAGTATTCATTGTTCCAGGCACATGGAACTCTAGGCACATGGAACCAAAGGGAAACAAAAGAGGCCAGTCTTTATTCTCATGGAAAATGTGTTCTGGCTAGGGTAAAGTAGGGTACATCCCTTTAAAAAGTGATATATTTCATACCCATAGGTGTGTCATTAAGAAAAATAAGTCAAGTAAAAGCTTTGGAGAGATGAGGGTGGTAAGGAGTTGTGCTTCACACAGAGAGTCAGGAAACCACTTCCCTAAGGTGATTTCTAGCAATGCTCTAAAGAAGAGAAGAGCACTCAGGAGCAGGAGGTATGTCATGGAGCAGTGGAGGGAAGTTTGGAGGCCACTAACAGCAGGCTGAGCCATGTGAAACAACAATAAGGCTCTGGGTTCTTATGCAATAAGGCCCGTGTGCATCAGGACGCAAAGATGGATCAGAAGATTGGCTGTCTATACACATTGTGCCTGGGCATGAAGAATAAAGGCGCAGAACTACATAGAGAAGAGTGGTCAGGCAGGTGAGGGTAGAGATCTACATGATAACCATGGTAGCTTGCCACATGAAAGAAGACTGAGCTGGAGAAAAAGAGGAGGATTCTGGGTAAATTCCAAATTTCAGCAAGTCTAACAAGATCTGTGTAAGAGTGAGAGAGAATGAGAGGAAGAAAATTGAAATGGATGCTTAAGGCCCTGCCATGAGCTACTAAAGAATGCAGTTATTGGCAATGAACACTGTAGGAAGAGCTGGCTGGAGATGATGGTGCAGACCTGTTTGAAGGAAAGAGATTTATTGGGTACATGATGAGTTTAAAATGCTATTGAGATAAACAATGGAAACAAAGCCCAAATACAGTGCTCCTTCCCAACTAACAAGAGAATATCTCAGGATCTTCAAGTCCATTTCTACATTCTCAAATTATTCTTTAAGGAAAAAAAAATACTTGTCTGCTCTGCTCTGCTGTGTCACCTAGAGTCCCCAGATCAGTCATTTAAATATCAACAAATAAAGATACTAAGATTTTAATGATTACATCAGTTCCTATATATATCCCAAAGACAAGGAAATGGCACACTTTCCTTACATCTACAGGGGAGGGTGAAATTCCAAACTTATAAACAGATGCACAGCCATTCGTCAGTGCCCTCGCATTGGTTCTTAGATCCTCTAAGGACACTAAAAATCCAGAGACATATGAGTTCCTTGCATTACACAGTGCAGCATTCGCATGTGACTTAAATACATCCTTCCACATACTTCAAATCATCCCTAGCATTGTACCTAACAGAATACAAATGCTATGTGCATACCTATCACATCTTATTGTTTACAAAGTTATGACAAGAACAAAAGCCTGTACATGTTCCCTAGAAATATGATTTTTTTTTCAAAGACAGAGGCTTTAAACCATAGTAATTTATTGTCTCTTGTGATTTCTGAGTCAGTATTGAAGCTTGGCTGGAAAGAGCTAACTGAGCGTTTCTCACAGGTACTCAGGCCAGCAGCATACAAGTCTCTTCTCCTCTTTGGGCTGAGCTGGGTCAGAGACTGGACATTCAAGTGGTTGGTCATGGTTACAAAAGTCATGCCAGCTCTTGGAAGGAAGACTGAGCTCCTTTACACACTGACTTCTTCCATTGGCTACTTGAATGTCCTTGCAACAGAGTGGATCAGTCCCCTAGATCAGAGGTTGAAACAGGTCTGTGAAGGGCCAGAGGTCAACTGCTATGAGGAGCATTGGTCACATCAAGCCTCTGTAACATATGCTTCTCTATTTAACCATATTTCAAAAACAATATTTATAAGCATTAGCTTACAAATAATGGTAATACAGGCTGTAGCTTGGGATCTAATTTGCTGATGTCCACCGTAGAGTCTGGCCTCTTGAACTATGTGTCTTAAATCCATATGTGGTCGCACAACTGAGCTTTATGAAAAAGAAATGGGAACAGTAAAAGGCTTATGAGCAGTCAAACTCCAAAAGATTATGAATGTGCAGTTTCCAGCAGATCCTTTCTGCAGTGTGCATCCCCACTGCAGCCTTGGTTCTGCACATGTGTGAGCAGCTTGCATTGTGCATGCCTTTGCACCTCAAAAGACAAAGGGATGCCTGTAACCTGGGCTCTGATTTAGAATAATGCATGTTGCACAATTCACTGTTTTTCTATACACAAGAGGTTCTCTGGAATATAGAAACACTAATTCTGGAAAACATACTTCAAGTTTTCCAACCCTTAATACTCGGCATGTTAAGTATCAAATTTCTGTATCTTTTCACTGTATTGTGTTAGATTTTTCTCTAAAAAAATGCTGTTTGAATACACATACAAGAAGTATTCAGAATTCAATAAATATTGAAAAAAGTTTTCTTTTTTAAAAAATGAGATAAATTACCAAGTCATTTGTAAGGAAAAGGAAATCAGGACTGTATTAGGCTTTGATCACAAAACATAAAGCAAGGCAACCACAAAGAGAAATTATAAAAAAAAAACAAAAAAAAAACAAAAAAAACCAAGCCAAGTCTATAGAGCAACAATAGGTATCAAAATGGTCCTAAAGATAGGTGAACTTGGGATAGATTACAATCCTGACCCTGCCTGAGCCCCAAAACAGAGGACTTCCACAATTTTGTTTAGATCTGGAAGAGGGGGTATTTGTATTTTTGAAACAGGGTACCATTATGTCACCCAGGCTAAATTAAAACTCATGGCTGTTCTCCACCCTCAGTAGCTGCTGGGATTATAGGCATACATCACCATGTCTAGGCTAATAAATAAAATTTTATTGAGATATTGCCATAGTCACTAAAAATTGCTATTTGCATTGCTTGCTCACTTGAGTTTCATAAGGAATTATTAAATCAATTATAGTTGGGTTTCGACCAAATTTCTAATTTCCAAAGTGGCCACAAACACACCTATCATTTTGTATTATGTAATGAGGGAATGTGATGTTCTTGGCATTAACGATTATAAATTCAAAATATTTATCAACTCAAAACATTAGAGAGACTCTTCTCTTTACTGAAAACCCATCCTAGATTTAATTCTTTAAAAGTAAATAAGCTCATCACTCTCACTGGTATACAATCTCTCTTTCTTCTTCAATAAATAATAAAACAATATATGCCAAAGTATTGTTTTAAAATAAGATTCCTTATGATTTATTGTCAGTTAATTGTTGATATGTGTCATATTTTGCATACATATATATTTGGGGGTCATATAAACTTTTTTCCAACAGAATGAGCCATGAGTGAAAAAAAGTTTAGGAAGTCCTAGCTTACAACAAGCAATCACCCCAGAAATCAATCTCAGCCCAAAAGCTACATTCCAGTAGACCTGGGGTACTAAATTCTTTTTTAATTCCTACCCCCAACAACCAGAGACCCATCATAATAAAGGCAATGCATAATTTCATGCTGCTACTGTAACAAAT
Organism: Uromys caudimaculatus; assembly: GCA_028551405.1. Lineage (NCBI taxonomy): Eukaryota > Metazoa > Chordata > Mammalia > Rodentia > Muridae > Uromys > Uromys caudimaculatus. The sequence goes on along the minus strand of CM052706.1, from coordinate 86,242,540 downwards.
TTACACAGATCTCACAGCTTAAGACAAATAGAAATTTGTATGAAGGCCAGAAATCCAAAGTGCCTTTCACTGAGTTTAAAGCAAGCTCATTTGGAGACTCAGGAGTTTATGTTCCAGGTTTCATCCAGCCTCTGGTAACTGATAACATTCCCTGGCTCAGGACATCATCTCTTCCATCTTTCAGAACAATGCTGTCAAATCTCTGTTCCAATATTCACATTATTTGCTCTGTGTTTGTCTGTCGTGCTATCACTGCTTCTATTCTAATGTGTGATTACATTTAGCACCCATGATAATCTCCCTAACTTAAACTCTTAATCATATCTGCAAAGATGCAACCATTCTGGGAATATTCATGGTTCTTGAGACTAAAAAAACCATTCTTTGTTTGGCCATTCTTCAGCCTACTGCAACAAAACTGAACAGTGAGCAGTGAATCACATTGTTTAATTATTTTTTAAAAAGAAATTTTTATAACTCTATTCATTACTCAACAAATAGTCCCTTAACTCCTATTAAGCTGGAGGCACTGGGAATACAAGGGAAAGTAGACAAGCTTCCCGCTCTCAGAAAAAGCAGATACAGCACACTTATCACACAACTTGTGGTACCACCAAGATGGATGGCCTGGCTTGAGTGCTTAGGTGATGTGGGAGCTGTAGGCTGCTCTCCGAAAGTTCCCTCAATGGAAACACATGTTTAAAAGCTAAAATAGCAAGTAGGGAGAGAATTCTGGCAGAGCGGAAAAACTTACAAGAGGTTGGTGGCCAGAAAGAACAAAAATACTAAGTATAAACTCAACTAAAAACAGTGAGGCAGGGACAGAAAAAGAGGTCCCATAAATCAGACCCCTAGCTCTCCTGGACTCAGAGGTCCTTGAGGTAATAATGTCTTGTTTGGAAAGATGACTCTGGACAGAAGTAGTTATATTGAAGGAGTGGGTGAAAGAAACCGGATGTGTCTGGACAGAAGAATTATTTTAGTTATGTCCCGACCCTCTTTTAGGTATTATATACATAAGTGGAGATAAGAAATAATAAAAATTCCTGATCTTCTGATCTTGGGGTAGGAGAAATCAAAAGGCTTGCCTGCCCTGTAACCTCAAAGTAAGGGGAGTTGACACAATGGTCTCAACTCTTTGAAGCCCATGTTTTAGGAAAACAAGGCTATTATAGCACCTGCTCAAACTGGTCAGAAGAAAGGACTTGGCGGTGACATAGCTGAGGGACAGCACTAGAGGAAAGGGCAGGGTGAACATTACCAGGGTGTAATCCAGGTTGGTTCTTAGCACCAGGGCTTTACATATGCAGGAGAGCTGTATGGGGTGCTATCACAAATGACGGGATCTGTTCAAGGTACACAGGCTAGGACAGACTAGCCCAGATGCTTGACAAATGATTCCAAACTGCATGTCACTAGCCAAACAGGCTCCACTTCCGTGCATCTAATAGGCACCATTCTCCAAATCAGATTATAGGATGTATCAAAACATTTCTATAAAGTATCTAATTGAGAACAATTTAAATATGTAGGTCATTTTTCCAGGTAATTATTATCAAAATTCAGACTGAAACCCAAAACTCTTAAATCCTAAAATCTACTGCTTTCTGCTAAGCTAGTAAATCCACAGTGGAGCCAACGCTGAGTTCATTGTGTAGACTCCCAATTAATCACAGTGGAAAGCTCTACTCGCCAAGTGAAAATCCTCTAGTTTGAATTCTTAATCCCCCACCAGCTGAGTTTACCACAAAGACATGAATATATAATTGAGACATAAAGAAAACATGCCACCAAATTAAATTGTCCTAATTTTAAATCAATAAATTCCTTTTCAAATCACATGAAGTGATGATCAAAAGAAAAACATGGGGCCTCAGCAACTCCAGCAGCATTGTAGTTCTGAGCTGAACTCCAGCAGATGCCAGCTAGACTTTCCACCAATGTTAGACGCTACAGGCCACAGCTGATGTTCATTAGGCATACCAGTCCTCCAGTATAGTCCAAGTGCAGACTTTTTGAACTCTAGATTCATCTGGAGATATGTGAAATGGTAAGCCTTCTTCTCCATGGCCCACGATCTCTCAGATAAAATGAGAAGCTGGCTTCTGGTGGCCCTTGCTCTGGCTGTCATTTATCCGTGGCTTCAGCCTCACGTTCTTAGATTCACCATCACAACGATGTGTTGAGCCCATTGTTATGCACTCTTCTTATGAGTGCGTACAGAACTACTCCTTGACTACACTGTGACATGTTGATCACTGTTGTGACTGCAGGTGGAAGCAAAGAGTGCTTCCAGCAACAGACATGGTGGTAGACAGGTCTTGGCATTCTGTCTCCTTTGTGTCTTAGCTGCAGCACAAGGGACAGAGAACCAGTGGGGATTGGACACATTCTTCCCTTCCAAGACATCTCCCTTCCTCTCAAGGCTTATTAACTAAGGTGCTTGTCATGTTCTATTCCACTGATATAGCTTTGTAGATAGTGTCCAATGTCAAAACCGTTAAATGCACACTGCCTAGAGGAATAGAAATGGCATTCTTGCCTGTATATCACAAAAAACCAAGTCTGGGGAGAAAATCTATACATCTCCATCCATCCAAAATTGAGGTAGAGCCAACTTTCTGACCCTGCTCTGTGACACATAACCGGTGCCCTTCTTCCTTCTCTGAGTTATATGTCATCAGAATCTTTTCCTTGTGGTCCCTGCCTAGGACAACATCCCTTCCCTAGAGCATCTAATAAGTCCCACTCAGGAAGGTAGTCCCTCCTGAAATGTATCCTTTGATGCTAATTATCAGAGAACAGCACTTACTCCCTTTCAGTGATTCATCAGATTTATATCCACACTGATGCCCCAATCTCTGCTTTAACAAGTTAATGGTTTATTGATAATGTGGTCAATGTCAGGAACTCTATGTGATCTTTTTGTGTTCCGAGCACCTGATTTCAAAACACCTTGAATGGGGTTCAATGGTATTATCTGATAACTTTCAATTCAACAACAGATAGGCAGAGTGTCTTCTACAACGATGTCTGCCAAAACCCACAGAAGGTAAAGATGTTTAGTTTTCTCCAGAAGAGAACAGTGGCCTGAGTGCAAGTTGTTTGTTTGGGTTTTTTGTTTGTTTGTTTTTTGTTTTGTTTTTTCGAGACAGGGTTTCTCTGTGTAGCCCTGGCTGTCCTGGAACTCACTCTGTAGACCAAACTGGCCTCAAACTCAAAAATTCACCTGCCTCTGCCTCCCAAGTGCTGGGATTAAAGGCGTGTGCCACCACTGCCCGGCCTGAGTGCAAGTTGTAAGGAAGACGGCACACCAGTCTTTCTGAGCAGGCACGAGTGTTTGTGGGTCAGTGAGGGCTCTGAGATCAATGCTGCTGCCTTTGATAGCACTCTGTACACACCATTGTGTACATAGCCTGCAGCCTCCAACTACAGAAGCCTTTAGGGATATGGGAGTAAGGACATACTCTAGAATTAGAATGTACTACTTTCCTATGAAGCTTCCAAAAGACCTCATATAATACTTAATTAAAAGAATTGTTCCTGTCTAAAAGAACTGCAGGGACAAAAATGGAGAAGAAACTGAGGGAAAGAAGGTCCAGTGACAGGCCCAAATTGGGACCCATCTCAAGGGGAGGCTCCAGTGCCTGACACTATTACTGATGTTATTGTTGGGAGCCGCCACCCCCCAGATGCTGAGATCTCTATAGGTCATGAGAAAATGAAGCCAAGAAGAACTAGAAAATATTATGACTACTCCGAGAGCTGAATATGAAACCACAAAGATCAAGGATACCCTGTTGTCTAAAAGTACAACTGAGTCACTGTGACTGAATATGAAACCACAAAGATCAAGGATACCCTGCTGTTGTAAAAGTACAACTGAGTCACTGTGACTGAATATGAAACCACAAAGATCAAGGATACCCTGTTGTCGTAAAAGTACAACTGAGTCACTGTGATTGAATATGAAACCACAAAGATCAAGGACACCCTGTTGTCGTAGAAGAACATCTGAGTCACTGTGACTGTGGACTGAGCCCACCCCCTCTCCATTACCTCACACCTCCTGTTTCCCCCCACCTCTGAGTTTCCCCCTTTTTGAGTATTGTATAAAAGTAGATGAGTTTTGAAAATTAAACGAGACCTTGACAAAGAGCTTGCTTGGTCTCCTTCTTCTCTCTCTTGCCCATTCTCTCCCACAGGTCATGGGGTCTCCTCGGGTTTCCCTCCAATAACTGGTCCCGCTGGTCGGGGCAGTTATAATGTACTTAACAGACAGGAGCCTAGCAATGGCTGCCCTCCAAGAGGCCCAACAAGCAAATGACTGAGACAGAAGCAGATACTTACACACAACCTATAGTCTGAAGTCAGGGACCCCTGTGTTTGAATTAGGGAAAGGCTGAAAGAGTTGAGGATGAAGACAACCCCATAGAAAACCAGCAGTCTCAACAAACCTGGATACCTGAAATCTCCCAGACACTGAACCATCAGCGAGGCAGCACAGACTAGCAGGTTCAAGGCCCCCAGCACATATACAGCAGAGGACTGTCTGGTCTGGTCTCAATGAAAGAAGATGCACCTAACCCTTGAGACTTGAGGCCCCAGGGAATGGGGAGGTCTGGTGGGGTGCTGAGGGTGGTGTGGAGGGACATCCTCATGGAGATGGGGAAGGAGGATTGGGATAAGGAACTGTTGGAGGAACAGGAGGGTGATAATGACTGGACTGTAAAAAATTAATAATAATAATAATAATAATAAAGAATATCTGAAAGGTTTAAGCAGAAAAGGGCTTTAAAAGAAGAATCTCAGCTGCACAATCAATTTTAATAAACCAATACCACTGATATGGGAATGGGATGCCACAGAAAGTATATTTTAACAATGTTGATATTTAGGATCTGGTATTCATTCTTTGCCCCAAATAAAATGACAACCTTTTTACTTGGAAGCCACAGAAGAAATAAAGAGACAGGGGAAATGTTGCCAAGTTCTCCATCCCATGGTGAAGCTGAGCTACTCAGAGGCAGTTCAGGGTCCCCAGGGAAAGCCACCTCAGGGAAATGATGCTCTTGACTGCTTGTAGAATATCCCCAGGGAGCCCGAACTGCTCACCTGGAGGAAAGTTGCTGACTCCCAGAAGTTCTGTGAAGCTGTCAGTGTCACCTGATTCCATGTTCCCTCAGAGCTGTGTGTGGAGTAAAAGATTTTCAGAAAAGCCCTGTCTACTATTGTGACCAGAAAGATGATGCCAAGTTTTCCAAAGTACATAGAAAACATAAGAGTTGCCCCACCCCAGACCACCATAGCCATATCAGAAGGTACAGAGATGACTTTAATGAAGCCAGTGTGGTTTAACTGTAGTGTTTTTGCTGAGGCCACTTTAGGTCACCCAGCTTGGTTTATGGAAGAGGTTTGTTTATGGTGGGTTTACTGAGTTGGTAGCATGGGCCTAGTTCTTGCGGCAAGGGATGCCCCTCCAGTGTCTATAAGGGCTTCCAGACACTGCAAACCTCTGCTAGTCCAGTAAGAAACTTCATCTCATACTGCCTACACTTTGTAGATTGAGGGGACAATGGCTCACTCCCTCACAGTTTTCTACAGCCCTTCGAGGAATACTTCAATTTCATAGTAGAATTTAATTCCTGAAGCTTTTCAAAGTTCTACCAAATTTAAATGCAGAACCTTGTGATCAAACAAAATGTACTTTTTCGTATATTTCTTGAAGGAAGCAGAAGAGGAGAGTGTCCCAGCATTTTCCACTGTCTGCCACTTGGGGCTATTGAGACCTAGACAAGAAGATAAGGCTTTTCTGGGTGGGGTGACTCCGGTCTACTGGGAACTGGATGGTGCTGTTGACCTCCACTATGGACCCAGCTAGATGGAGTTAGAATAAAAACTGGTCCTAAGGTCTTCTCAGCTCTCGGGGAGCCTGGGAGTATGAGAAGGAGACTGCACCTCCTGCTGTGTGTGGAGAGACAGAAATCTTCACTTTCAGATAAGCATCAGATCACATTGTTCTCTTTGATATTTTGTACTTCAAATTTCCTTTTATTGAGGTTCACCTTAGAAGTCTTGGGTGCACGGGTATCAAGAAATTCGAAGTTATTGTTCCTGTTCCCTTAATCACATTAATGAGTTTGGCTTGACAAGGTCAATTAATTATTCACAATTAGAAAGCCAAAGAAATATAAATAAATATGACAGGGCTGGTAAGAAGAGAGGATCAGGAACCTGGAGACAATAAAAGGTAAATGAAGGGTTAGCACGGCCACCGTTGAATTGTGTATGTCACCAGCTGGCTGAAGGTCTCCCAGGCCAGTCTCCTCCCCGTGGACTCCCAGGAGCACAGGGGCTGAGTCCTCTGTCCTGGCTCCGCTCCCTCCATCCTCTCCTGTACAGTTGACATTAGCAGTTCCCTCCAACATTGGAGCTTCTGAGCTGCTTGACTCCAAAGGCAGGTAATTAACTATGAGACAATAGAAGGGATTTTCAGATTAACTCTGCCTAGAGAGAAAGAGGAAAACTCATTTACACCAAACAAAGGGGGGGGGGGACGATTAGATACACAAATGACAATAGAGAGACTGAGATAGGGCCTGGGAAACTGATAAAGATGCCAAAGGCTCCTTTCTTACTATAAAAGGAATATCTTTGTTTCTATAAATTTTGCCTTCTGTTGTTCTCTATCATGCAAATGTCTTTCTAGGTGAGATTAAAGTCCCACAGGTACTTGGGCAAGGCTGAGAGGTCCTTCTCCATGCTTGAGTGAGGAAGACCTGGCATTTTCTGTAGTCACTGCAATGGGGCTTTGCAATACAAACACTCACAGGATATGGAGACAAAGGGGTCTTCAGATGTCTTCTCTAGCTGCCTGCAACTTGGCAAAGGATTCCTTGGCAGGAAGTATTTTATTCTGTTTTCCAAGGTCTCACTGTTTCCATTATTGGGACCACTAGCAGTGAGAAGATGGCCATTTTCGAAGGCACGCAAAAGCTTGTTTGGCAGCAAAACTGAGAGCTGAAATATGCAGCTAGATCCCAGAAGCAGACACTTACCAATCACACCCACGAAGATGAAATCTGAAAGGATGGATGTCTTTTTCAGAAAATTTATCTTATTTTTAATTTTCTGTGTGTGTGTGTGTGTGTGTGTGTGTGTGTGTATGTGTGTGTTGCTGTTGTTGTTGTTGTTGCATGTGCCTGTGAGTACAAGTGCCTGCAGAAGCCAGACAGGGAGTTAGATCCTCTGGAACTGGCGTTACAGGTGATTGTGGCCATCTAATATGGACACTTGGAACCAACGTTATGTCTTCTACAAGGGCAGTGTCTTTCAATGATGAGCTCCACCTCCAATCCAAACGATTTTATTCTGGCTGCCTAACTAGGTATGCAAATCCTTGAGTGGCACTTCTTATGCTCCACATTCTGAACGCCGTCATCCTCACAGTCACCTTTGAGCTCTAGGCTTTCTTCTCTGCCCTATGTACAAAACTAACTCTAGTCTTCCATCCAGAAAATTTTGTTTTCTTTGTAAAAGATTACCATTATTTCTTACCTTCATCTTGTCTCCAAAATCTACTTCCATTCCCATTCCCACCTCACCCTTCATGGCAGGGAAACTCATCCTCACCATACTGGTGCCCACATTAGCCCTGCCAACCAATCCGTGCTCAATGTCTGCATCGTCTACTGTGGTAGAAAACATGGTTCCTATGACTGAAGAAGTGTTTGTTTTGATTTTAAATCTAAATTATGATGATTAACTAGTTAACTCCATCTCTGCTCAGTGCATGTCTTCCTGATGCGTTCTCTTCCTCCTACCTTTAATACAATTCCAAAGCACTCCTCTTCCTCAGAGGTAGTCTTTTCCATCCTCGCCAAGGAGACCTGGCCCATTTAATTGTCTGGGTTCGTTATTATACTGGATCCTTCTACTTCCTCAACTGCTCCTTTTAGCATCCTTTTTCTTGCTTCCCCTAGCCCAAGGCTACATTCAGTGTGTCCAGGTCTTCCTTGTATTCCCACTGCTAAGTTAATGGATCTTACCATGCACTCTTCCTCTCACTGGGACTCACCATGGCTCTGTTTGTCCCCTTCTGCCTGTCGTCTGCTATGAGTAAGAACTATATCCTTCAAGCCAACCCTAACTGAACCCAGCCCCGCCCCTGTTCTAGAAACCATGCTTTCCTATCATCAGCAGGAGATGAAAAGGGTTTAGGAGAATTTATGACATCACCAATTTATAAGACAAAATAAACAAAGCAAAAACTAAATCCAAGCTTATAAACTAGGGATTCAGGCAATAGTATCGATACTCATACAAATTCTTTAGAAAAGTAAAACACCATTCCATCTCTGCACACAAAAGTGAACCGAGTTTTCAAGGGCAACTTTGTCTCCATCCTTCTGTACTCAGTTCCCAGCTGGAGCACGCACTGCTAGAGCTGTTTCTCAGTGACTGCTGCAGAAAGGGATGAACGCATTTGTGTCTGTTTCTTCGGCAGGTGTGGTTATGGTGTCACGATTATTGTAAAAGTCCATCACTTTGAACAGCAATGTTAAAGGAAGATTTAGCATAAAGAACTAACTGGATAGGTAGGATATTTGACAGTCATGATGCTAAAATAATCTTGGACTTTAGACAGATTGCAAAAGTGGTATATGTCATTTTCTCCATATCTCCCAGTGTGTACACACACACACACACACACACACACACACACACAGTACAGGCTATACAGGTATAAATATACATGGGCACAATACTAGGTCTGTTCTTCATTGTTACTGATGTTTGTATTTCTCTTTTTAAATGATCACAACACTATTTGGAGAATTGATATGCCTGACTTGCATTCCAACAGTGTTTGGTTGAAAAGCAACTTATATTCAGACTGCAAGTTTCTCTAAGGGAATTAGGGTCTATGTTCAGTATAATAAATGATCCCAAGATAAATATATTTCTTTTTTTAATCCTGCATGGTAGTATATCCTCTTTCCAATACAGAGTCTGGCTCTATTTAGTTTGTCTGATTGCTTTGAAGAACGGGACAGGTTGACTCTGGAAAAACTATGGTCTTCTATTCATTAACGTGTCAATAATACTCAGCCCAGGCATATTGACAGCGGATTAGCTTGGGCTGAGTCTGTGTACAAGACCAATGCCTTTTTTAACCCAGCTTGTTTCCAGATCAATACACCCATCAGCATTCGAAAATTAGCCCAAGATGAGATTCCAATACTCAAGATGGTGTGTCATAGGAAGAGGGCACCTAGCCAAGTCACAGATGTAAACACCTGGCTATGGATTAGACATTTTCCATTAGTGTGGACATGAGTGAAGACAGATGTAGACTGTGTCCCCTCCCTCCCTCCTGTTTCCCACACTTTTCCATTATTCAGCCTTCTCTCTCAGAGTCTGTGTAAGATCTTTTGTACTTTAATGCCAGACATTTGCTTCAATAAGCATTTATTAACTGCCCAATATGTAAAAGTCAGTCTACAATTTAGCACAGGTATGTATGAATGTGTCCAAGGAGATGTTTTGTTTTGTTTGTTTTTTTTTTTTTTTTTAAAAACTGACCAAAACCTGTTTTCTTGTTTTCTAAGAGGTATTCATGTTTTCCGTTCTGTTCTCTTTCACATTCCATGATGGTGCTGCTTCCTGCAGCAAACCTGTGCTCAAATCTCCTAGCCTTTCTTGGTCATTGCAAGACATTCTGACCAAGGAAAAGCTTCAGAGGTACTACCTAATAGAGATGGCAGATGGCATCCCTGGAGTATTCACCAAACTTTCCCACAGAATGGTGACCCTTAACTTTTATTTTGTCTATCTGTCTATCTACAAGGCAAATCTATTGTACGTTGAAAATGTATACACACAAACAAAAATTTCACACAGCAGTACCTAGTCTGCTATTTATAAGACACTCAAATACTGGCTATGCAATTCTATTTTAAAACTCTATTTGCACAAAGCTGTTTGCAAAAAAAAAAAAATACTCATTTATAGAATCAATAAAAGAAAGAAAACATCATACTTTCCTTTGGGGAATGAGAGAAAACAGCAAGCAAAAGTTATAAAACCCTGATGTGACCACACTCTACCGCAGCCTGATCACTTCCAGGATGCCACTGCTGTCACCTCCAAGGTGTGTTCAAGGGTCCCCTCATTCTAACATATTCTCATCTCATGGCTGCTTGCCCCATTCTGCTTATCCTAGCTCCGATTCATGATCGCAGCCTGCTTTCCTCCTCTGCTCAGGGTGGCTCTCCCTCACTCTTCCAATTTGTCCTTCTCAATCTCGCCTCCTTTTTGTGTCTCCCCAGTCACTCCAGGTTTTCATCCTACTCTCAAGCATACTTCCAGGAAGGCAGGCTGCTGCAAGAGGGACTTCATGGCTCTGCCTGACACCTGCCATCTTGCTGGATGAGGAGAGCTAAGGATCAGGCTGAGGAAGAAGGGAAAAAAAACCCATAAAACTCCAACATGGATTTTACTTCATAGTATCTTCTGTTCTCAGAGAACAAAACAAGTATTTAATCTACTGTAAAGCATGGCCAAATGTTTAAAAATCTCCTTGTATTTGAAAACGAAAACAAAGGGGACATTCAATAGCATAGTGACAAACAGGTAAATAGTCCTCCCAGTGTGAGCCCCTCTCCTAAGTGCTTTAGTTTACCTATGTGTAAAATGTAATCTGCACCCCACTCCTCACATTCACCTTGTTTCACAAGAAAAGGCCCCAGGGGCATAGTAATATTTGATTTAGACCTCCCTCTCCATCAGAAAGCAGACAATGTAGCTCAAAGCTGTTGTTCAGTAACTAGAAATTCATCTACTTGCTAAATGTCATCTGGTGCCTCAGGACTGTTCTGATTCTGAGAAGAGCTGAACACCAGACCTGTGATATGAGAATCAGAGAGAATAGAACCTGTAGAAATACCATGAAACTCACAGAAACAACAGGAGAACAAGCCTTAAGTCTACAAAGTATAAACAAGAAGAGAACACAGGAACAGCCAAGGAGAGACTCTGAATCCAGTCTTATAGCAGAACCATGGGGGAACAAAAACTGGATTATATGGTGAAAGAAGCAAGCACCCTATACTGGAATGGGTGTGTGGAAGGGAGGTGGTTGAGATAAGATCCTGGGTACTGTTTCTTGGCTTTGTCATCATTGAAGACTGGTCTACAGCATGGTATATGTACAGCAACCGAAGAACATTAAAATTCTCGTCGTAAAATAAAGCAAACTTGTAGTTGGATGCAACATTTTAAAAAGTGCTAAGAGGAGGAAAAGTCAAGGAAAGCAATAATTAGACAATAATTTTGTATAAAAGATGTTATTGGGATAGAAGAAAAACTAGTTCAACTCAAAAAGTAAATTAATGAAATGTTCCGTGTCTAGCGTCCAGATGACCATCAGAAAGGACAAGCTGGGAAGAACAGCCAACCTAGCTTGGATTAGGATCATGGAAAAATCAGTGAATATTGATCCTCCCAGCCACCCACTCAGGCCTCCCAGCCAAGCCCCACCCACCTTGTACAATGAGGTGGACCCTGGAGGTCTTAGGGTGGTTGTCTGTCTGCACCGAGCAGGTGTAAGGGCCCTCATCATACACGTCCACATTCTGGATCTCAATGCTGTACTGGGTCTGGGTGTTACTCAGGAGGACCACTCGGGGATCTAGGCACCACTTGTCATTTCCAGCATAGAGGATGGTGCTGCGGTTTAGCCAGGCCACCCGGGTAACTCGGTTGTCAATTGTGCACCTGCAAGATAAGACCAGAAAGATAAATAAAAAGACCAGTAAGAAAGCAAACGTTGTTAGTGCCAGGCTAGCATATTTCATCATGCCTTACATTTCCTCCTCACTCCCATTGGACAGACATGCATTTGCTGAGTTTGCTTTGCTGTGAGTACATTGTTGCAGAACTTACCAGCACACAACTTGTAGGATTGTGGCTTTAAAACATTCATGTCTGAACTTTGCAGGTTCTGAAAAGTTAGTGCCTCTAAAACCACAGGAGGAAATTCTCATTTCAAATAACCTCTAGGTGCAAACCCAAGGCTTCTTGCATCCTCAGAATGTCTAGAACCTTAGGACATTCCTGGTCCTTGTAGTTCAGCTCTAGGGTCCCTACGATTCAGACAGTGATAATCTCCATCATCTGTCTGGGTGTTTGGGGTGTGTTAAGCTGTTCAATACTCGCAACAGCCTAGTGGGATGTATTTCATTGGAAAAAGAACTCAGGCACAAGGATGCTAAATGCTTTTCCAATTCACAGTTAATATGTGCTGGCTCAGAAACTGAGCTTTAACTACAAACCATCCTTCCACTTATCTCAATATAGCAAATTCCAACAGAAGGCTTCTGAACTCAAAACTAAATACGGACCACCACTCTTGCTATTTATCTTCATTATACCCAGGGCAGAAATGTTCAATTATTGCTAGACTAAAGACATTTTCTAAAATCTCCAAAAAAAAAAAAAAAAAACTGTTTGCACATATAAAAATAGATTCCCTTTCTTTTTATTTTTGCATCTGGAGTCCTCAAATTGTGGAAGCTTCCTTTTCTTTTCTGTACTTTGAAAGCTCCCAGTAACTCTTGCCAAACCTTCATCCTATCTCTCTGTCTGTCTTCATTTCCCTCTCTTGTTACAGCAAGTATGTCCTATGGCCTAGGGCTAAACTCACAAGCACAGCGTCCTGCTTCTGACTATAATACTGGGAATAGCAGTGTTACATGGTCTGTATAATGATGTCTCAAATGCCTGTACTCCTTTGTAGTGTATAGAGCACTCTCACATGCATACAGTTTCATTTGGTTCCCACAACAGATCTTTGAAAAAGATGCTCACATCTATTTTATGTTTCAAAAAACCAGGACCTCAGAGTTCCAAACTGTCTGGAACTTATGCAAGGAAAGAGAACGTGTCAGAGGCAGACTCCCCATTAAAGTTTCATGCTTAGCACTGCATGAGCTGCAGAATGTTCACAGTGACCGTTTCAATGGGAGGGCACCATGGTTTATGTTAATTCCCAACTTCGTTGATTTCAGAAATTCTTGGAGACTAGTAAAGAATATATGTGGGTTTATCTTTGAGAGGATTAGAGGAAGGGAAGAATTTCCCCAAAGTATTTTGGGTTCACCATGTCATGTTGCCACAGGCATCATTTTCTTCTGATTCCTGCTGACATTATGTGAACCACTTTGCTGCAACCTTTCACCTCACCAAATACCATGGACTCACACCAGTGATACCATGAGCCAAAATAAAGCCTTCTTTCCACAAGCTGTTTCACAAGTATTTGGTCAGAGTGGCAAAAGACCAACCCAAAGTGGTTTTGCTTCTCTTAAATCCTCTAAATGGTCTGTTACCATAGATAGATAGATAGATAGATAGATAGATAGATAGATAGATAGATAGATAGATAGATAGATAGATAGATTAGATTAGATAGATCAATGGGTAGGTAGGTAGGTAGGTAGGTAGGTAGGTAGATAGATAGAGCCAAGATCCTCCAGTGAGCCCTGTCTACCCATGGTTCTCATTGCACATCCTCCTTGTTTTGCTTGTGTAAATGTCACATCATCACCCGAGGCCACTCAGGCACAGGTGGACATTTTGCTGAGTGACCCTACAGGAAAATCGTTCAACCAGAAGCATATTTGCTCTGGGCTCCAACAGGTTGCCAGTGCTGAAGGGATTTTCTGGCAATGCTGTAGAAAGAGTGCAATGTTACACATGGTATGAAAATGATGGAAGACCCAACTAGGGAGATGCCAGGGTACTGGTTCAAAAGCGATGTGCAGGGTACGTCAGAATCACATGTGAGGTCTATAAGCTCCACCATTCCTTATGCCAGAGATTCAACCTTTAGATATCCAGAAATATCAAGTTATATAACAAGAGCTCAGAGGAGACACATACAAACTAGACTTTGAAAGTTGCTGTACAGAATAGTGAATCCAAGACCACCTATATAATTGATGGAGCCTGAGGCCAAACGAAAAGACAGAGACCACTGTCAATGAGAAGTTCCAGATTGGGAGAGCAGAATGGCAAACCAAATGTAGGCTTGTAACTCAGTAGTCATGAAGCCAGCTCTACTGCCTCCCCCAATCTTTACTTGTAAACTGTGAGAACTTGTTAAAAAATAGGTGCTGATTTGATACAGATCAGATATTCCATCTGTCTGTCTCTGTCTCTCTGTCTCTCTGTCTCTCTCTCTCTCTCTCTCTCTCTCTCTCTCTTTCTCTAATCTAGTCTACTAATCCAAAACTCTCTGTCCTTCTGCCTTGGCCTACAGAGTGCTAAGATTACAGACCCGTGTCACTATGCCTGATCTAAGGTTCTGCTTTCTGGCTGCACTCCTGGGTGAAGGTATTCACCTAGAACCCTGGATCATTCTTTGAGGAGCATTTATGTAGAGGTGAATCGTGTGCACATTAGCACTTGGGAAGCGGTGAGACTACACCTCCCTGCTAACATATGACTGGCAAGCACACAGCTTCTACATCGAGAACAGCATCACCGTCACCCGAGAGCTTGTTAGAAGTGCAAAATCCAAAGTCCAACATCAGAGGCAGTGAATCAGAAAGTGCATTTTAATAAGATCTCTAGGTAACTTGACAGCACATGATACTTGCCCTAGTCTAGACTGTATTCGAAGCCTCGTTTTCCATTTTAAAGAAAACATCCAGAATACACCGAGAGTGTCTAAGACAGAGTGAGAGGCCCTTGACAAAGGACACTCCTGACAGTGTCCCTTCTTTGCAAATCTCACACAACAATAGTCTCCATTTTGGTCTATGCTGAATGCAACCTGCCTCTGAAATCATTCTGGATAAACCCTCTATAGCTTGCTTTACTAGAAACAACTTTTACAGAGATAACTCCAAGTGCAGATACTGCACTTTGCTTGGGTTCAAGCAGACTATGAGGATCTCACACCCGTGGCCAAGGTTTGCTAAACACATATCTCTACTTGTTAAGTATTGCGCAAGCCCATTCCACGAACATGTCAAAAACTTGGCCACACTCACTTGTTGCCATCTGACAGATCAAAGTACCTGCGCCTAACAACCATCCATATAAGAAAATGACAGTGATATTAACATTTGGTTTACTTTTCATCTTTGATGGTCTTCAATGTTCTTCCAAGACCTCAATCACACACATATAAGTCATGGGTTCTCAGACTCAGTTTCCATCTTAGTAACCTGCTGATATAACACATAACAGAGATAGCTGGGTGGTTCCAAGCTGAGGACTGAGATACTACATTTTGTTGTAACCCAAAGGGGTGCTGACAGTAGAGTGTGATGGTCTAGAGACCACACTGTGGGAACCACTAATTCAGAGATGTGGTTTCTGGTAAAGTGAGAACAACAGAGTGGGTGGGCACTAGGAAATGACTCTTATATTTCATTACTTTGCAGCAGAAAACTTATTCGAGACAGGGTTTTTCTGTGTAGCCCTGGCTGTCCTGGAACTCACTCTGTAGCAGATTCTTAGTGACTTCCACTCCCAGCAGCTGAAATTAAACCAGATACCAGTTAAACATCCATGGGACAGGAAATGTTGACTAGCAGAGACTGAGCCATGGGCACGGTTGTTGAAGCCCACTACTCAAATTTCTCACAGCCTTATGAGGAGTACCCGAGGGACATCCTGGACTGCCATATGGGTGTCTAATTATTGAAAATGGACTGAAGAAGAAGCTTTCTCATCACACCACACTGCCTACAGAGCCAGAGAGGTTCCTCAGTAAACAAGCTAACACTCTACATGCAACCAATTTCTAGCACAGTTTTGTAGCCCCTGTGATATACTACGCTGAAAAGTTGGCATAGTTTCAGCTGTGGTTTTGGGTACATCCAAGGTCATGTTGAGATGTCCAAACTGTCAAGGCTGTGTATCAGTCTTGCTGAGTCTCCATGGAATTAACACAGGCGTCTGCAGAGATGGATCACAAAGGTAACTCGGCAGCCAACTCCTGTCACCTGCTCACACCTGCCCCCATCTATCTGTCTCATTTATCCAGTCTCCATAACAATGCAGAGGAGACATTTTTTCCAGGCTTAAAAAAAAAAAAAAAAAAGAGATAGATAATAGCTCCTCAGCCAGTGTGAGTGCTTGGTTGGTGGAGAGAGGTAGACATTAGGGTGGGAAGTTTGGCTAATAGTCTATTCTTTGCAGACATGCCTCCAAAGAGTTCTATGTAATTATTCTTAAAGCACACCACCATCTTTTACTTTCCTTAGGGAGACATTAAAGATACAATTTACTAGGAGGGAATAAGATTTTTAACTTATCCTTGCCTGACAACTTCAAGCAGGGAAAGTTGGAGATGGACTTTTGTCAGAGAGCAGAAAACAGTCAGAGGTCAGCAGTACACAGTAAGGACAGAGACCATAGAAGGAAAGAGTGGCATGGGTGTCTAGCACATCAGGAATATCTCACTGATGAGAACAAGACACAAGAAGGGCAGGCCCCCAAAGTGACAGCTCAGAGGATGCCCTTGCTGCGCGTATAAGGCCAGGGGAGAGTTCTGCTCCTGTTTCTTTGTTACTGTCTTGCAGAAAACATCTACCTAAAGACTATACCCGACTACAAGACAGACAAAGAGAAGAGGCACTGGGATACCTGGTTGGAACATCTAGACAGAAGAGCTCATGTCCCTTCCCATACCTTACACCAGTTCCAACTTTTTGCCATAATCCCTTTAGGAAGCCCTCAGATAGTCAGACTGTATATTCTACATATTCTGTATGCCATATTTCCTATAACAAGCCTTCCTTCTATATAAATGTTCTGCAACTGCTTGCTTACACACACACTCTCTTCCTCTCTCCTTTTCTTTCTCCCCTTCTTAAGCTCCAACCTACGAATATACTTCTCTCTCTCTATAACTCACCTCTAACATGAATTTCAGTATTTGAATTCTTACGAGTTCCCAAAGCTCCTGGCTAGGGACAGCTTTGGTGACCAAGATCAGAGGAAATGTCAAAGCCACACTTACTCCCATGTCCTCGCATTCCTCAATATCTAGAGATATACCCACCTTCTACTTCCATATCCTCTCTCCTGGTTTGATTTGGGTATGACCCCCCCCCAAAAGAGCTATATGTTAAAGTCTTGAGTCTCAGCTGGTAGACCTAGTCGCAAGAGACGATTGAATCATGGGGTCTCTGACCCTGTTGGTTTTTTGGCCACCACGGGGTGAACAACTCAGTTTTCTATACTCTTCTATTGTGATGCTGTACCTCCCTATAGTCTAGAAACAACCCATCTGCCAACCATGGACTGAAAGCTTGGACAATGTGAGTCAAAATTCACTCTATTTTCCTTGAGTTATGTTCAGGGGTATTTTGTCATGATGGCACATTTAACACATTGCCCAACTGCCCAACTGCCCAACTCGACACACCAAGAAGAGAACAAAGCCCTTGATGTACCCAAGGTTTTTGGATGGAGCTCTATAGCTCACTATTTCTCTCATTCATCTCTGACAGACTTCTACAGACAGCCTTAATGCTTGACCACCAGCTCCAGACATATCCCAGCCCTTGGTGTTTTGGTGTACAGCTTCCCGCCATCATGACATCTGCTCCCCCTTCTGCATGAGGTTTTCATTGACATCCCATAATCTGGCCTAGCCAACATTTCAGAAGAATCCTAACAGAGGAAGAAGGTCTAGAGAGATTTTGGTTGCCAGTGCCCCCTTTAAATGCAAATGTGAATGTCTGTATCTTGTCTGCTCTTTGGACCTTTCTTCTTGTAGTGAACAGACAGACCTATCTAAGAGTCAGTCTTTTGAGAATGCCCTATACATATGAATTGCCAGGGCACTACAGTGATGAAAAGTACCACATGCAGTTGGCCAGAAATGGACCCAGCACTAGGAGAATGGGCTCATGCAGAGTGAGAGAGAATGCTTCCAAACCTGTAGTCTGCAGTTATACCTAATGCCACAGAGATTTAAAGTACAGTCCCATCCCCCCCCCGCCCCCCAACAAACAGTAATGACTGGTGGCTTGGTTATATAACTGTGTCTTCACAGCGAGGAAGAGCACAAAGTACATAAGCAAGCCCCGGACACACGTCTCAGAAATAAGACAGCATAAGTGTGAACTGTCTTGGCCTCATACTACTTTGGGAATCTGGATAAGAAAAAAGAAAGATGAGGACTGGCGAACTGGAAGGAAAGAGGTTAAAATGGTCTGTTTGGAGCCTCCTAAAGACAGGTAGAGTGTCGAAATAAAGAGAAGGATTATTGAAGAAAGAGAAAAAGCCAAGCCTGGTCTCTCTTGATAGCGCCTGCCTGAGGAGCTAAGGGCAATAATGGGTCCAGACAATGTGCAATCCGCCAGCTCCTCCTATCAAATGGTCCTTTAACTGCTGTTGAAAGGCAGCACGCTTGAGACCACAGCAAAATAAGTGCTTCTGTCCTTCACAGCACCTGGTCACAACTGTCTCTTATCACGCGGAAATGCTTCAGCCGCCTCCAAATGTGGTTCCCCAAGCATTTGTTACGTGCTCTATCTGCCTCCGCCTTCACAGCAAGTACTGCAACTTGGGTGGCTCAAGATACCTTCACTGAGCCCCAGGGCACCGGACCTCTGTGTGAGCCTTCCATACTGGCTTCTCTAGAAAGAATTTGCCAGGGAAAACCTGGCAACAAAGGGGCCGAGATAATTGTATCATCTCTGATACAATGAAAATTCAGAGGCAGGTGGACACCTTAGCTCTTTATAGTAAGAGACACCTCCAGTAAGGAGTGGCATATTTTGAACCTACTGGATAACTTTCAGAACCTGAACTCACATTCTTATTTATAGAATTTAATTGGATCTTACAGACAAGAACTCCGGAAGTTAGGCTCAGTTCAAGTTGGTCTTCCAGACAAGAACTCCGGAAGTTAGGCTCAGTTCAAGTTGGTCTTCCTTCTCCCGACTGGTACTGGCTAGGCTTTGAATAACAAAACAGACATATGCAATGCAGTCTTCCCTACCTGTGAAGATAATGACCAGGCTGGCCATGCCTCCAGAGAAACAGAGGACATGCTTGGGATGGAGAAAAAAAGACACTGGAGGAGGAAAACAAAAATCCAAACCAGCTGGACACATCCGGTGCTGCATCTGTGGCGCCACACTGCTGGGAAACAGCTGTGGTGGGGGGGAGGGTGGAGAGTAGGGGGCCTCATGGCTGAAGCCTGACTGCTGCTCTGACAGTCTTATCTCTGCCTGCAAAGTCTCGGAGTTAGCTCACTTCACTGATTCATTTAAGCCATCTGTAGTGAAAATAACTTTTCTCCTCCGTGGAGTCGAGAAAAAGGAGAAGAGAACCATACATAGGTGGACCTCGCAGCAAGACTCCTCTGTCCTACTAGATGGACAGCTTCCTTATTCAAGCTTTGTATGTTTCTTACGTTTTCTACATGATTGTGAAATCTTGAAAGGCAAGGTTTAAGCCTTATTTTCTTTATGTGTTGAGTCCAAAGGACACACCAAATATTTGAATGCTGCCCCTCATCTTTGACAAATTTCAAGAGGGAAATAGCATGAAGACTATGTGTGTTAAAGGTCTGGGTCATATGGATAACAACACTACATGTCTCTAACAACCATATTTGCAAACACAATTGTGTATGCATCCCTCCTTACCTCCTCACATCAGAGAGAACCAACTTAAAGGAGACAGTCTCCGCCCACTCACTGATGCCTGGGTGACAAAGCAGGAAGGCTTTCCTTTGTGGCCTTCCAGAAAGGTTCTTCACAAGCACTTCTACCCACCTCTCATTTCTATCGAAATCAAATAAACCAGTGCTGTCTTAAGCAAACTCCATGGTGTTTGGTGGACTATTTCTTTTCTAAAATGAAGAGCATAGCATTTTGATTTGTACTGGTAACAAACACTCAGTATTAATACCAATCCTGAATGACGCGGGGCAGCTCAGCAGGTCACATGACGCTTTAAGTTACAACTCCCACAACATTCTTTGTTCTTCCATGGTATACATATATGTAAAGAAGATCTCCACAGTCAGAATAAAATGATTGGGCAGTGTGAGGGCGTTTCCACCATGGCAAAGTGTAAGAGTCTTCGCAGGAATGAAGATAAAAAGCCTCCTGGGACTTTCTTTGGCTATCAGACTATTGAAAGGATGAATCCCAAGGAACTGGAGTTTCCCAGGAGTATCATGTTCAGAAAAGGATAACACTGGGCTCCTATTCAAGCCAGAGGGGAGCTTCTTTTGCAGAAAGAGAATTCACGTGGTTCTGACATCTTGTCAGACATCACTACAGGAGAGATTGGAGGATAGCCATCATTGAGTGGCAAGATTACATCTTGACCAGGATTTTATTTATGCATATGTTAATTGTTTATTTTATATGCATGGATGTTTTGCCTGAAGATATTGGTGAATCACATCAGTGGTTAGGGCCCATGGAAGTCAGAAGAGGGCCTTGGATCTCTTAGACCTAAAGGTATTCATAGTTTTAGGCTACCAAGTGGGTACTGGGAATTAATTGATCCTTCATGTCAGAATCCTCCAGTTAGGTTGGAAAGGAAAGTGGTTACAAGGTCTTGTTCTTCTTCTCAAAGTAGCCACATTGGATAAATCTCCACTGTCTGGTTTACACTGTTACTTGTCTTTTGAATCGGGCTCTGGAAGGATGGGCTCTTAGGTCTCTCAAGGCCCACAACCTCTTTTATTTCTTGTATACCAAAGCCCAACAACATAAAAACTTTCCTTTCTACTTATTTCATTAGTGTATTCAAAATAACCCAGACATGAAGAACACCATTCCCAAGGGACAGCACCTAAAGGCACTCATGTTCGTGACATTCTTTGAAACTTGCCTTGAACTCAATCGGTCTGACCTTGGCTCAACTGAGTGAGACCTGAGAAACTCCACTCCACCCTGTTTGATGGTTAATTTAGATAGTACTTATAGAGAGGGAGCATATCTCTGAGAAGAAAAGAACAGAACAAGGATCAGTGGACTAAGGAGGTCAGCTCCTCCATCATCAATTTGAAATTGTATCACTGAAACCACTGAGGACCTTAAGAAAATAAAAAATAAAAGAAGGGCAAGCCCTTCTCTATGCTTGAACTAAAATATTCATCTACTCCTGCTCTGGAAAACTTTCTCTTCAGATTATCAGGTCTTTGGCTTGTATTGGAACTTATAGTAGAGTTGTGAGCCAAACCCTATAATCGCTAGACAGATATCACATGGGCAGATGAGAGCCAGATAGATCCCATTTGCTCTGTTTCTCTGAAGAACACTGACTACCAGACACACCCAATCCACATGTTTCAGGCATGGACTGTATTGTGCCCACTGGTCTGCTTCTCCAGTGGTTGTATGAATACTCTTAGACTTTGGTGACTCGAGGTTTTATGTGGAATCACCCTTCCTTACTGACGTTTGCAAAAGTTCCTAATCATTTTCCTAGTCCAAGTTTTTAGAGATCATTATTCCAATTACATTTTACTTTCAAGAATTTTTTTGTCCTATAAGTTTTCTTCAAACATACTTCATCTTGTTATGTATTACAGGCAGTATGCTCATGCTTTGTCTATTTCTGTCATGTGCAGTCCTGGGAAGGCAGAAAGCACATACAAACTGAGCATCTATGTTCTGAAAATAAGAAATCTGAAATGATCCAGAATCTGAAGTTTTTTAGGTGTTCCCTTGATGCCACAATTGGAAAATTCTGTACTATAAAAGGTTATTTCATGCAAAAAAAAAGTTTAATTTTTATAAAGTTACTTTCAGGCTAGAGGGCATATGTAAAACATTAATGAAATTTGAATTTAGATTTGGGTTTCCATCCCAAGACATGTTGTGCATATGCTAATTCTCCAAAATTTAAACAAAACTGAAATCTGAAACACCTCTGGTTCTAAGCATTCCTGGTCAGGGATATTCAACCTGCATTATCTGTTTGTCTAGTCAATTCCTTGAAGCTCCCCAACCCCTACATAATGGCTTCTGGTAAGAATATCAAGGCAATTTAAAAATTGGTGAGTGTGCAAATGACTGTGAGGAAGGGGCTTGTTAAACAGTGCTTTAGGTGGGGATGAATATGAACAAGCACCAAGGTGCTAGAATAAGTCCTCTAGAGCCTGGGAGTAAAGTGTATGCCACAGACTGCTTTGACAGGAGTGACGAAATGAAGCCTGCACACAGTGATCTCTGGTGTCCCTAGACTCCACAGTGCAATGACTGGTGTTATCACATCAAGAGGTACCTCTGCCCTCCAGCATCCAGCTGTGTTAAGCCAATGTGAAGCAGTGGCTAGAGATGGCAGAGAGAAGGAAGGAGAGGCCATGCCAGAGATCCTTTCCACCCACCCTCACTCCCTGGAGGGATCTATGACCTTCTTCCCCTGTCCTTCCCATTGCCCGTGTCAGGCTCCTGACTGTCCTTTGTTGTTCGTCCATGCCATGGAAGCACCTTTGTAAAAACCACTTTCTAGAATTCTCCTCAAATAAACTAATTTGAGCATGTCAATTCCTGCCAGTGCAATCTCTGATCACTGTAGGTAGCTTGTGCAAGCTGCCCAGAGACTTTCAATCCATCCCAAGGACAGAGCGTGGCCAAAGTTTCTAAACAAAGCATTCTGCAAAGGCTGGTTCAGAGGGTCAGCAAGTTAAACACAGTATTGAGCATGTCTTTTTTTTTTCTTCTCCCTATAGCGGGTAGCTCAAGGAACCAAAAAGGGAGCTAGGCAAAAAGAAATAGTTTTGGAAAATAAATCCATCTGCAGTCTTTCCTTCATGTTGAACTCTTTGATTTTGTTCTCCCTCATGAGATGGTCTGTATAAAGCTTGTACCTGAGATGAGATTTCTTCATGGCTCTTTATGGGCCAACAAGTCATGTCCAGCCTGGCAGAGCACCTAGAGGAAAACCCATAGCTCAAAAGGTCCTAAGTAGACACTTTCTACCATTAATTTGGGTACACGAAGAGCTAGTCTGGTAAGTGGGACAGATGGGGTACATCAGCACATTATAACCACTATATTGGAGAAAAAGGGCTGGAAATACTGTTTCCCCGACTTCAGGGCTAAGCTAGGTATGGCTACATTTACTTGGCAGTATTGCACATAAGTATCAGCCTGTGGTGAAGCCAGCCTGTATGTTATTTCTGGTCCTATCCCTGGGGTCACTCATCTCTAGCACATGTAGCAAACCATTTTCAGCCCCACCCTGGGTGTGGGTCTTGTCTTTGGTACCCACCTGTCAATCACTTCAGTGATGTGCATATTTAAGTCTTGAACACCTCTGGGTGGGGAGAAGCTCAAAGCTTAGGAGACAAACCACAGTTCAGGCTAACTGCTGCCAATACCATGTACATGTATGACCTTGTGCCTACACAATTGTACAAAGGTATGGCCCTATTTGATGAGAGAAAAGGGAAGGAAGAAAACAATCAGGATCACATCCTTATGAAACAGTCTGTGTGCAATGCAAATACTATCAACAGGAAGGAAGGGCAGGGAGGCGAGAGCTAGACGCTCAGCTGCTCAGGGGTTCAGAAGCCCTCCCATGTTGGAAGGCAGTGGGGTGGGTTGTCTCTGTCTTCTCACTAAGTGACCTTGGCCACACGCCATTTCACCTCCTTGTGGTGCCACTGTGTCTAAGTGATTGCCTGGGCTGAGGTGGAAGTGAGAGACAGCTGGAAAGTAGGCAAGTATCCTCCCTGGAGAGCAGTTGTCTAGTTAGAAAGCCCCCTTTCTGCCATCTGAGTCAGGGAGACAGACGAAGCAGGAGGCAGAACCAGCAAGGAAATGCAGCCTGAGTGGCTGGAGGCTTGTCCTTTTCCATCTATGTCCTGTAGAGCCTTTTTCCTGTGGCTTGTGAGGAGGAAGGGAGGTAGGGCTCCCCAGGGTATGGAAAAATGAGCACTCCTAGAGATAAGGAAATAGAGGATTCTCTAAGTGCAGCAAGCTCATTGGCTCTCTCTAGATAGTTAATTAAGGTAATGCAGATCCCACAGAAGCGGGATGTGTCTCTGCCAGTGGGATATGATGCTCTGCTCAGCCTGTTCTTCCACACCTGGGCAAGCATCACTCTTGCCTCCTTTCTGTTGCATCTCTTCATCACTGGCCCTGGGCCAGTTGTGTCTCTCTCAGAGAAGCACGTGTACTTAGGCTAACTTGCTGGTAAGGGTGGGGAGGATGGAAGAGTCCTGCCTCCTCACTCCTCCTGACCATCACCAGTTAGCTGGCCATATTGAAGAGGTCACAGTGAGAATCTTGGGGGTGTAGAGAGACAGGAAACAGCTGACAGACTAAGATATCTCTTGTTTTATCTGTAGTATGTAGCAAGACTGTGGGATATAAGAATAACTCCCTTGGGCCAGATGGAAAGGCCCAGAAGAGCCTTACAAGTGTTTTGACCCGAGGGAAAATGTGTCTTCTGCTGTGTCTCAGATGCTGACCAAAGAAATATAGGGAAAATCAATCAGACCTTAGCCTTTGGTGACTCAGGTCTACAGAGGAAAGAGTTCAAGGCTCAGTCGAGGGGAACTCAGGCCTCAGGTGGGCACAGGAAGGAGTGATGAGCACCTCAGGAATGTGAGCTATAGAGCAGAAGGCTTGGAGGAGAAAGGAAGCAAGGCCATATGTCTGGTTTTTGGCCCCCTGTGTTGTGGCTCAAGACTTAGAAGTGGTATCTGTTTAGTCTGGCTCTGTCAGGTCTCTCTCATCTCTCTGTGACTTCTCAAGCCTCCGTGCTTCAGTTTCTAAACAGCAATGCCTATTTTTATGTTCTGAGGCTCACCTTTAGGCTACAGGCCTCTGTTCTCTCATTCACACAGAACTAGAGTTTGTATCCTCCAGGCAGCCATCAGCAGGTTGCCCATTGGGGAAGTGTACCTGAGCCATCTTGTGGGTTTCTGCCTGAGGGCTCCCTGCCTTATTTTGGCCCCCTGCTTCTGCTTCCTCCCCTAGGAGAGATTCCCTCATATGTCATATACATCTGGTCCTTACTTCAAGGTATCTGTAATTCTCACACCTGCTTCCCTACTAGTAGAACCCCTAAGAAGAGAGAGAATGAGAAGGTTTCAGGTTGCACAGAAAAGTGAGTAGAAGGGAAAGGCTGCTCTGTAGCCAGGTGCTGGGGGCAGGGCAGAAAAGGTGACCCTTGCCTCTGCAGAAAGGACAGTAGCCACATAGAGCCTGAAGCCAGGAACAGTGGGCAGAGAGATGCCAACATGGCCAGTCTTCACTAATACAGAAGGACACCTGGTGGGAGACACAGGTGTGAAAACCA
The DNA here is from genome assembly GCA_028551405.1 of Uromys caudimaculatus. Classification (NCBI taxonomy): domain Eukaryota; kingdom Metazoa; phylum Chordata; class Mammalia; order Rodentia; family Muridae; genus Uromys; species Uromys caudimaculatus. Next base: position 86,217,232 of record CM052706.1, on the reverse strand, counting down.
ACGTGCCTAGGCTTATAGTGACACTCCATAGAAGACAAAGGTATCTAAGCCTATAGATATGGATACAGAATAAAAAGTCAGGAATCTGGTCTGACAAAGATGGGCTGTGAAGCACAGAGCTAGAATGCCCAGAAAGATCAAAGCCAGCTTATAATGGCCCTTGTGTGCCACACTATGGGGGTGTGTCGAGGCTGCAGTGTGAGTTGCTGTCCCAAGGGCCTGAGGAGGCTGAGTGTCAGGACAAAATTCAGAATTGGAAAATAATGAAGCATCAGCCAGGACAGAGAGGCCAGTCGAGAAGCCAGCTGCTGCCAGTCACAATGGGGACACTGAACTCTGCACTTCTTAAGGTTCGTTGGTTTTTCTTCTAAAACACACTCCACTCATTCTTAGCATCAGAGAACTGCCCACATCGATGTCCTCTAATAACCTCACTGGATGGTGTTAAACAAGGTTGGCAGTCGGATTGTGTAAGGGTTCTTTGTGACTCATGGAATTCCCACATGTTCTTTGGGCCACTTAATAGTCCTTCTATTCACAGTTGCATGGAAAAACTGGGATGTATTTGAACAAGTTTAATAATCCACTTGTTTGCCTTTGTGTTCCCTGAGTTCCTACTATGTCCCTGACATCATTGTGCTAAGAACTTAAAGATGCATTACAAAAGCAAAAGATAGAGACACAGGCATACTCTCTTCATACAGAGGGGGAGTGGCTACAACACAATACACACATGCAGAAATGTGGTACATGTCATGGCAGGACACTATTAGTGATGCACAGAAATATATATAGGGGCTGAGGGAATAATCCCTAATCTGACAGGCCATGAAAAGTCTTCCAGAAGTGGCATATAGGTGAAAATTTTGAAAACTTGGTGTTTGCAGATATATAGGACAACTACATATAAGGATCCCGGGGTCAGGTTTATGCAGCTATTTTGTTTGGAAACTGTTTTGGGATGGGTGAGGTGGCTCAGCAGGTGAAAGCACCTGCCACCAGGCATAAAAGCCTGGGTATGATACCAGGGCCCACATGGTAGAAGGAGAGCATTGACCCTAGCAAACTTTCCTCTGATCTCTAAACACATGTGCACACCTCCACACGTACAAAATAAATACACGCACAATAAAATAAAATAGTGTTTGTGTGGCTGATGGCTTTGAGGATAAATTCAGCAGTGAACTCACTGTGAGCTTGACAATACAGTGGGTACCACTCAGATTGTAACAAGGTCTCTGCCATCCAGAGGCTCCTGCATATCCACATACTTCATCTGATACCCCCTCAGCTACCACATTCACACTCCAAAGGAAGAAGAAATGGTTAGCCCAGAACATTGGACCTGACACCCATGAAATCATGTTACTTTGTTTCAATATTTAATGTCCTGAGATAGGCATGCATCTTTTTGTGACTCAGTTTCCACATGTATCCATGTGGAAAATAGAGTCTGCCTCACTGTGTTCTTTGGGGTTGCAGTGGTCAGAATGTCAGATGAAGACAGAAGAGAAAGGCCAGTTTGAGAGCAGGGAGGGAGGGGTTAATGTTTGCAAACCTCCGGTGTAGAAATACAGTTGTGCCCCGTCTCAGCTCTTATTTTCCAAGTAGCCAAATACATGCCCACATCACCATGCTCAACATTGCACATTTATTTATTGTGCTTCTATGCCTGTGGAGATGTGGTGCTCACTCTTCAGAACAAAACATATTCCTTACTCTCTATATTTTAGGAGCTTATGATACAGAGGAGATAACAGTGACTTAAATGACAGGAAGCAGGGGGCCTGCATAGGCAATTGGATGATAAACACCAGATGGGTATGGAAAGAAACAAGCCCAGTTTTAACCCTCCGTGCACAGGCACAACCCAATCAGAAACAGGAAGCTCTGAACAGGGGGCTACTTTCTTTCACTGTACCTAGCATTCCCATTCAGGGCAAAAGACAGGGAGGCCAGAGCAGAGGCAAGGGTGAACTGCTGGGTATACAGACACAAAACCTCAGGTAAGAAAATAGTCCTTGGGGTCAGTGCTGTATTTACTGTTGCCAGTCAAGCAATTTCATTCAAACAATATTGGTCAATTAAATACCTAAGTCCTTTACAGAAAGTCATGGTACTTAGACCGTGATCCCTGTCGACTTGTCTCCATAGGAAGAGATTCCATCTGGAATATATGTGACTTAGTTCTTTTTCTGAACCCATTATCACTAATCATGAATCTTCCACAATAAGCTCAAGTCCCTGGCAGTGTGGAAACTGAACAGGCCAGCTTCTGGGCCGAGTGCAGGGTTGGGCTTCCTCCCACCTCATCCAAGCAGACAGAAAGCTGCTAGCTGTAGTATCTTCCCTTATCTAGTTTCTTGTCTCTAGCTTAAGCTCCAGCAGTCCACTCTCTTTTGCTATCTTGGAGGTCTTCTAGGGATGTTTCTAGAAAGTCTAACTCAAGCGTCACTTGTCGAACACCCTTGATGGCTCTCGCTGCCATGGGGATGTCATTCAAACAATTCAGAGAAGTACATCAGGGTGTATGGTCTGAGATACTGCTTGGGCCTCTACCTTCCTTTCATTTCCAGGCTCTGAAGGAGAGCCATGGTGTGTTATGTGTTTGCAGATTCCCAAGAATAGCCTGCTTGTGGCATCGCTAACGCGGTCTTCCCATTTCATATCTTATTCTCACTGTCCTCTAGCCACCTTCACACTTCCCTCCATTACAGGGATCCCTTCCACCTCTCAATGCACCTTAGGTAGCCTCAGCATCATCTTTAGCTGTCCTATGAAATTTGTGAAGGCGAGGCTAGTATACTTTCTCCACTTGTCTTTTATACCATATACCTATTATGCCTACCATCCCTCCATGTTTATCGACATATTCAGTTGATTAAAAGTGCTTTCTTAAAGTGAATGCACACTGTAGCATCTGTCCATCCTAAACCAGATGTCTTTGAGACAATAGCCAGTCTCAAACACAGCTCTAATCCTGGACGCTCTCCAATCCTTCTCCATGGTGACTCATGCTGGCTGCCAGCACCCTAACATGCTCAAATCTATACAATACACATGTCACACTCCTGGAAGTCACAAGGTCATGTTCGGTGTTACCCCCAAAAAGGTTACAGAAGAAGAAAGAATGCTGCAGATACATCATAAGAATGTTTTTGTTAACTAACCAGAAAAATAACACCGCAAACTGTATTTGTGCCTGACAGCATTCAAAGCTCTTCCTGCTTTAATTAGCATCTCACAGACTCACCAAAACAAAGCTGGGGGCAGAGATACATTTCAAATCCTGGATCTGAAGATTTTAAAAAGTGTTATTGTGGGCAAGTCATTTGTCCCACTGGGCCTCAGCTTCTCTCTCTCTCTCTCTCTGTCTCTTCCCCCCTCTGTCTCTCTCTCTCCCTTTCTCTCTTTCTCACTCTCTCTGTCTCTCTCTGTCTCTCTCTGTCTCTCTCTCTCACACACACACACAGAGAGAGAGAGAGAGAGAGAGAGAGAGAGAGAGAGAGAGAGAGTGAGAGCTGGGGTGATCTCCAGAGTCCTAGCTGTGTAGGCCCCACCAAGCCCCAGCTCCTGCCTTGCTTTCTTTCCAGGGATCTATGTAGATGTTGTAGCTGCCCATGATTGGTGCTTATATGGACACACAAAAAAAACCTCCTTGTTCTCTGATAGGCAGATATATCCATAACTCTGAACTGTTGCAGTCTTGACCCACTAGAGCAAACAGAGCAAAGGTAGAAGAACCTAGGAAAGAGATGTGGAGAAGTGCAGAGTTATGAAGGCATGATGCCAATGCTGAAATGAACAAATATAAACATGTCTTCACCCCTTAGGCAGATTCTTGGTGGGGGTGGGGGGAGTACAAAAGAAAACTTTTCCTTTCACTTCCAGAAAACATAGAAAAATCATAATATTAAGGCAAAGGACACTGTCAATAGGACAAAACAGCAACCAACAGATTGGGAGAAGATCTTTACCAATCTTACGTCCGATAGAGGGCTAATATCCAATATATACAAAGAACTCGAGAAGTTAGACTCCAGAGATCAAATAACTCTATCAAAAATTGGGGAACAGAGCTAAACAGAGAATTCTCAACTGAGGAAACTCAAAGGGCTGAGACGCACCTAAAGAAATGTTCAACATCCTTAGTCATCAGGGAAATGCAAATCAAAACAACCCTGAGATTCCACCTCACACCAGTCAGAATGGCTAAGATCAAAAACTCAGGTGAACAGCAGATGCTGGCGAGGATGTGGAGAAAGAGGAACACTCCTCCATTGCTGGTGGGATTGCAAGCTGGTACAACCACTCTGGAAATCAGTATGGCGGACCCTCAGAAAAATGGACATAATACTACCTGAGGACCCAGCTATAGCACTCCTGGGCATATACCCAGAAGATGCTCCAACATGTAATATAGACACATGTTCTACTACGTTCATAGCAGCCATATTTATAATAGCCAGAAGCTGGAAACACCCAGATGTCCCTCAACAGAGGAATGGATACAGAAAATGTGGTACATTTACACAATGGAGTACTACTCAGCTATTAAAAACAATGACTTCATGAAATTTGCAGGCAAATGGATAGAACTTGAAAATATCATCCTGAGTGAGGTAACTCAGTCACAAAAGAATGAACATGGTATGTACTCACTGATAAGTGGTTATT
>CM052706.1:86144227-86212455 GCA_028551405.1 Uromys caudimaculatus | reverse complement strand
GTTTGTAGCCCTATGGAGGGAGCAACAGTGTCAACTGTCCTGACTTCCCGATGCTCCCGGAGACTGGATCACCAAACAAAGAATACACATGGAGGGACCCATGGTGCTGGTCACATATGTGGCAGAGGAGGGTCTTGTTAGCCATCAGGGGGAGGAGAGGCCCTTGGGCCTGAGAGTGTTAGATGCCCCAGTATAGGGGAATGTCAAGGAAGGAAGACGAGAGTGGGTGAGTGGGTGGGTGGGTGGGAGAATACCCTCATAGAGGCAAGGGGAGAGGAAGGAGATGGGGGGCTCCAAAGGGGAGATCTGGAAAGGGAGAAACATTTGAAATGTAAATAAAGTATCAAAAAGAAAGAAAGAAAAAAATACATGATCTCATAAAATCAAATCAGTCTTTAATTATAATAATAAAAATTACATTTCAGTAAAAAGAAAATAAATACATGTACTAAAATTACCATTGCGGTGGCTGATAGCTTCTTTAATGTTCTCACCATGGAAACTCCAAAGTCAGAGGGAGGTGAATGTGGCACTTTCTGTTTGCTTCTACTTGGGAGTTGCCTTCGATTCCTCTTTGTTTTATGAACTACATGACTCATATGGCATCTCCCTAGCCAATCCAATGGATCTGACTGTCCAGATGCACTCGATTATCTCTAAATCCACTTAATCAACTGCTTTCTAGTTGCAAGTCATTGATTCTATCTTTCTGGATGATTTCTCCTCATAGTCATTCTTCACTGTTTAGAAAACGCATTCCGAGACCCATGTGGATGCCTAAAAGCTCCATAGCCCCAAACTTTATCTATATTACATTTTCACCTGTCATATATACATACATACATACATACATACATACATACATACATACATACATACTGTGATTAGTTTAACTATTGGATTAGGCACAGCAATAGATTAGTAACAGAAGAGCTCAGTGTAGCAGAACATGTCTATAAACTCAGTATTCATGATTCTGAGGCAGAAGGATCACTATAAATTCGAAACTACTATAGGCTACAGAGAAATATGTCATCTCAAAAAACTTATAACAAGATAGAATAATTGTAACATGTTGTTAATAAACTCCTATGAATGTTCTCACACTGATGAAATGCAATGTGCCCTATGCTGGACAAAGGACTGACTTTGTGGGTGCTGTGGAGTCCCCCAGATGGTGTAAGAGTTCATCACCCTGGTTAGAGCAAGATACAATTTCAAACTTACAAATTGCTTACCTCTGGAATTTCTATTTAATATTTTAGACTGTGATGTGACAGGTAACTGAAATTCTGCCCAGTGAGCCAATAGACATGCCTGGCCGTGACGCAGGTCACCCATGTGGACATTAGGTTGGGGTCCTGCTCTTTTCTAAGAGTCCATGGAATAAAAGGCTGTCTCCTACCCCAGGAGTCCTAATAGCCTTTGGAACCATGTTTTTCTCCCTAGGAACAAGACACACTCTGGTAGCTTCATCCAAGTCCGTTAACAAAGTCCATGATCAGCACACTAACTAAAGAGGAAGAACCTGACAACGCAGCTACCTAAATACGCAGATTCTTCTTACTAAGAAACTGGGATTAAAGTGAACTAGAAAGTTCTGAAAGGCAAAGGAAGCCAGGGAAAAGGCTTGTGAGGGTGCTGACCCATGTTGGTGTCCCTATCATTGAAGCTGTGTACTTCTCGCCTCTCCTACCGTCTAGATTGCTTCTTCTTGTCCTAACACAGGCACATACACAAGTTCCAAATTTAAATGCCTTGTGGACCGAGCCAGTGGCGTGGTGTGTGTACAGGAAGAAAAATGAAAATGCTAGCAACCAGTTCTAATTTCCATTTCGTAACCAGTCTTGCCACAGTCCCGAAGCACAGCAGATAGTGAGCCTGGGATTAATAACATGTTAATTAATTAATTACCATTTAGTGGCCTTCTGACTAGAGTGGGGACTGCCATGCCCCGTTCTGTTCTTACAGTTCTATCTGATCATAATCATATATTTCATCTGTCTGGAAAAAGATAATTACAGCCCAAAGACTAAGGTGTGTGTCCATCCTGATATAAGAACTCACATGGGAGCAACCAGGATGGACTAGCTCAAAGGCCTCATGGCTGGCTTTTTGTCACTTCACCCAGGATAAAGCAGGTATTTGAGATCAATGCACATGCAAGAGATTAAAAACTGTCCCTTAAGTTGGTTAGAAAGTTGTTAGTAGGAACTCAACAGTCCCAACACCTACATAAGCAGAGGCACCGCACTGCACTCGTGCGCAGTGGTAAGAATGCTCACTTCTTAGGCAACTGCCTCTCAGCACCTTGTCAGAAGTATGTGAGCAAATACTGCCCTCGCTCCCATGGGGAGCTGTCTTTGAAAACTAAACCTCGCCAGAAACATTGTGTGAAAGACATCTCCATCGGATGACCTTCTGGGTTCAGTAACATCAGTTGTCCCCAAGGAGAAGTTTCCATAGTGTCCCCAACAATTTCTCTCCATACCAGATGTGAACACCTACATGATTTCCTCCCAAGGATCAATGGTTACTTAACTCCAAGCCCATAACTATGAACACCGGAAGAGCCTTGGTGACCCCTGTCCTGCCTGAACGAGATGTTCATCTATGCAGCCTGGAGGCAGGTTACAGTATGCCAAGCACTGACCCTATGGGAGCCACATCTGATTGCTGCTCTCAGAACTATGTGTGCAGTTTCTCAAACCTTACTGCTAGGGTAGGCAGGGCCAGCAACAGCTGAGTGGTAACATTATATATGCACATTCAAAAGACATTTATTATCTGAAAGACACTGTTTAGAAATCGTGTTGCTACTTAATTTGTGATAAATGATTAGTAAACTTGTTTGTCGATGTAATAAAAAAAAAACCCACTGCAACTCATAGAGCATTCTCAATTAGATTCACATAGCTTATTATCTAAGAAGAGTAAGAAGCAAGCCACTCACAGGGGGACCAGGTGATTGCTTGCCTGAACTCTCCCTTCTCACCTCCTCCCCAGGCAGCCCTCTACTCTGCACAATCTATCCCAGACATGCCGAGGGCCACTCCTCTACCTGGACAGAGAAGGCTAGATCTAGGCTGAATCTAAGAGCAGAGCTAGCCTCTGGAACATGAGGATTATAAACTCAGACATCACTCAGCCTGCTTGCATGGCATTCTTTCTCCTATTAATAGCAACTTTGTCCTATTCTGCTTATCCAAGAAACTGGAATGAATGAGGGTTGGCTGCAAGTATGAGAGAGAATAAAATCCAGGAGAGCAATAAATTGGAGCACAGAGTGGCAGACACCGTAATCCGCTGGAATGCCTCTCTGGCTCAAGGAAAAGTACCTCTTTGGGGAACCAGCAAAGGAAATCAATGCCCATAAAAGCATCCAGAGCACAGGCAGCAGCAGAAAAAATAGACACTGTTGACCAGGACATGCGGCAGATTGTAGGTTGTAAAACAAAATAGAAAGTCATTAAAATGGCGGGCAAAGGGCATGCTTGCACGATGCAGATGTCACTGGGGAACTGTGTTAGGGGGCTCGGGACTTCTCATTAGCCGAGAGGTCAGTGTTGTCTGTATGACTCCGGTGTCCCACATGGTTGATTCCTGCTCAACAGCATGGAGGTGAGAAGCGGTTATACGGGCAATAGGTCCACTTGGTAGCACGTTCTGACCAGCTTATCCGGATATTAATACATCACAAGCATATTGAGCTGTATTCATTTAGGGTTCAGGTTGCTTTAACCAAAGACTGTTCTGGGAAGCCTGCCAGGGTATATATTTCTGGAAGGAGTTCCCTTTCCTACCTCATACAGCACCTTTTGATCCACCAGAGGGCAGAGTGAACCCGTGAGACCCAGACTTAGGAACCTTGTGGGGTAGTGTGCAGCAGGGGGGTATCTATAGGAGGAGAGCAGAACAGCAAAGCCATCAACAAGTTCTCCTTGTACAGGAAGTAGGGAAACACTTGCCACAACTCCCAGGATCAAACACTGACAACAGAACCTGAAAAGGAGCAAATGTATGCTGTGCCTCGGTTTCCCAACATGTGAAAGAAAAGGTGCCTGAATCTTCTCAGTGTACTTATAAATCAGGCTGCCTTTTACAGATCACCAAGAGCATCTCTCACAACACAAGAGGGACAGCTGGTGGAGCCCGTCTCTAAGGACATAGTCAACAAAGTAGAAGGCCTGCTTCGAAGGCTTTTCCCAGGCTTCACACTTCTCTCTCCCACTGGTCCTCTGCAGGCCTCTACCTCAGGCATCCAAATTTTAGACCTTCCTCTCTTTTCATTGTCTTGGCCACCCTCTCCAGTTCCTCTTGTCTTGGGAGAAATAAAAGTAAACCCCAAAATAACTCCTGGGGGAGAATGACAGCAGCTGCATGTCCCTCTGCCTGTTCCCGTCCCAGAAGATAACTCTGGAGTCCTGGCATGCTGCCAGCCATGGCGTGCGCTTTGATTTCCAAAACTATTGCCAATGTTCTACAATAGCTCAGCCTTAATTTATCAGAGAGAAGAGGATGACGGGGGGAAAAGCAACAAAAATACCTTCCCATTCCATAATAATAACTGGCATCAGCATCTGTCCTCACCTCCAGCAGTGTTCATGGTATGTGCCATATGCCAATCATATTACCTCATCAAGAACTAACTCCACAGCTGGGCTGAAAAAAATCACATCACCCTGATACTGTTTAGTGTTCTTATACCAACCCCATGGGGTACCAAATCCATCAGCTTCTTCTTTTGGAATAGAAAGAAATGGATTCAGAATCACCTGTTTCTTAGTTTTGTTTTCTTTTTCCATGACAGGCATTCTCTGACATACACAGAGAGTCAGACTCCGGCTCAGTCTCAGTCTCTGTTCCCCTACCTTTCACAAGAATGTGCGTTGGGACTCAAGGAACTTACGGGTAAATGATGATACCTTCTACCAACAGCTGGCACACTCCACCCCAGTCAGAGCCAAAGTTAATCTTCCTCCTTCTCCTGGTGCTCCTACTCCTGCCCCCCCTTAAACACAAACACACACACATACACACACACACACACACACACACACACACACACTATATTCTTTTCTATTTCTATATACTTACAATATTACAATATGTGGGCATAATTTAGTCCAGGTTTTGGGCATCACTGATATCCACTAAAATCATCTCACAGAATTATTGTAGGGTCCGTATGCTGACTGTGAATCAACTATGTGCCAATGAAATAAAAGATGAATAGGACAGATAAGATGTCATAAGAAGATGGTGCTTTCTGGTTTGGAATGTACATCAGCCACATTTATAGACCTTTATAAGTGTTTGTGCTTTACTAATTTCTCTCCATTAATATTTAAAAGAAGTTTCACAGTTTTTATTGATAAACAGAATAAATAGAGGGACATCCATCTGAGTGGCTGGTAGGATTTAGGTCAAAGGGGGGTAATATAGAGCTGCAACAACAAACTGGGACACATCCTAAGATGTTCTCATACACAGCCTTTGAAATACCCCTGGGAATATAGAATGGAAGTACAGCCGAGGTTCCGGACAGCAGCCCTGGGCCGAGATCTGTGAGATGGAGAGCACTACTTTCCACTGGGGAAAGACTAAAAAGCAGCCACTGTTCTCACAGGACCACCAGGTGGGTCACACCTGCCAGATCTGTGAGCTCCCTGGAAGGACCAGACACTGAGAAGCCAAGATTGAAACTTAAGTCTGGAGGGTTATTAACAAGAAGAAATGAGTAAGGTAAAATAAGATGTAGTAGTCATTAACATGCATCGGGCACCACGCTAACCCCTTTACACAAACTATTTTACTTGCTAAGTGGCAGTTATCAAAAATATCTCTACTTTGTATACAAAGAAACTGAAGCCTAATAAATTGCTTAATGTCACATAGTCACTAAATTTCAGAGTAGGGCTTCAAAATTAGAAATGTCTCTCTGAAGACCCGTCCTCCATAGCAGGGTATTCTGTGCTTCTACACCTGCTGATCTGTCTGTTTTAACAGCCAGGCCCATGGGGAACCAGAAAAAAAGAATGTAATTACAGGAGGTTTTTATTTTATTTTATTTTATTTTATTTTTATTGGGGACTTTAACTCATAGTCATGAGCTGAAATGTGACTGTATTAGAGGCTCTCAGTTGCATCTCATAGGCTGGTCTTGATTGTTCACCCAAGTTGTCAATTCCTTCTCGACAAGATGGGTTTTGTTGTGACTCAGATGAAGTTCAAGGCAGCTGGGTTCAGGGTACATCCTCAACCACTGGTTGACTGGCTTGTCAAATGTACAAGGGGCATTTCTGGGTGGAGGGCTTAGAGGCCAAAGAGCTTCCTCCTTCTTCCCAAGAAAGAATGACTACAAGTCACATGCACATCAAGTCCTTTTCTGTCCTGCCCTCTGACAGTTCCAGCCACCTTTCTCTATGACTCCATAAAACTGAACCCACAGACATGCTATCATAGGCACAGTTAGGTGTGACTAGGTCTCCTAATAAGGCTCCTCGAACATGTCTAGGTTTTTATTATGATAGCAGAATTGTCTCTATGGATATATCTATGTCAGAAATATATGACATGAACCCCAACAGCCAGTATAGGCACCTTTCTTTGTATGTACCTCTTCCTGCCGGGCCACCCTCTGTGTGTTTCTTGTCCCTCTCTGCCCTTGCTATGGACAGAACATTTTATATGAAGCTGTAAAATTTGATGACAGCATTCCTCTCCTGTCATGTGGCCCTCAATGCTGATCCCTCTGTGATATGCAGCACTGACCCTCTGGCAGTCAAGCAACTTCATTACAAAGGAGAAAAAAGAGAGGCAGAGGACACAAAGGATGGGTTGGGAGACCTAGGAAGTGTGCCATCAGGTTGGTTTACATAGAAAGGACAAGAAAGGAAAACAGAAAGAAAACACAACTCTTGAGGGTGTGGCACAAGATTCAGTATCTTTAAAGAAAACCCAGCTAAGGGGCACATGAAACTGAGTTGGAGGAGAGACATGTCACAGAGTTAAGACTTCCCAGGAAAAGCTTTGGTGGGAAGGTCTATATCCCTGAGAGTTTCTAAGTTCCCTTTTTCTTGTCTGAGGCTGTGGGACTGACGTTTCCAATCAGACACTTGAGACCATGGGGGGCAAATGAAGTGCTCCCTGGGGACAGGATCCAGCACATGTACAGGGCAGGGTGCTCCTTGCTTAGACAAGCCACCATGCTTGACGATTGTCTTAACAAACTCCTGAAGTCTGATGTGACAACACGGGGAATCTTGGCTCCCAAGAAAATCCTGTTGATTTCACTTTAACTGCCCCAGAGGGGGCTGATTTGCTGACTCCAGAGTTCTCTAAACAAGGAGGGTGTGTTGGAAGTAAACCTAAAGACACACCATTGTGGGAAAATCCACACCTGCCTTTATAAGCAGCCCTACACTGGGCTGTGCCCTATCTTGCCTTTCTCTATTGCTTACCACGTTCTTGCTCCTGTCTCCAGCAGGGATTAACTTGAATAGTAGTGTGCTGGGTTCATGAGTTCAGCATCTTGACAGGGTCCTGAGTTCCCAAGGCTCATATCTCCCAGAGACAAGCATTCTGCGTCTGTTCTGAGTGTGGGTCTGTGCCAAGTGCACAGCTCTGAGCATGAAGCTTCTCCAAACACACGGCTCAGCACCAACAGCACTTTACCTACATTTCAAATTAATAGGCAGTTTAGGTGTTCCCCTTTGAGCTTCCTGTATAGAGGCAGAGGCTGCAGTGAATGCCAGCCCATGGTGTCTAGGTTATTAGATATGCCTGCAGAATGCAAGTAATTTGTGCTTCTGCTTTGTGAAATTGGCACTAATGGCACGTGCATAAAATGGAGCCATCTTCCAAAACACACGTCAAAGGAATGTATTTACCAGGCACAAAGGCTAGGAGCAGAAGAATTGAACTCTAATGATAACATGTTTGCAGAAAAGCGATGCACTTAAGTTATTATGTATGAAAACTATTGGCAAAATTGTCAGTCTAGGCTCATTAGAGAGAAAGAGGCGGGAGATGAACACAGAAGGGGTGGTCTGATGGTTGGAATTGAGGGACAGAGTGCTGTACAAGAACATAGATTACCAGAGGGAATGGAAAATAAAATGAGAATTAAGGCTTGTGAGGCAGAATTTAAGAGAGAAATAGGAGATTTTATAGGTCAAAGGGAGGTTGGCAAGAATAGAGCTGGGAAGAGGATCCTGTAATGGATCGGCTTTTCACTTATATTTTCTGTTCTCCATAGTCCTCTTACTTAAATAAATGGAGTCTGGGCATTTTCCACTAAGTTCTTCCTTCCTGCATTTCATCATGCCTCTGTCGACCTCAGGCATCTTGTACATGACTCATTTTTTTTTTCCTTTTAGAATTCCGTGTTAGCCGCCAGTATCTACTGTTGCTACAACTTTATGCATTCAAATTTCTATTTTACTTTTTATGCTTGAACTTTGATGTGGGTTTGCATTTAATCTGAGCAGAAAATTAACACTATGACCCTGATTTTATATTCAAAGCAAATGAGGTCCTGGGAAGAAGGGCTTATGGAGGTCATGGCACAAGACAAGCTTAGTGATGAAGATGACTGCGCATCCTCAGGCTGACTCATCGAGACCTTCCCTCCCTGTCTCTACAATGGGAAGAAAACACCAGTCTGTCTTACTTTTCTCCTGTGATTTTCTCCTGTAATTCAGAACATACATCAAGGTGACCATCAGACAGATATGAAAGCATCCAAAGACATCAAAATGATGCCAGATCATCAGAAAGCAACAGGGATTGTGGCTGTACACAGATATGCACAAGCTGTACCTCCACCAGCCTCTTCAGCTGTAACACAGCTTGCAATAATAGCTCATTCTAATGATACCAAGGGCTGCCTTTAGAGTTACGGACTGACAAAGTGAAGAAGGGGTCCTCCCTTGTGGATAGCCAAGCAAAGGGTGCCGAGGTCACGACAGCTGCTACTGGCATGCGTCTCTCTGGGGAGCCTCCAGGTCAAGATGCCTAGTAACCCCAGTAGATCCCTAGGCAGGTAGGTAAGTATTTCTGCCTATTCCCATGTGAGAAAAAAAGAAGCCAGTCAATACTGGCACTTAATCTACTATTGTATAGACACTGTGTTGAGAGTCATAAGGGGAAATTTCAGCCCTTTCTCTCCACAGATTAATGACAAATTTCAACATTACAGGGAGTCTTGAACTTTTGCTGCCCATGGAAAAGACTCTGTGCTGGTGTTTCCTCCAAACCTGCAGCTAGACCTATAGTACGAAATAAAATGCATTAGTCAGTACTCAGATCAGCTATCGCTGGCCCCTGACCTCAGCTGGCTTATCTTAGCTTTGTCACCTCTCCTCAGCCTCCATTATCACCATCTGCTCCTCAAGTCCATCACTGCCTCAGGAGAGTGGAAGCAATCTACCATTGCTTCAAAAAAAAAAAAAACAAAACAAAAACAAAAACAAAAACAAAAACAAAAAAACACCCTCTTGGTCTCTTAGACTGAGAAAGTTCCAGAAACATGGATTCTCCATTTGAAGATGCCATTAGTTCTGGTCAGTTTAAACAGCAGAGCAATCAATGCGTATAGCAACTTAACAACATAAACGAAGGAAGAGACAAAGACATTTTTCTTTCATTTGCTGAGCTGTAAAACCAAGCTGCTCCTGGGGGGAGAGGCAGAGGGGCTCATTCTGTACTCTAACAGCAAGTTCACTGATTCACAGTCTTCTTCTCAAACCTCTTATTTATTCCATATATATATATATATATATATATATACACACACACACATACACATACATACATATATACATATACACATACATACATACATATATACATATACACATACATACATACATATATACATATACACATACATACATATATACATATACACATACATACATACATATATACATATACACATACATACATATATATATATGTGTGTATATATATATATATATATATATATATATATGCTTTATATGGGATTTATGAATCCACATGGCATTATGCCAATGGGCCCATGCACTTGAAACTTTACCTGGCAGAGTCTGCACATGGCCAGGTAATCACAATTCATTAAAATCTCCATCCATCTGTGGCCTTGATACAGAAGGTCCCCAAATCCCATCAGTGATGTCTCTATGGTAGATTGGGCTAAGACACAGGACCAGAAGCCTGCAAGCCCACTCCCACTGTGGCTTAAAATCCCATTTCCACACGGGATGGCAAAGGCAAACAATTCAATGCATTAACCTCTACTGACTCCTCACCCAGCATCTTTCCATCTTGATTGAAGGGTAAAGAGGTTAATTATTCCCAGGCTCCTCTTCAGACTTCACAGACCGTATCATTGCTTCTAGCAGGGGTGGAGGATAAGGGGGTTGATTTGGCTGAACCTATGCTTTGGAGAAGATGGTGGTAATGAAGTTGGCTGCTGTTACCACTAGAGCTGTTCCTGTGCCAGGCTTTGATATTTGAAAGGGTCAGTAATGAGGGTCAAGGATGCATGTCCCCGTTTTCAGATACTAAGATCACAAAGAGGGACCATTTCTCCTTTGGTCAGTATGAGCATCATGGCAGTACATCCCTCAGCAATAGCTGGACAATGAGTGTGTTCCCTTTGTGGGAAGACCACAAAACTCTGGCCCTTGGGACCCACAGCCTCCTGAAACTACTGCAGATTCAATAAAGACCAAAGGATACCAAGTCATGCCTATGAGAGAAACCCTGTTTAGGCAGCAGAAAAAATGAGCCACCAACGGAAGGGCGTGCTTCTTTTCATCCACTGGCAGTTGGAGAATGAGGCTGAGGAAGAATGAGGCAGGCTGGGCAAAGAGGAGTGTCTTTCTACTACATACTATCACGGCTCCTCCCCCCTCCAGCTCCTTCACCCCCTTGAGGACATCATCCTTAAAATATATTTCATTTCACAGCTGCATTATGGTACCACAAAATCCTGGGAATCCAATTTAAGAACAGATTACCTCCTCACTTACTTCATTTGAAGCAATTACATGTTAATTTTCATTGAAACCAGCCTAATGCATACCAATCTGATGCTGCAATCTCATTTGAATACTTAAGGGAACATCTACCAGGTTTGGGGCTCCAGAGATTTATATTTAAAGGGCCACTTCATCATTCTGGTCCTTGGTGGGCTCTCTTCTCTTCCTGGTGCCCTCCCTGAAGCTCTTTGGGATGGAAGCTTTGCCATGGTGAAATAAGAACTTATGAGGTTTTTTTTCCCCCTGCACAACTGCACATAGCTGTAGTTAGTGAGGAAGCCTGTGTTCCAGGGCTTGCATCTTTTCTCTGCTATTTCTGTTGGTGGGTTATTGAGATAAAGACACCTAGCCACCTCCACCTTAATGCGTCTGTCTTGCCAAGTCAAGATTCATTCCTCTGCCATCTGCACTGGGGAGATGGAATGCCAAGGCCCGCCTCTCTGCATCCCCATCTAGGTGCAGTTCCATCACATTGTTGATTGCTGCATATGGCATTCCCAGCCACTCACCTAAGGGGGAAATGGCTTTCTAGACAAGCCCTGCACATTGATCTGAGCCTCTGGTAATTAATAATACTTGAGGACTTTACACTCAGCTGGTCTTTCAGTGCTAAGAATATACAGGTT
The DNA here is from genome assembly GCA_028551405.1 of Uromys caudimaculatus. Taxonomy (NCBI): domain Eukaryota; kingdom Metazoa; phylum Chordata; class Mammalia; order Rodentia; family Muridae; genus Uromys; species Uromys caudimaculatus. Next base: position 86,200,799 of record CM052706.1, on the reverse strand, counting down.
TCCACAACAACAATGAAAGCTCGTCTTCTCAGTTTATACATTCAAAATGCAGAAACTTGTCTGAAGCTGCAAGTTATAGAGATTCTGAGGCCATAAAGAGCTCTGAATCTATTGTGAGGATGCTACATAAATGTATTTTATATTACATTATAATTAATGTATGATGATTCAGAGGAAGGCAGGTGGTGGTAGAAGATTGGTTAAAAATGGACAGCCCAGAATTGTTGGTTCCAATGCCAGGATGCTGAGGGTCATGGTTAGGAGGTGTCTATTACTGTTGTCTGGATTTAGCTGAAGTACAACAGGTATTTAGGATATTTGCTGTTCATACAATGCTTGTGGTTGATCCCTCCCCCATTCATCTCTGTTATTATAGAGCTTGTACACCAAAGAAACATAATACACAGACACATCAGATAATGAGTATAACACGGAACAAGAAGGCACTGGGAGGATGAGGAGCATACATGTTGGTCCCAGGCCCCAGTTTACTACTACTGTAACACACCAGCAAGCCGACTTCAACCCATTGCCTTTTCTGCCTGAGTGGAGCCAACGTACTCACAGGTACATTTTGATAACATCATTTACACCAGTAAAGGTCATTCCTGACCTAATGGGGTATTTCCAAGCTCTTCACTAAATCACAGCCCTCTGTGTCTGAGAACACTGATTTGTCAGTCTTTAATCTGCAGAAGCTTAGCTTAGAGCAGGTGAGAGTGCCTGTGATATGCCCACTGAGCTCAATAAGGAGGGCCCTCCAGACTAGGGCATATGCCCACATTCAGAGACCCCGGGCTTGACGACTGGCATCTTTGCTCGCGCTTTCAATTTCAATAAACAGCAAAAAGAGAAACAGAACTGCTGCCCTGTCTTATGGATAATTTGGTAAATATGCTTTGTTTTCACACAGCAAGATTGAAATACCATTTGCATTGCTAGAGGGTAAACTGGACTCCTAGAAGAACAGAGCTGCAATACAAAACAGCAATCATTTTAAATGTCCACTGCTGCTCTCTAACAGGAGTTCTCTCATGCAGAGTTAAAGCGGAATGTGAGTTCCTCAAGAACTCTGAATGTCTACAACTCTAATGGAGCTGGTGAGTTAATCTTGCTCCACCCGATGCCATGTGACATTCTCACCTTCTGAAGAGAACTCCTCATAAGCTCCTACATTGCCTGCCTAGTCGCTTTTGTTCTCTCTCTCTCCTTGAGTCTTACACCATATGTTTACATTTTTTTAATTGTTCGTGATACTTGAAATATCTACTATATGGATGAAACCAAGGAAAAAAATCATGTGTCAGGGAGGAGACCCTCCCTTCTCTTTGATGTGTTATCTCTGTAATGAGTGTCTTCCCTTTCCCTATTGCTCTAGTCCTGACCACTTACTCTCTCCACTCTAGGGATTCATCTAAAGTCTTTTGAACTGCAGATAGGTGTGGCTCGGAAAGTATGAAAACTGGCTGTTGGTTAGCATCTCAGTTGCTCCACAATCTTTTCCAGGCATTCACAATTGCAACCAACTTCGTGTATAGATGGAACTACAGTGACCTCCTGACCCAGGTGCTTTGTTCAGGGAAATGGGGATTGGGACTGCACAATAGATACTTAGACTGGGACAGGAGAAGAGAGTACCAAGCTAAATTAAGAACAAGATATACCTCTCAAAGTCTGGATAGCAGAGTCTTTCACAAGATTGGCATGTATAAAGGTATTTTCAAAGGGTCTGCCTTGTTTAAACTCTGCCTCATTAAAGAAAAGTCCTGCGCAGAACTGAGACCGTAAAGGCAATGAGTTCACCAGGCTTCGCTAAACAGTGTTTAAATACCCTGCTTTCTGAGATTCCTACAAGGATTGAGTGCTAATCAATGAAGAAAAAGGAATTCAGCACCATCAATTCATTAATTAAGTCAACATTAGGACAAGGACAAGTGGCCCCAGAAATGTAAGTCATGGATTTGTCCCCAGGTCTTAGGGCCAAGCAGTGGTTTCTCAAGCTACTGGTGTGCCCTACAGTGACTGAGTATAGTAGAGGCTCCTTTGTCCAGACAGGAGCCTCTTCTTTCAAAAAGCTCTAGCCTTCCTGTGCAAAACTGCTTGTGTGTTCTTGAGAGGGAAATGTTACCTCTACCTCTCTTTACTTTTCCCCCCTCACAGTACCAAGCTTTTCTCTTCTTTTTTTTTTTTTCTTTTAGCCTTATTGAGGCATAATTGGCAAATAAAAATTATATATATTTAGCATGTACAACATGATGTTTTGATATATGTATACATTGTGAAATGATCACTACAATAAAGATAATTAGTATGTCCATCACCTTACCTAGTTACCATTTTCTTTGTTGTGAGGTTTTAAGTTCTTCTCTCAGCAAGCTGCAGCAAGTCTTTGCAAATACAATACAGCCTTGTTAGTCATTCTCACTGTGCCGTGCGTTAGATCTCCAGAGTTAGTCTTTGTAGCTGCAACTTTAGCATACAAGAAACTTCAGCTCCTGAATGATAGGATCTCTGGTTTGGGCGAACACCCAGCACTTGGTTGGAGCAGTCATTCGCATGGCCAAGAGACCACCTCTAGGAAGGTGGGATCATTTTAAGCCACACGAAAGAGACAGGCAGGATACTTGTTATACTTGCCTTCCCAGAATCCCCACTGTTACTGTAGTCATTTATGAGGTGACAGCCATGTAGCATGCATGGTAAGTCTACCTGATTTTCTGTATATTCAGAAAAGTGTAACACCTTCTTTTCTTCTATCTCTTTTCTAAGGATGCTTTTCCTGATACTCCGGGTTTTCCCAATATTGTGGTCATCCTTGCTCTTCCTCTAATGCTTCCTTACTGCATGACTACTTGTTGGCCACATGTCTAAACCCCATGCCAGTTTAAGCAGCATGGCTTTTCTCCTTTCCTATCTGTTCTCTGCACAGTTATTCTGATGCACATCTTGACTGCCTGAGAGTTTTTCTGTATTAAACTCTAAGAAAAATTTCCTTGAGCTCCCATTTGAGTTCATTCTTAAATTATTGTATTAAGGAGACTAAGGACTATATGAGGGGACCTCAATTTTCCTTGTATCAAAAATTTGTACTTGGGGACAAACATCTTCTCATCCTTCCACCCCCAGGCCAAACATCCTTCTGCTCTCTGCCTCTGTGCATTTGATTATTTCAGATTCTGCACATAAATGCATTGATTTCTGTATTTGGGTTACTTAATTTAGCAAAATGTCTTCTGAGTTCATTTGCACTGTCACAAGTGGTTACTATTGGGGTCAACAATCCTACCTTTTCCCATAGCAAACTAATAACTATCTCATATTTGCATGATTGTGTTCCTAGTATGAAAACCATAATAGCCAACATACAGACTTTCCCATTATCAAAAGATGACAGGATAAAGCAGGTGTGATATATACCCATCATGAACAAGATACATGACCAAAAGGAGAGACAGTGAGAGAGGCAGGAGAGGCAGGTTAAGTTGGCTCAGTGAGTAAAGGTAGTTAAAATGGAGGCTGATAATATGAGTGAGATTCCTGAGACATTCCTCAAGTGGTTGAAGGAAAGAATGCATGGATAGATTCCCTCCAGTTATCCATGTATGTGTGTATTGGTATGTGAATGTGGGTATGTACACAGATACACATGCATGCACATACTTATGTAATCCACCCAATACTATTCAGCTTTGAACAAGAATACGTCCTATACTTTATTTTAGCTACAAATCAATATACCTCAAATTTCTAAGTGCTAGAGTTGACAATCATTTCATAAATACATATATCACAGCCAGGCAGTGGTGGCACACGCCTTTAAATCCCAGCACTTGGGAGGCAGAGGCAGGTGGATTTCTGAGTTCAAGGCCAGTCTGGTCTACAGAGTGAGTTCCAGGACAGCCAGGGCTACACAGAGAAACCCTGTCTTGAAAAACAAACAACAACAACAAAAATATATATATCACAAGACACAACATTTCACCAAATTCTTGTCCATTAGGAGCTATCTATAATTACTATATAACCTTAGACAACTTAAAGCTTATCTTAGGCCCTTGTTTTCCTAGTGTTGCGGAGGTTAAACTTGATCATATCTAATGTCTTCCACACCGTCAAAATTATTCTACTTCAGGGTTTAAAAAGCTAATGTCAATTCCCAACACCCTTCTCTTCCAAAAGGATTGGAAATGTGTTAAAAATAAGTGCAGAGTAACCATCCTGCAGCAGTTGGGAACAAATACAGAGACCCACAGACAGATATTACTCAGAGAATTAGAGACCTTGCAACACTCAGACCTAAATGGGATGTCTCCATCAAATCCCTCCCCTCAGAGCTCTGGGAACCTTGCAGAAGAAGAGGTGGAAAGAATAGAAGAGCCAGAGGGGATAGAGGACACCAAGGAAACAAGTCCCTCTAAATACACATGAGCAAAGCTCATATGAACTCACAGAGACTGAGGCAGTACAGGGCCCGTACCAGGTCCTCTGTGTGCATATTACTGCTTCCAGCTTAGTGTTTTTATGAGACTACTGAGTATTCAAATGAGTATGTATCTAATTCACATGCCTTTTGTTGGGCTCTCCTCATTCTATTGGTCTTTCTTGTCCAACTTTGATAAGATAGCTTTTGGATTATCTTATAGCATCATATCATATCGCATTGTATTATTGTCCCTTAGAAGGTCGTTTGATGTTTGATTTCTAATGAAAGACCAAACAAAATGGACTGGATTTTGATGGGTAGGGAGATGGGGAAAACCTTGGAGGAGTAAAAGAGAACAGAAATCATAATCAGGATATATTATGTCAGGAAAGAATCTATCTTCAGTACAAAGAGTGGGGGGTACAGAACAAATGGTCGGGGACTAGGAAAGAAGGACGGGAGGCAGGTTGATGCCACTTCAGTAGTGTGATCATTGAATACAGTCAAGTGACGGTGATGAGGACAGCACGGGATCCAAGCATCCTGTACTGCCCCCACCTGGTGGAACTGTAAAGGACACTTAGGAAGCAGGCTTGGGGGTGAGGCAGGCTTGTCCTGACACATAAAATGCTTTTGTTGGGGGCTTAATGCGTTCAAAGCACTCCCTAGCTCTCTCCATAGAAAGCCAGCTGCCTTGACACATGCCATGTACAACACTTGTTCTTTATTTTAAACATATTTTTAGATGTCATGTTGAAAGCAAGATAAGACCCTTTCAATAACATTCCATATTTACACTTCTTTTATTTTTTTAAACAAAAGCTTGTGTCTGAATAGAAATACATCTTCAAAGGATGCCTTCTGAAGAATCTATAGGACAGAGAAAAATGTGTTGATGAAGAAATAAGTTCAACTGCACGGTATGCAAAAGAATCCTTCCAAAAGATGGAGAAGAATGACATGAAGAGACAAAGAGACTGGAGGCTGCAGGAAAGGCAATGCTGTGGATAAAGGATCCCCAGGATGGTGCTGTCACTGGTGGTAGTGAAGGCTTGGACTGATGCTCATTTAAGATTTCTCTTCTGTCTGATTTCTGCCAGTTCTTCAGTCATCCTTGGCTTTAACAATGAATCCAAAGGACTCCATGATATCCTTCAAAGTAGGTATCTCTTTACTCTAGAAGGTGACTACTCATGTGGTTTGGGGGGACAGGTTTACTGTCTTTGGTCACTCTAGTTGTCAGCTTCACTGACATCACAAGATATTCTGTAGTGAGGAAGCCATGCCCGGTCTTCCTCTCCTGTTTACTAAGTCCTCAACCAAGAGCAAAGCATCTTCCTGGAGGCTGATGATGCAGGTGTGAGTTACAGAACAGTGCTTCCGAGATCTTGTACTTCTCCCCATCCCACCGCTCCCTGCCTCTTGGACCAAGAGTAGAAAGAGTCATGGAGGGGGTGATGTGTACCTTACACACATGGGCTAGCTTTCGGATGGAGGGAATTTGGGTCATGATATTGAGTTAAGATAGCTTCCCTCCTTGTGATCTCTGGATGAAAATGCTATTTAAATGCAAATCACAGAAGCATTTATTACAACCATGGCAATGATTCCAAAGTTATTTAAAAACCAACTCCCTGGGTGAATATCTTATGAACACCCAGATGAAGTACCTCACTGATGCTGGGCCTGAGCTGCATGGTCAGGGCATGTAACAAAATAGAAAGGCAGTGGCCAGGCAAGATGGCTCAGTGTTCTCCATTGGCCATCAGCACTGAAAACCCGAGTTATGTCCTTAGGACTCACATGGTAGAAGGAAAGAATAGATTCCTTCATGTTGTCCTCCAACCTCTATGTGCATGCACAATGCCCATGCACACAGTAAATAAAGATTTGAAACATGAGAATACACACACACACACACATACACACACACACACACACACACACACACATATCTATATCTATATCTATATCTATATCTATATCTATATCTATATCTATATCTATATCTATCTATATCTATATATCTATATATCTATATATCTATATCTATATATAGATAGATAGATATATATAGATATATATATATATATATATATATAGAGAGAGAGAGAGAGAGAGAGAGAGAGCGCCAGTCCAGGACTTGATCAGAGCTATCTGGCAGTTTTCATGGTGTGTGTGTGTGTGTGTGTGTGTGTATGTGTGTTTATGGTGAAGGCAACGAACAATAACTAGGAGGGTATCTGGGAAGAACCACTTCCAAGGTCTCACCAGGGTAACCTTTCCTTGTGTCTAAAGTCATATGAGATGGTCCAATAGGCCCAGCAGGTTAGGCAAGTGTCTTCCAAGTCCATTCTGGAGGTAACAAGCAACTCCTCCCTGCCACAGTCATTTCTCCAACTGTGACCAAGGAAGATTATCTCTGCCATCTTAAAAATAAGAAAACAGTGTTCCCGTTATTTCACCTAGATAGAAACTGAACAGAAGCCTAAAGGTGTTTACAATTGCCTCCCTGGAACCATGTAATGCCTTCCCATGTAATGCACTCTGGTAAAGGAAGAGTTTAGATATTGCTCCTCAAGTCAGCATAGGTGATCAGGTCCAAATCTCAGTCTCTAAGAACCTAGAGACATGTGCTGAGAAAGCATTGATTCTAAGGGAAATGTGGATCACGATCACGGTCTGTCTTGGTGTTGCCTATACAGTCAGGCTACAACAGCAACTGTTCCCTCAATGGAGAGCTGAACACACCACCAGCCCTGCCCCATTTCAAGTCCGAAGCATCATTTTCTATCAATTCAGAGAAACGCGTAAGGTACTCTAAGAAATTCCAATGTTTACTAAGTAAATGGCTCTTTTACTTAAAGAAAATGTCTTTCTGGTTCTTTTGTCACTTTATTTTTCCTGCTAAAAGGTTAGCCATACCCTTTTATATACTATGTCTCCAAGTTGTCGAATTTAGTCAAGTGTACAGACAATAGTTTCTTTTACTTGTCTATCAATGCTGTATAGTAAATCAGGCGAATGACGCACAATTGCTTCATCTATGGCCTGTTTAACATGCATCAAGCTGCATAGCCGGGTCTCAGTCTGCGTCAGTCACCAGCAAGGCTGTGCGACATAAAGAAGGCTATGTCCTGCTAGATGACAAATAAGGGCAGGGGAGAGTAGTTCTGCCCTCTTTTAGAACAACCAAGGCTACAAACATGAAAGGGATCCTGTGACCTTTTATTGTGCTGTGTAGTAGCTATTTATAGTCTGAGTCATCTGTGGCCGCCATTGAACACAGCAAAGCTTCCCTCATCCCGTGCCAAAATGCCTATATTCGTATCAAACTGGTTCCCTTCTGCCTCAAGCACAAACTATTGAAAGCCTCCCCAGGAAATATAAACTCATGGTAATGTATCTTTATTACTAATCATGATTACAGAGACAGTCTCCACTCTCCTGATGGTGGTGAGTGGCTGGCTAGAAACCATTTATTATTCTATTTCACAGACTGAAGAATTTAGATAGGACATCATTAAAAGAAAAAATCTGAAACCTGGTGTGCCATTCGTCTCAGCTGACTTTGGTGTTTGAAGCATCTACAGTTCTTTTCAAAATGGTCAGTTCATTAGGCTCTCCCTGATCTAAAACAATTCCATTTTGCACATGGGAGACTGGGAGTTGCTAGTTTGCCCAGGACTGCAGAAATCCTCAGCACTGGGAACAGACATGGAGATCCTTTGTAAGCATGCCCACAGGCTCGGTCGGGACTGTCTTTTTCATATACATTACTACCAGAGATTAAATAACTTCATTGAATTTAATTTTTACTTTTGTCATTGTGTGTCTATGTGTATCATGTGTGAATGTGGGTGTGTGCACAGGATACAGGTGGAATGTCAGAAGACAAAGGTCAGGTGTCAGCTCTCTGCTGGCACAGTAGGTTCTGAGAATCAAAGTTGGTTCATCATACCTGCAAGGTAAGCACTTTTGATCCGTGAGCCATTTGGTTGGCCTGAACATTTAAGTCACTGTCTCACTATTTTTATAACAGAATGATAAAAATTCAACCTTCCTTACTTCCTTCCCAAGAAGATGATAGGAGAATCTATTCTGTGTGAGTTAGTATGTTCAAGAAATAAGTACTTGTCCATATATAAGTTGGATATATTTCTAGAAATTAAGGTATGAATTAATGTAATTTTCTAATAAGAAATAAACGTATACCAAGTTCATTAGATTATTTCTTGCTATAAAAACTTAACCAAACATGAATATGAGTAAAGACATTTCCAGAGAAGATATTTACCTGAAAGGGGAGAAACACAAAGCCCCAAGCATCCATGATCTAAAGAATAAACTGGGCACATGCATAGTTATGGTCATACTGCAGCCATCTGCTAGCAATCTAGCTCTCCAGAGACACAAGTGTCCTTGGCAGAGATGAGTCATGGGGAGATCTGAAAGGATGTTAATTACTAAGTTTACTGGTGCTAGGAACGCCAAGCAAACTGTGCTGACAGGACTACACGCCTCATTTTCCCATCCCGTGTTCATATTCACTGGTCCAGTTCTGAGTCTGCACCAGATGTCGTGCAAGATGCAAAGCTCTAGCCCTCAGATCACAAAGCCCTCCTCCTTCCTGGAGCTGAGGCACTAGGCAGAACACTGAGAAAGGTTGCCCATGTGATTTTGGAAAGGCATGGTATTCTGAAAACAGCACACAGGACAATGGGCTGGAGAAGGATGGTGGTTAAGTCAAGTGTATGCGCTGGGGTTGTGTCTTTATAGAAGCACTTCTTCAAAAGAAAACAGGTGTCTTGATATCTAAGAGGTAATCAGGAGGTATCAACATGCAGACCTGCATCAGTCCGAAGAGAGTCGTGCAAGCATGTGGTAAGGAGCAAGAATGGACAGGGCATATTTTCCATGAACTGAGAGCAGATCAGTGGAGTGGGCTGCACTACTCCGTCCATCACAGTGGACTTTTATAAGTATATATTGGTAGGGAAAAAGGCTTGTAGGGCTTGTTGGTAACTAGCCCTAGTTTTAAGTGTAAAAGTTTGACCAATGATCGTAAAGTGGGGACCAACCTGGTATATAGTTTCTCTCTTAAAATGATGTTTCTATTCTTCCCAGAAGACAGTGTAACACAAAGAGCTTGGTAGCAGAGGCCAGTTAGGAAGTTGAAGAATCTATCACTGTTTGTTGATGATGAGCCAAAATACAGGTTGTGGAATTAAGAACAGAAGTGAAGAACTGGGCTATGCTTTGTCGGTTGATTAGAAATAAGAGAGATGGTGATGCACGGAGGGGCAGGGAGAAGCTTGAACCCTACAGTTGCATTCTGAGAAACCTTGCAGAAGGTGGGATACATTACTGAGATGGAGTTTTTTCCATCACCGGAGGATGAGGATGCAAGAAGAATTGGTAATTATGTTTTATATTTGCACCTATGATGTGCTGCTGGAGTCAACTGTTAAACTCCTTCCTTGGGCATGATTGGTAGGTCGGGGGGGGGGGGGGCTGAATATCAAAGCATTGTTACTGCAAGTCAGAGGTGAGAGAGAAACAGAGGTGTGAACTTATGCAAAATAGCCCAATATACAGGCTAGGGCCCTTCATTTACCATCATTCAAGGTGATCCCAGCAAAGTAAGACAAAGACAATAAAAAGAATGGTACGCCCTAGAAACTCAGAAAGCTGGCCATAATAAAGCCCTGTTCTAGACTGTTCTTAGACTACTACATAGAAGGATGTTGTAAGCTCATGTGGGAAAACAAAAACAAACAAACAAAAACCAGCCTTTTTTACTTGAACCATATTCTGCTTGGGTACATTGAGGAAGACAGGGCAGTATCAATAGATATTAAATCCTTGTGCACACCACTTAGGTGCACTGTGAGAGGACTCCAACCAGAAATCAGAAGAGGACATTGTAGTCACAAGGCCTGATCCTTTTTTCTTTTTACCAGCAGGTCCAAAGAAGGAGTCTGACTTCAAACTACAGGGGCTAACGTGGGACCTGATAAGTAAATGCCTGGTGTATTGAAGAATGCCCACATTGTTGGGAATGGTCTATATATTTTGGGGACTTTTAATTTTCAGAATTCCTAGATTCCATGGAGAACTCAGAGAGCTACCCTGCCTCTACAAAAACTCATAATAAAGTAGCAGAGACACCAACTTCCTAACAGTGCTGTATATGTTTATGGGTAAATGATTGCAGCCACCATTCCATTCAACTCCAGCAGACCGTGCAGCCTGACAACATTGGAAAAATGGCCTGCCCAGTGGGGAAGGGATGCTGTGGATGCTGTTGGATGCTTAAAAGTTGCCCTGAAGATCCACTCCATTCTGGACTTTAAACATCTCAAACAAAATCAGCTCGTGGGCCTGAGTTTGTTTAAACTCTCTGCAGACAGCTTATAGGTGGGTGTGGGCACAGACAGATGGGATACCGCAGAGAGGAAGCTGTGTAAATGCCAAGTGGCCAGAGCTGTGGCCAACCTGGAAGCCTTCCTGCGGGTACTTCTGTTTACTAACCTCCTGTCTTGGCAGTGCCTTTGGCGTGGTCACGTGGCTGCTCCACACGGAGCTGCTTAATTGCTGCCAGTGGATAATCTGACCCTTTGAATCCAGATGGCTGAAATATCCCTGTCATAGACATTGATACCCCTTCCTGGGGAAAGTGGGTGCCTTATTACCTGGGAATAAGACCCCTTTAGGTGGACCTTCTGATGACCGCCACAGCAGAGAAGCCAGGTAAATGCCACACCAAATGTGAACGGAAGAGAAGGTAGAAGTGGGTGCATAGTGGCCACGGCTGTTCTGCCCCTCTCATTCCTGTAATTTGAATGTGTTTATTTATAACTCAACATTCAAACTGGTAGCTGAAAGCTTTCAAGTGAAAATGTAGGTCAAGTAATATTATGTGGGATAATGGCAATTGTTTCAGCTTCAGGGAGCAAGTAATTGAACCTTGCTATTTCACTGATGGCTACAGACCAACACCCACCCTCTTCTCCACAGAGCACTTGGTCCCACTTTAGCCTCCAATAGCTAACTTTGAGATGTCTTTGCAGGGAAGGGGCTGGGTTTAGAGCCAGGACTAGGAAGGTTGGCAAGGATGGTTCACATGTGCTGTCTCACCCCTCCTGAGGGCTGGCACAGGTATTGTAGAGAATGCCCTGGATTTCTTCATATTGAAAGCAACCTTAGGTTAAGGAGAAAAAGATGAGTAAAGAGAACTTCCCCAAGCTAAGGTCCCCCAGCATGAAGCAATCAGTTCAGTACTCTGGGGCCTGGACATCAAAGCTGTGAAATGACAGAAACCTGTAGTGTCAGCTAGCCAACCAGATAACTGCCTGGGACTCCAACCCGGAGAGGTCAGCTCAGGATAATTAGGTACAATTAGCCATGCAGCTGTTGCTTCAGCACCCGGGTTTATCCTGGAGGCTTTCGATCACAGTCCTTCCACTGAGGCCCTTGGTTCTTTCCTCCTTTCTACTCTTGCTTCTTCGCAGGCTTCTGTTCAGTCCTGCCTGCCTCATCGTCTCTCTTTCCACTACCTGACGCTCCTCACACTCTCTGCTCTTCCCACTGGATTGAATTCTCTTTTTGTGTCTCCCCCTAATAGATAAATTTTAATAGCTTTCTTTTCTGAGGCGCTAGTACAGACGGGCTCATGTTTTAACCATATGTATTAAATTAATAAGCACACATTTATTTATCCCAAACTTATCAGTGCTTCCCCCTGGGAGTTTTCTGAGTTCAGAGTCTCTATTCATCCTCACTAAGTGGGCACAGCTTCCGGAAGGAACATCACAATATTGGTTGTGCTCAGCCTTGTGGGCTCAGAGTGTGTACCCTCAGTGGGGGTTCCTTAGAGGCCAGAGTTGGGAGGAAGGTGGTAGAGATTGGAGTAAAGGGGCTGATCTCTCAGTGAGAGGAGAAGCACACAATCAAAGTGACAGTGCTGGGCTCCTGAGGGGCTTAAAGACCACCCATTTTACCCAGATTTTTATTGGATAATCCTTTAAAGGAGTTACTATTTTATAACTTTTGCTGCTTTTCAAAATATTCATGTAAGAAAAATAGAATATAAGGTCAGAAAGATAGATAGAAAAATGTGAGGAAGGAAGGAAGAGAAAGGGGAAGGGAGGGAGGAAGGATGACAATAAGGGAAATTAACTGCCCCATCATCTCCTTAGCCAGAAATGTCTATTTTAAATATTGTAGCAAATATCCTTACATATATTCACAATGTTCATATACACATGGGTGCTATAGGGAAGTGTGACCTGGAGTCATGGTACAGAGAGACTATTGGAAGAGGAAAGATGCCATGGGCCAGGAATCTCCTGGTAAGAAGGCTATTTGCTGAGCTATCAAAGATAAAGGAAAAGGCAGTTAATAACCTCCTGCTTCTGGGCAGGCCACCATATCTGTCCCCCTTGACCCTCACACCAACCCAGAATAACTTATTTAGAATAGAGGAGATGGAATCTCAGAAAACTCGGGTGTCTCTTGACCAGAACTCCAGCCAGTCGGTGGCCCGTTCAAGACATGGATCTAGGAGGGGATATATGATGACTGACTTCTCTTTCAGACACATGTAAATTCTGAAGAATTCTCTTGAATGGAAGACAGACATGTGCCTTCACTTTTGCTGGCCTCCAGTTATATATAACTGAATCAGGGAGAATAAAAAAATATAATCTGAAGATCATTTAACGGTTCAAAGTTAATTAACCTAACGGAGGGTAAGAAAGAGCGAAGGCTTTTTCATATGTCTGACTATATCAGAGTTCCCCAGCCTGCAGTGATGCTCTCCACAGCAACAAAATGCCTGAAATTAGAAATGCTAGCACACACGCAAAGGCAAAAGAGTCCAGGCTGCTAAGAATCGCATGTCTTCGGTGAGCTTTACTTGAAGCCACAGTGGACCCCAAAACCTGTGCAAGGGCCGGATTCCAATCTGGCCGAGAACATGTGCCAACTGGTTTCAGTCTGTCAAACTCGTCCTCTATAAGCTTGGAGAGAGTCTGAGTGAGGAAGTTGTGCTGTGCCTGCCATGTCTGTGAGCATCTAGGGAGTCACCTCCAGGAACATCTGCTGCCAATGTTCAACACTAGGCAGGATAGGGATCAGATGAAGGCAGACCCTGGCACACTCTGCTCTTCATGAGGCCAATTTGCATTGTAGATACCGCAGGCTCCCTGGGGCCAAGGAATGCAAGGCCTTTACAGTCCAATCTGGCTGGGCTGTGTTTAGTTCTGAAGGAGAGAGTTGCACTTAGTTTAATGGCTTGACACCAGGCTCATGATGTGTGCAAACACCTGGAAGTTTGAGGGAGGCTCTATTCCAGGATGTGTGGAGACAGGCTCCACACTGCCCACAGCCCTGGAACCAGAGGCTGTCACCAGCACAGCAGGGCAGCCATGCCAGTGCAGGCTCAGGGGGCACTTCTAGAAATACTTAGCATTTCCTCTACTTAGGAAATGTCCTTCATGAAAGTTTTGCTGACAATTTGATCTTCCCTCAAAATGAGGCAGAATAAATTCCATTAGGAAAACTGATATGATATGAAATGTAAACTTTATTGTGTAAGTTGCAAAATTAACCCATAATATGGAATGCAACCGATCTAAATATACGAGTTCTTGCAACCTGTCTGAAATATCTTTAGGGAAAGATGATGTCTTCGACCACCTCCAGATTGATAATAAAATAGCCAGGGCTTTCTAATCCATAAAGACGATAAGTTTATTTAGCTTACTGTTACAGAAGCTAAAAGTCTAATATTAAGCAGCCCCAGGTATTCTAGGGTCCTCCTAGGCCCCTCCTAGGTTACATTACAAAATAGTAGAGAAGACAGAAACTGCCACGCACAGGAGAGGCCAAATGTATGGTGTGACCACACGTTATATCAATCCACCCCCAAGAGAACTAACTCATTCTATAAGATCTGGATTATTCCCTTCTAAGAGTTGCTCCCAAATGGCTAATTACCTTCCCCTAGGCTCCGGCCCTTACAGATTCTACCATTTCTCAGTATCACTATAGTGGACAGAATGCGGAGCACATTCCAGACATAGCAGATAGCTTGCTTGTGTTTCACCTGAAGGGACATCGGCAACCCTCTCGGCTCACTGAGAAAATGAATGAAAGGCACCTGTATCAAAATCTCAGCAGAAAGAATTCTTCCCATATCAGATGCCCTCAGGGCTCATTCCTGAAGGCTGAGTAAAGAGAAGTCAAGTAGGAAAAGAATGGAAAGCATTCTGGGGGAAAGCCCCACAGATGCACAGTACAGTCGAGAGCAGAGCAAACAGTAGGCAACTCCATCTTCCAGAAGTGCTAGAAACGAAGCTGAGAGCCCAGAAAGAGGGGCTGGGTCAGAGAGTGGCATGTGCTATGCCAAGCAGCTCAGACACAGACATTCAGGAGTATAGTGAAAGTTAGTATTTTACATAATCCTTCCTGCCCTGCCAGCCCATTCAGGATCCAAGGATGGAAGGCTGGGCTTAGCAAGATAGGCTGAAGGGCAGTGGAGAGAGTAAATCATCTTCATAGTTAAGGCAAGAGATACGGAAGAATGCAATTATCTCCCTAGTGATAGAGAGACAGGGTGAGAAGGGGGCAGTACTGGACTGACAGAATGTAGTGAGAAGAAATAGAGTTCTAGCCTGTGCTATATAGAATTGATCACAGTTTCTAGCCTGTGCTATATACAATTGATTGTATCACAACAATGCATCTTCAGTCTGTCCTATTCTGTTACTATGCCCAGTGAGAGTAAATAGGAATATTAATTTATTGGACAGGTGTTCACTGAACAAAGGCTTCATGGCTGCTTCGGTGTAGCTTTTCCCAGAAGAGAATCCTGTGTACAGAACAAAGGAGCAGAAGGCCACTGGTACCAAGGAGTCAGGTCACAGGTCAGCAGGGAAGAGAAGGGTGATGTCACCCTGCATTTTCTTTTGTCTGAGTGAGCAATCTCTCTGTGGTGGAACACCACTGTCAAAATCAATATGGAAATAAAAGGGCGGGGAGGAGCAGTGAGAGAGAAAAAAGCAACAACTCAAGTCCAAAAAGGTAGGAAGGCTGATCAATGGCCTCAGGAACAATCCATACTAATTATAGTGATAAAAAGCTGTCAGTCAATAGCCTGGATATTAAATTTAGTGGGTTGGAGACAACAGGTCTGCTTTCATTTCCCCCACAATTTTATTTATTGAAACACTCGGATACAAATGAGCATTCAGCACTAGGATTACATTATTGGTTCACCTGCTTTGAACTGCAAACGCTTTGATAACTGGATTGAAAAAGCTGTCATATGTCCCTCTATAGTATAGTATGTATGCGGAAGTCTACTGTCACCATCGGATGGAATTCCATTTTGTAAAGTTTGACAGTGATACTCATCATTAACTTGCAGCTGATAGCTCACCTTACACATCTCAACACAGCTAAAAATGTGTGCATGTACGTGCGCATGTGTGCATGTGTGTGGGGGGGGGAGTGCTCAGAGAATAGCAAGAAGATTCCTCAGCACGGAGAAAAAACAGACAAAACAGCTAGCCCCACATAGCAGCAAGGTGGCAGCCCATGGTTGGAAGTTGCACTTCTGTCAATGCAGTCCTTTGAGACCGTGTGACCAGATGCTTAGTGCAGAAGGAAAGGACGCAATGGGCATCGAAGAAGTTAATGAGGGAGGCTCGCTCACACCACCACTTGTCGTTCCAGAAGCAGCAATTCAATCATCCCTGAAGCAGGTGCTCCTGGCACAGCTCACTGGGGGCTTGCATATGTAAACTGAACCTTTGACTGTCTGGGTCTGCACTCCCTTCTGACTTGATTATTCTTCTGCCAGGGACAGATCCTGTGGATGCTGGCTAACCAGCCTCTGAATCAATCTCCACTCAGAAAAACAACACGAAGCGCATATTTTATCAGCCATGCTGATCAATCTTGCCCAGGGTATTAAACAAACTCTGTTAGGCCATAGATTGCTTCCAGGAGGGAGAGCAAGGAGGCAAGTGGGCGTGGTTATCACCAGGTGGATTTCAGTGAAACACTCCTTTAGGCGCCCTAAAGCTCTGCCACCACAGGCAATGGAAATAAAAGGCTATCGTCTTGGAACACATGCATTTGCTGTTATCATGTGCATAAGGAAGACTGGTTTAAATGTTGTTGAGTACCAACAGGAGGACTTGGCTCACTTTGGGGGAAAGTGGAAGCGAACTAAGTAATGGATTAGGTAGGTAAAGATTGGAAGATTTGAGGAGGAACAGCAAATCTGAGTAGCGTGGCTCCCGTTGGTGTTTTGGTATGGGAATGTAGGGCAGGTACAGAGAGCCCATTGTCACCCACATTTCCCCAGTGAGAATGCAAATGCCTGCCTCTCTCCAGAGATCATTTGTGGTGTTGAATTTTACATAGATTCTCAGTCTCTTAGCGTGAGTACAGCAAGGGGCCCGGGGGTCCTGTTCCTTAGGCCTGTCTGAATTTAATGTTGAAGACAATGCTGAGGGTAGGGCCCCTGAGGAAGAGTCTATAGAGTTAAGCGATGTGAATTGAAGAAGAATGCCCACTAATAACCAACACGAGGCAAACCACTCCTGAACTTGTATACTGCAGACTTAGGTGAGAAAGCTGCTGGGTCATCTCCACATTGCGTGTTTGTAGTGGGGTCATGAGATCAACAATTGAATCAGAAATTTTAAAAAATGTAAGAAGAGAGAGGAGAAAATATGCACATATGCTGATCACTAGTAAAATAAATTTTGTTTTGTGTCATAAAAAATATTTGGACACCACTGACTTGGAAGCATTTCAGGTCTCCTTCCAAGTGCAACAGTATGTGGCTTTATTCTTCCAAACCTCAGCAGCCTCTAGCAAGTCTCCAGCCCACTCCCCCACCCTCCCAGTTCCCCAAAGACTTCCAGGTTCCTCTCTCTGGTCAGCAGAGTTTGTTCTTTCTCTATATCTTTCATTTACAATTTGATTTTGTCGTGTTGCTGCAATTTCTGCTTCGATAACACAGAGTTAATTAAGACGCAATCTCTAAGAAACAGGTGGCCACAGGAAGATAAGCACCGAATCTTCGAGCTGTAAACAGCCAAGGCCCCTGACCAGCATCCAGGGAGCTGCTGCTGTTACAAAGAAGACATTGCTATCGTCCCTAATCAAACATAAATGTGATGCTCGCGTGAATATTGAGCAGATCCCATGCACAATTCTGCGGCTGTGATCAAAACAATCCAGTCTGTGGTAGAGGGTTAACATGCTCTCTTCTGCTCAAGAGTCTCTGGCCAGGGAGACATGAGACCAAAATCTTATCCATTAAACTATATGCATTTATTACAGATGTGACTCTTGGGGAAATTTGCATGAAACGCTATAGAGTCACAAATTTTTGTACTCAGGGGTTTGTATTTGCCCAAAAGACAAAAAGGTCTGTTTTCTAATTCCTTAGAGGGTTATGAGATCAGTATGCCTAGCATCATAATTAAATATTGAAAAGTCAAAGCAAAAGCAAGGCATAAGAGTCAGGAAGGAGCCACAGTCAGAACCACCCAAGATGCGTTGCCTAGGACACTGTCTCAGAAATAGTATCTGCATAAGTAACAACCACATTGCAAAAAGGAGTTTGTCAGGGCACAAGTTCAAAATGCATGTCTGTGGCCCTTCCAAATAAGCAGGTGTGGAAAGGGTCAGACATAAGGTAAATGACATAGTTGCTACACCAAAGGTTTGTCACACACTGGTCTCCACGGGAATGGAGCACCTTTCTGCACTGAAGATACCGTGAGCTTTGTTTTGTGTCCCAGTTTTGTTAGGATCAAAGTAATTGTACCAAGCACAGCATGTTCTTCCACATACAAAGTCTCACTGTTCCAGCTGTGATTTGCATGGTGCAAGCATTTGTCATTTGTAATTTTTGGTAAGCCACCAAGAAAACTACTGATGCTTTCAGTTACTAAATTTAAGTCAGCCATCATGTTATAATTAAAGTCTGCCCTGGCTGTTTTAGCTTCCCCTGATCACACTACCTTTCTAGTGGGCTGAATGGATGCTGATGATAGCAAATATTATAAGAAGGCACTTTCAACTTTCCTTATCTGCATTAATAAGACAGAAACAAACTGACAGAGGGAAACATCTTAGTTTATCATAAAATCTGTGTTACAGCGTAGAGGACAAAGGGGCTTAGACGACATGTTGCTCTCCACCGTCTCCATCCTTCTCTGCTTCATTTTTTTTCCTTTGACACAACCCAGGTTGGCCTCAAGCTTGGGATGTTGCTGCCTCTGCCTGTGTTACTTCATCCACTAGAAGTTACCATAGCAAAACTGTTCATCCTGTTTCCACTTGGTTTCCTTTCGGAGGGAGGTCCTTACCAGTCCCACAAACAAAACAGGCAAGTTTCAAAAGAAAGCAAATAAACTTGTGTTCTGCATTCAGCCTTTCTCTTAGGTAAACAGCATGGAGTTTCATTTCTTTGCAAAATTATATTCACAGGCATTGTTAAATGCAAAACCTCCCCAGACTGACCTGACCTGAGAGAGATGTAAGTGTTTTTTATAGAGTATGTCTCAACTATTCATTTAAGAACACAGATGAGATGATTTGAGTACCAGAATGGAAATCCAGGCACATTGAGTACTGGAAAAGACAAAAATAATTTCTGACGATTTAGACATAGCCCACTGTACTAGAAGAGCACCCTGGTCACCAGTGCAGTATGCCATGATGGTTACTGACAACCCAGATGATTGGAGGCCAATGACCAAGGGCAGGTGACTTCATATCCGTGGCCTCCACTGACTCCAAATGCCACCCATGCAGGTCAACTTACTAAGCATCAAGCTTCCAAACTGAGTGGGCCTGGAAGGAAAGTCCCAAGCAGTCATATGACCAGCACACATGCAGGATTACTGACTCTCTCCAAAGGATTAGGGCATTTTTAAATAGATTCAGGTGCCCTGCGCAGTCCTTCTATTATCACACTCTAGAGAGCACAGCTTTATAAGAACCTTGGTTTTGCAGATCTACCTGACTATCAAGTCCGGAATAAATGCTAGCGCTGCATCCTACTTGAAGCAATGTCCTGGAGCTGGGTTGTGACCTCAGTTCACAGTTACATCAAGGGAAGCTATCACTCTTTTATGCCTACCATGAGTCAGAGATCAACATGTCTAAGACCCCAAGACTTATATTAAGCAGGGCCTGACAAAACATCAGTTCTTGGCACTCTATGAAGATCAGGTATATACCAAGAGCTTTATGTTATTGTGTGTGCATATTTGTATGCATATGTACATGTGAATGTGGGCATGTTTTTGCCATGGTATGCCTGTGGAGGTCAGCCTCAGCTGTCGGACCTCACCTTCCACCTTGTTGGAGACAGAATCTCTTTGCTGTTCCCTGCTGTGTACACTAGGCTAGCTGGCGAGCAAGCTTGTTAGGCATTCTCCTGTCTTTCCTCCCATCTCTTCATAAGCACTCTGGGCCCAGATTTACATAAACTGTGGGAATTCGAACTCAGGGTCTCATGCGCTTGACAAGTGTTTTACATGCTGAGCCATTTTCCTGGAAGGACTCCTTTCAATTATAGTTGTAGAGGGTTCGATCTATCACAACTAGTTGTGTGTGTGTGTGTGTGTGTGTGTGTGTGTGTGTGTGTGTGCTTGTATGTGTGCATGCACTCACAGAGCCCAAACAACTGGCCAAGAAGCAGAGAGTATGTCTTCCCTAGGTGGAATTCTTTCTCGCTTCCTCTCCTGGACTCCTAGCCTATAGTAGGACCAACCACCAACCCCAGCATCAAGGGAGGATCTTTTTCCTTTAGTCTTCTCTAGTTAGGCCCTCACAGACATAGCCAGAAGAGTGGTTTCCAAATCACCTAGGTGCTTCTGAGTCTAATAAGTGGACAATGAAGATTAACCACCACACCCAGAAATATGGAGATGAAGTTGTTAAGGAACCAAACTAACCGTGGAGATTAGGTGACCTGGCATGTTCATAGGCAGATGGAAGCAGCAGAGAACAGCCTCTGAAGTGACTACAGAGTGTCACTCCTCAGAGCCTGTACACCCTGTTTCCACAGTCTCATTGTCCACAGTACTCTCTGTCACTCTGTGGCTCTCCTGGTGAGCTGGGCCTTCCAAAATCTGCATGATGATTTATGGTACGGTAAATGTCAGCTCCTTTCCTGGCAGGCCCTTGCACAAGGCGGCAGGCAGATGAAGAGTGGGGAGATAGTGGGGAAAGAAATCAGCGCTTCTGCTCGCCTTGCAGAGCCCATCACTCCTTGATGGGTCAGTAATTAATTGCTCCAGAGCAGTGGCCATAAGACTGCAGAAGTGTGCCTTGTGAATAGGCCCTGGAGGGTGGGGGGAGTCGCATTGCTTGTAAGGTCATTAAGAGAATATTATAAGTAATACTCCATGACTCTCTCATTAAATACTAAGTGAGTCATTCAATCTTGGGGTTCTATTTCTATTTCCCTTCTAAATGCAACTTTAATGATTTAAAATCCCTTCAACCCAATTACAGCCCTGGATTCTGATTAGGAACTCTTGCCCATTGTGAGCGGGAACCATTATCCAGAAGCCTATAGCAAAATTAGCACCTAGAGAGGTAGCGCTGGGGAATAAATCCTTCCCTGACATTTCAAGACCGATTCTCGGCCAATTACAACACACTCTGTTACTCTGGTAATGTAGAACTGAGTTGCTTCTTGCATCAAAGGCTGCCAGTCAGAAAGATAGGGGGAAAGAGATCATTTAAGGCAAAAAAGAAACCTAGGAAGTAGAGAAGCCAGTCGTGGGTAGTGGCTTTAAGGCGAGGAAGGGTCTGTCATACAGAATCTGTTACTTGACTTGATCACTTTGTCACACGGAGCTGCAGTGGATTAAGAGGACCAACATGGCAACTGGGGACTAGGAGGTAACCTCCACTTCTCCCACTAAATAATGGAATACTTTATTCGTCATGGTAGGAGGAAGTGATGTGACTGGGGAGTATCAATCCTAAGGCTAACCCAAGTCTGTAAGTCCCTAAGTCATTGGGGCTCATGGTCCATTGTGACAGCTTGCTCAGTAGAACAGGATGGGAAGGTGGGTTTTCTCCATGCCAGTGTGTGTGTGTTTTAAGCAATCCAGGTTAGTCGGATATCTCCACTTTTTAACATATGGACTCTAAATTGCCCTGAATGTTGATAGCGGCTGCTATGACATTTGTGAGTGTCGCATGTCAACACAGGGTTAAGGACCAGTCAGTCGGCTCCTCTCAGACATGGAGTGCTCAGAATGAAGCCCTAAGCTCTCCAAATGCCACTGCACATTACTGAAGAGCAAACAGGGTTGGATGGGTAAGCCACTGCCTTTGTCATGGGTGCCCTTTCTGGTTCTTGCCTTTGCCTTCTTAGTTCAACTGCCAGTCATGATGAATTCTTTCTCAGTTCAGGGATGCTAGGTCTGTTTCTATGCCTTTTGTGGCTTAAGCATCCCACTTGGCACCCAGTGTTTCAACATTAGAGACACAGTGAAACTGCAGACGAAGTGGGCCAGTCCTCAGAGCCACAGGAAAGAAATGCCAGAGGATTGTTAGGATGGTGTCTGTATCCTTTCTCAGTGACTCCTGGGTTTGCACCTGCCCATCCTGACATAGCCCGTCTGGCTTCTTTTAATCATGGCACAAGAAGAAGACAATGAAAGGCAGGAGGAAGCTGAGAGGGCAGCAGCAGAAGCTTTCTAGATTGCCGGGCTTGTGAGCAGCCCCACTACACTGAAATCCCACAAGAGGTACCCACAGTGTTCCCACTAGGATGAGAAGAGGGAATGGAAGGTGCCCACTCCATTGCTTGCTTCGACCCTTTCCCCTGACACTCCTCTAGCTCCTCTTCAGAATGGCTTCTTCTCCGATTCCCTTCCTCTGCTATTAATCCAATGGAGCTGTCATTACAAAGACTCCTTAATTACTAAAAGCTGATAGTTGCCTCCTTGTTGAGCCCTATTGTAATAAATGCCCTGAATAAACATCCCAATTTCCCCTGGTCCAGCAGTGTATACATGCACACACACAGGGACACACATAACCCGTCTTCTCAAGCATACTGGGGCTGTCTCATCACTCTAACCTCCTTGACTTTTCTCTTCTCTAGCTCTGGCTGTTTCCATGGGAACCACAAAAATAATAATAATAATCATAATAAAAGGGGAAGAAATGCCTGCTGTTCCTCTGTTGAAAGGGGCTTCTATTTACCAACACCCAGAGTCCAGTGTCCTCAAAGGACTGCTAAATTCTAGCCACATAATTCTCATTCTCATCTAGCCTCATCCTGACAATAAATGTCACTCAGAGTCCTCTTTGTATCTTTCTAAAGGGAAAAACAAGGATTTTTAAGGGTTGGACAGTAGAAAATATGATAAGAAGATATTATAGTGGCCAGGGATAGCACACCTCATGCCTGCCAAGAACACCTAGTGTTTCCTGCATGGTATCAACAGGTTGGTCATGGGGACTCTGGTTTTCTGAGCCTAGAAAAACATGATTAAATAGGAAGAGAACACTGTATAGATTTGGACACCTAGCCTGACAATTCATTGTTCTATCTAGCTAGCCAGTTGACAAACATAAGGCATGGCAGAGAGGTGGGGGTCGACCACAGTTTTATAATCAATCATAATCCAGGAGCAGTACTAGTTAGTAATACAGAACAGCTATGAATCACTGTCACTGTCCTTATGGATCATGCCATTTTTGCTGATACAGATAAATAAAGAGGCAAGATACAATAGCGCCTGGGTTCATCACAATGCCCTTCCACAGGAAAGACTTTGAGCATACCTGTTGACTCAAAGAAGCTGCTGGGAAGAAAGAATGTCAGTATTCAATATGATATCTAAAAGAGAGAGAGAGAGAGAGAGAGACAGAGAGAGACAGAGAGAGAGAGAGAGACAGAGAGAGACAGAGAGAGAGAGACAGAGAGAGACAGAGACAGAGAGAGAGGCAGAGGCAGAGAGAGAGAGACAGAAAGAGAGAGAGAGAGAGAGAGAGAGAGAGAGAGAGAGAGAGAGAGAGAGAGAGAAATGTGTACTTGACTAGTTGATGATGAAGATTTGCTATGAAAACAGGGGAATGATATTTTAAATAAAGGAGAGGGATACTGTGGGATCCAGTATCTGTTGGATGAACTGGATAGTCAGGTGGAAGAATAAGCTGGCAAGCTGGACCTACCTAACTGCCATGTGCTTCCTCATGTACCATATGTACCATGTTCTATGGGCTTATGTCATCACTGTGACAAATGCCTGATAAGAAACAACTTAATGGAGAGACAGTTTATTTTGGATCAGAGGAGAAAACAGGCTCCCAGCTGTGACACAGAAACTTGCTTGTATTTCAGCAAATGAAGATGAAGAAGCAGAAATACAGGGATGCTGCTCCTTACAGGGCTTTCTCCTGTTTCCTTTATTCAATGCAGGATCCCAATTCAAGTGATGGCCCCAACCATATTTAGAGGCCAAACGGGTGCCTCCTTCACTTCATGACGGTTACTAAAACATACCTTCTGGTGACTGTCTCAGGTCAACGGAACCAGTATATGCCACATTCTAGAAAAAGGGGAAGTCACAGAAGGAGGCAGGACTGTGTTCAGTATTGCCAGAGTGGAACATGGGTCATGAGCAGCATGCTGGGAAGGGGCAAGTTGGTAAAGAGTTGAAGGTAGCCATGGTAAACAGGCGATATCAAAAAATGGGAAGCTTAAGGGCTCCTAACCCATGTTAGGGGTATTGGCTGTTACATCAACCAAACAAGGGAACCAGTAAAACCTCTAAAGAGGAAAGACTGAATCATGTTTCTAATTGAAAGGCTTGTCTGGCCGCAGTATAGAGAATGACTTGGGTCAGGGACAAACTAGGTTAGAAGGACAGTTAGATATTATAATAGTATTCTCAATGAAAGATCAGAGCAGCTAGAATTAAAAGGAGCTGATGTGATAGAAGGAAATATTTAGTAAGAGGCAGTAGGGGCCATACTGGGGAAATGAGATGGATGAATTATTTGGGATGAGAATTGTTTTCTTGGTTTAGTCCTCTGGGTGAAAGATCACTAAAACGTAAGACTGGGGAAATACAATATATTTAAGTCAAATACGCTGACCTTGCCATGTCTTTGCATTATTGAATGGGAATAGACAAAGGACTATCTCATGTTTCAGAGGCAGGAGACCAAGCAGTCTTGAGTTGTGAATTATAGAGGCATCAGTAGACACACATCACTGGGGGAAGATGGACTTGACAAGGAGAACCAGTACTGTGATTGGCACAGGAGGTAGGCCTCCAAAGAACAAACAACCAGATAGGCTCAGGCAGTCAGAGAGCTGTGTTTCTGGAAGCAGAGGAAAGATGCTAAGTAACCTGAGAGGTCAGGCGAGCTTCCCTCTGTAGGGACCACAGAGCTGTGGGCATCTTGGTGGTATCATTTCTGAGGAACAGAGGGGCAGAGGCTAGGCACTGTGAGGCAGACTGAACTGTGAGCTGGAGTAGCAAAGCTGATAAAAGAATATCTAGGAGCAGAGTGTGGCTGCGAAGGAAGATAGAGAAAATAGGCAACCACTCAAGAAAAGCATTCAAATATAGAATATAGTAATGGTGTTTAATTGCTAAAGGAAAGCAGTAGGCATCCAGATACTGTAAGTATTTGAAAGGAAAACAAACAAACAAAACAATGCAAAATCGGCCTTCTATGGAAAGTGCATGAAGAGACGGAACTGGAAAACCAGATATGGGCAAGAGAACAACTTCTGCTGGGGGGAGAAGTAAGAGGGTAGGCCCACGGCTGTGGTGGGAGGAGGCCCTGAGAGCAGTGTTGTCTCATGACATCAATGTGTTGCATTTCCTCGTTAATTCATTCACTTACTTAATTTTCGTACAAATATTTTTTCTTTTTACTTACATTGCTTTTTACTTCAATTCTTCCTTCTTTTTTGCAAATAGAATCTAGGGCCATGCTAATACCACACAAGCACTCTGCCAGCAAGTGACAGAGTTTTGAGATGGGCCTCACAAAAGTTGCTTAGGCTGTCCTTGAACCCACTCTACAGCCCAAGGAGGACTTGAATTTTCTATCTTTCTGTACTCGCCTCTCAAGTAGCTGAATTATGTGCCTGATAAAAAGAAAAAAATACTTTTACTGAAAATCTACTAAAAAATATATTTTGTAGGAGTATAAGAAATATTTATGAAACATAAATAGTAGTAAATGCAAATAAAAAGTAGAACCAATTATGATCCCAAACAACAAAATGAAAAATAAAAAAATCAGAAAAATAAGGGAATAAAACATACATGACACATACTCTAATTAGGAAAGACTTCTAATTATGAAAGATACAAATATCAGCAAAATCCTGCTTGAGAAAACCTTTAAACTGAGACCGAAAATGGATTCGTATAAAGACAACAAAAGAGTGGTTTATAGGAAGACACGTCCTCTCACGCAAAATAGAAAAGCAGGAATACAAGGGTTAAGTAAAATATCACCACTCTACAGAATGGGTACAGAAACGGGGGAAAAGGCTCCCAGTCTTTGTAAATCTAAGTTAGGGTAGAGAGTGTGGATTCATAGAGGCCCCACTCTGAGAACCCCAGTTGTCACTAGCAGTAACTAGTGAAAGATCTTGTGCTATACATTTTCCTAGGTCACATTTTCCTCAAAGAGTATGATGGAGCACAATGGGTATGGAGATCAAAATGTTTAGAGTGATGGGTGAAGCCACGGGCTTCTGGTTCTAGGCTGGATGCTGTGGAATAGAACAAAGGAAGGACAAGATTGTTGGATTTAACGGAAGGGTGATGCTGGAGAACACTGAGGCTCTGGTGTATCACAGTGGACAAAGAACTTACTCTGCACACCCTGAAGCACAAGGCAGCGCATCGTTGATTGTGTGAGTAAGTAGCTGGAGACACTGGGAGTGGTCCATGGATCTTGGGATGACCCTGAGATAGAACACTAGCTTGGAAGAGAAGTGAGGCTCTTCGGACAGCAGAAGGTGACAGGCTGAGAATGCAAATGGTTTAATGAGTCACTACCCAGGAAAGCAGTAGGTCTGAGCAGAGAGGGAGACTGTAACAACATGGAGAAATGTCTTTTGTGGTTCAACTCTCCTGGGGGGAGGGGCATACAAGCCTTTCTTTGCCAGGTGGTAGCTGTGATGGGCAAAGAGGGCACAGCACACAAATAGAGCTGAGATTTTTTTCATGCTGTGTGCCAACTATTGTACTGGTACACACAGTTCTGAAGGCTGTTTTGGACATTGGTTCAGGCATGTGCTCCTAGAGCTAACAAACTACGTAGGACTTTGCAGTTGGTCGTAGGCAATAACCATCAGGACTAGAATCAGAAGTCATGCAGTATTTTCATTATCAGCCAGTTGAGAAGTAGCTGTTGTGAGACACACCTCTCCTTCCAGCTATTAGGAGGTTAAATAAAGAGGACTTCAGGTTCAAGCCTGCCTGGGCTGCACAGTGAATTCAAGGTTATTCTGGGTAATTTGGAGAAACCCCTGTCTCAGACTAAACAAAATTAATGATCACACAGCTCAGTGGTAGAACTTTGCCTATGTGGCTCAACGGTAGAATCCTTACCTCTGTATCTCAATGGTGAAATCTTCACCTAGGTGGAATCCTAATTTATGTAGCTCAGTGTTGGGATTCACACCTATGTGGCCCAATCGTAGGGAGAAGCTCTGAAGATTTAGAATTTGGGAGATGAGAATTTAGGCAACACATGAACAGGATAGCATGAAACTCTTCCAGTTTGACTGCTCCTGCACTTAACATCAAAATACACTGCAGAGAGTGAATTTCTCCCCTTAAATACACGCTACTTTTTCTGACCATGAAAAAGTACAAACAGGCCCCGAGTTTCTTCCCTGCATAGAAGCAGGCGTGGTTGGGTTGGAAAAAGAAGAAAGGAAAACTATTTGAATGAGGATGGAATGTTGATTTACCTCTTCTTTCGGTGTGTGTGTGTGTGTGTGTGTGTGTGTGTGTGTGTGTGTGTGTGTGTGTGTGTGTGTGAGTGCACACATACCTGTGCATATTACATACATCTATGTATTTATATATGGTCCCAATGTTGTATTGTCATTTCAAAATGGTACCTTTTCCTGCATTGATTTAGACCTCAATAAGATGAAAAGCCTAGGTTTATCCCTACCTTCTGGAATATTTTGGTTGACATTACGCTCTCATTTCAGTGACCATAACCCATGCCAACCATTAGCCTCTACTTCTATATTTTTTATCACCATATATATGACTTCTTTTCCATGAGTTTTCTCTTTCTGTGACATCAAACAGTCCTCCTCGGGCCAGGGCAGCAGACAGACAGGTTTGCCTTCAAGGTTTATATTGTTCCTTTATTTGACACTGGGCTTGGGATGTGTGAGGAGCACAGGTGGTGTCGCTTAATCAATTCTCATTTCCTCTTAAACTGCCCAACCATCAGATCTCCATGCAAGCACTCAGGAAAACATCACATGAAACAAGTGCTTTCCACCGTTTTCTAAGATGAAAATCCGGACTAATGGCTGTTATTGAGAGAAGCAAAGTTCCATGGAGATGCATTTGTGCAAAGCTCTGAGGATAAGCACAAGCCTGCTGAGATTGCCTGGCTCACTGACTGAATAGGTCAGGGAAGCTTCAAAGGCTCCACAGAGCCCACTGGGAATATGGAGATGAGGTTCAGGTAGAAGAAGGTGAGTGGACAGATGGCGAGATCATCAGTGGCCCGACACTTACCCCTGGGTCCAGGCCGTTTAGAACGCTCTCCAACAGCAGGCAGAGCTGTCTGTTGGCCTGAAGGATGGAAACAGCCTTTGTCAAGCAGAGCTGTCCACTCTTGGCTGCTGGGGATTATGTACAAGTGCTCAAACCCAGCTATGATCTTTTTGGCATGGGGTTTCAGTATCAGATAAGCCTGTCTGCTCTTTGAAAAGCAGTCCAGCTGAGTGGGCCGTGTGGGCACAGCTGGTAGATGCCTTCTGCAGGGACTGCACATTTAGTCACTTGGCAAATTAAAAGATGTCCCATGCAGGCTGGAAGCTTGCTCTCAGTTGCTTACCCAATGGGAGGGCTGAAGCCATTGGTTTTCTTCAGCATGCTTTCATGATGAAACTTACCTGGGCCTCACAATGGCTCTTCGGGAGGAGGTTCTGAAGGCTTAGAATTTGGGAGCTAAGAATTTAGGTGATACATGAGCAGGATGGTATGATGCTTTTCCACTTTGATCACTCCTGCACCTAACATCAAAATACACTGTAGAGACTAGACTGCATCTTCCCATTAAATATATACTACTTTTTTCTTATCATGAGAAAATATTATATTTTAAATTTTTTTAAAAATCAACTGTATAAGATAATACATGGAAGATTGCCTTAAGCACAATTTTTTATGTGATGTTACATTACCTGGAATTAATCACAGGTGAGTGAAAAGCTATCATGGGGTTGCCTAAAAGTAGACGGGATGCCTGGCCATGTTAACAGAGACATAATGTAGAAAACAGAAGGCAGTGTGCTTTGCAGTCCTTAGACCTCATCTACAACTGTCTAGGACATCACAGTCCGTTTTAATGTGTTCAGGGGGAAACACAGCCAGGGCAGAAAGATCAGGAGACAGGTCTAGGAGGAACTTAAAATTAATCTTGGAAAGAGAAGACATTCATAACTGTTTTCAAGTTTGTGAAGATCATGTGGAAAAGGAGGTAGGGAGAAAATCCATTTCAGAACTAGTAAGCATAATTGATAAAACAGGGAGAAAAGTCTATTTTTGTAATTATAGTGAATACAAATGTCACTAGACAGTGACTTCTCCATCTCAGCAACAATAATAATTATTATTGTCAGCAGCAGCAGCAGCAGCAGCAGCAAGCAAGCAAGCAAGCAAGCAAGCAACTGAAAGTAACATCAACTGGAAGCACAATCTAAGGGGTATTAAAAATCTTCACTCATAAGCTAGGGTTTTTACATGATGGTCGTCAGATTCAAACACAGGCCTGCTGATTCCAGATCATAAACTCCCATCTGTGTATTATTACCTACACAACAACCTTAAGGTTCTGATGTGGATTCAGAAAGAAGAGACACACAAAGAACCAATGAGAGCCCTGGATAGTATAGCTAGTATCCATGAGTATTGGCTGTTGTCACGGCCATCTTTGGAAAAGGGGAGCTGGCCAGCAGCTAATGCTAAGGTTTTTTGGTTCACTAAAGTATGCACCTCTGAATAGCATCAGCTTCCTCTCTGGGCTGCCTCTTAATACCTCAATGCCTATGCTGGGACCCTGTGATGTGGGTAGCCTGACTCTCACACAAGGGTCAAGTGCCCTTCTGCAAAGCCAGCTCCAATGCCCTTGAGGTTCTACATCTAATCCTAAAGTTGGACTTTTCTTTATTCAAATCCCATTCAGAATTGGCACAATTCCATTTGCTGATTCAAAAAAGGGAAAGAGGTTTTGAAAAGGCTTATAACAAAGGCTCATAAGCCTTACAGATCAGACAGCTCTTAAAGAACAACATTTTGATGAGTTAAGTGTAAAAGAACCAGAAACATACGGATTAAATTCCCCTTGAAATTTGAATGCATTTAAAAATTAAAGGGAAAAGCACTTGGCAGAATGCACTGGGGTCCTCTACTGAATCTCAAACATTTAGGAAAACGGCTTGAGACATTGGACCCAAATGAAGCCACTTCCTATCTGCCTTCCATTAAGTGCTGCTGGTTCTCCCCCCCCACACACACACGTCTCTTAGGAGACTATTTCAGATCCCCAGCTCCTAGTCCTTTCTTTTCCCTTAATAGCTAATTGCTAATTAGCAAGATATTTGTGTGCTGGGAGAAGCAGTTCATTTTCTGAAAAGGCCGGAGCCTACTGCTCCGGTCATCCAGTGGCACTCACCCAGATACTCACTGGTAAGCATGTGGCGGGCAGTGGCCTGTGAAACTCTGCACGGGCTGAGCCCCATGTCATCCAAACACTGAGTATGGGAGGAAAAGCACACCGATGGGCATGTCAGGTTCTGGGGACCCAGGCTAGCATCATCAGACAACATAGCATTATTTTGGAGTCTGCATGGGCAGAGTAGAGTCAGCAAGGATCAGAGCATATGTGAGCAGGGCAATAAGAGAGACTAAAGTGGGATTGATAGGTAAATAAAATATGTTTTTGGCTTGTGTGAGTGGACCAAGGTTGTGGGGGTTGGGTATCAAGAGTTTTCTTCACATGTGGCAAGAAAATATGTCTTCTGCCATGTGTATTTAGTCCCAGATTATTGTTATTACTGATGGTTTGATCAGGTGCTCACTCTATCTTAGAATAGGAAACTAATCAACATCAATAAACACTGTTAATGAGTCTGTGTATTATGAGGGATGGCTGAGGATTTCCTTTTGTTGTGATTATAGTTTTATTTTGTATGATCTGTTTTCATGTGAGCAGTAAACTTAGAGGCTTTGGCAAAGGTGCAGAGTTCTGACTTGGGAGCCATAGACCCAGGCTTAACTCCTATCTCCATCACTTTTTAGCCAGATGGGTCTGAGGAAAAGAATTTGTCTCTTCGAGTCTCCATGTCCTCTGTAAAATGAGAATTTTACTACTGTTAATGAGAGAGTGAAAAGCTTCATCACCTAAGTCCATCACTGGGCAGGATAATAGAGTATATACAGCATCACATAAACAAATAGAATTCATTCTTCATGGTCTTTTCTCTGAAGGGATAAGACCAGTTCTCCCTGTGGATTTGCATGAGTTATCAAGTTCATAAAATTGGATGATGACGATGACTAAAATTTTAGTAGTGTAGGGATAAACTGTGGATAATGAACACCGGCTTTGCATGTTCTCCACCAGGATTTTTATTGGCATAGAAGTACTGGGCATGCGGCGACAGCAATCTTGATTTTTTTCTCCAACGTTGGCAGTCTCCATGGGCAGTAATTCCAGTGCCTGGTCCAAATCCCACCTACTCACCAATTTAGTAAGCAAGTATGTTCGGGGCCCCAGATATACAATTTCACTTCAATTTCTCTACCACTGCATCTCGACTTCCAGGATGGAGCAACATTGATTCAACATACAATACATCCTAAGATATTCACTATTTTTCCTTTACAGAAACAGTTTGTGGACCGCTCATCTGCTTGAATCAAACAAAAGTCACAGATAAAGAAAAGACATATTTAGCAAGCAGGGTAGTTGCTGAGAACATGGTACAGCTGTTTCCATAATGCACACTCATTAAGTCAGATTAATGCAGCTATTTAGCATGAAATGTATGAAGTAATCAATACTATTGTGTCTGTGGTTTAAAGAAAATAAATGATGAAAGTATGTCATTGATTACATACCTACCACCACTATCAATATTTACCTAACTCCAGGTAAATGCCAGCGAGATAAAGGTTACCTCTTGCATAAGAAGAATTAGATTTTTGGTCAATTCTCAATCATTCCAGGACAGATTAATAAGAGCTTTGCTGGGCTTTTCCCCCTTCTGATTTCTGCCTGTAGGCTGTTACACTTGTGCTTGAGACTTTCCGAGAAGAGTGGGAAGGAAAGAAGGGAAAGAACCACGCTTTAATCTAGGCACTTAGAAACCTTTCTCCAAAAGGCGATGTGCTAAAATAAAATTCCTTACAGAAAATGAATAAACACCTTATTTTTAGATTTCTGAGTAGATTGCAATTATCTCTCCTCGCTGGACTAATAATAGCTCAGAAAATCCAGTGTGGTTTGGAGGTGGCAAGAGCTCTGTTGGTCCCAAGATCATCAGAAATGCTGTTCTATTTAGAAGTGTAACTCATGCATAAAGCCATCAATAAAAGCTAGCTTGCATGGCTACCTTAAAAGACGCAAAAATCAACCTGAGACTCCATCTTGGATGGGAGTTCTAGAAGAAATGCATGCGGAACTTCTAATGCTAAGCTGCTAAAAATACTGCTCTGCTTCACTTTTACAAAAAAATGCTTCCACATTTTCTTATTTCCTTTCAAAATTTTTATCTTACTGTGGCAAGAGCTGAGATCTATAGCCTGAATGAAACTGTAAGTCTACAGTGTTGTCTGCAATAGGCGCAGTGTTGTACAGTAAAGGTCCAGCCTTTTTTATTTTATTTTATTTTGTGTGATGGAAATTGATGCTTGTTGAACTATATGTTCTGGCTGCTCCCCAGCCTCTAACAGCTATCGTGCTAATGTCTATAAATGGTCCTAGTTAGTACCATGTTGGATTTAAACACCCACTATAAGCCCTTCTGTGACTGGCTTATTTCATGCACTTAGTTAAATGTCCTCAGGATTCACATATGTAACCGCACAGAGTGGAGTATCTTCCTTTTTAAAGGGTGAATAATATTTCTTTACAGGTATACATTTCATTTTCTGTATCCACTCATTCAGCAACCCATGATTCTATTGTTTCCACATCCATGCTACAGTGATTGGAAATCTAGTGTACTAGATCTAGAAATGTGTCGTACCATATTTATGTAATTTAAAATGATTTCTGCTTTTCTACTTCTTCCAGATTTACCCAATTATTGGCAAATTAACAAGTTCCTTATATCAAAAGCATGTTGAAATCCAACAAGCATTGTTCCTTGGACCCCACAAAAGACTAATGGAATCTATTTTCCATGAAATACTGTCTATGAAATGAATTCTGGCTGGAGGCTGAGCTTCCTCATAAACTCTGATTTTTGCAACAGAGGGCTGCTGAGCCCCCACAGGACGGTGGTAGTACCTTGAGAAACTGATACAGCAAGTAAGGCCCATGGTCCTGAAATCCAACCTGTCTCTAGGTCAGTCAAGGGTTCCCTTCCCAGCATCCCCCTGGCTTCAAACAGCCTGCCAAGTTCATTCTAAAACAAAATGACACCTTGGTCTGTGCACTGTTTTTCAAACAAGCCATTATCCAGTGGCCTATTCTGAATTAGTTGAGGGAGGCTCTGTGCTGGGAGATAAATCTTTCTGTGACATTTCAAGACTCATCCTCAGCCAATTAGAACTGCCACTGTGACAGTGGCTTGGTGGCAGACATTTCAACCAGGTTCTTCTCCAAGTCTCATCTCTTAGTGTTCTTGCAGTGCCTTCTGCAGGTTGGGTCCAGACAGGGGAAAGGGAGGAGCCAGAAATAACAGGGGTCTGAAGAAATCAGAATAGGGGAAAAGGGCTGTCATGTAAACCTTCTCACAGAAGGATGGCTCCTAGCCACAGCACTTCCTTCAGCCCCTAAATGTGATCTTGGGTCACAGGGTACTACTGGGGAAATGAGTTGCTAGTGCTTATTACTATTACTATTTATTACTATTACTATTACTATTACTATTACTATTACTATTACTATTACTATTACTATTACTATTACTATTACTATTACTATTACTATTACTATTACTATTACTATTACTATTACTATTACTATTAGAATTGACTTCAACTAGTTAGCTTAGAAAGTTTCACCGTGGGGTTTTGTTCTACCTTGGTTTGTGAGGATGGCTTCAAGTGAGGCCATACTAAATCAGCTACCATGTTATTTAAGTGCTCCTGTATTCCTCAATTAGCTTTCTGGAGACAAGGTCAAGTCATTTCTCTTTTACAGTATCCACGGATTGCCATTCCCAAAGTTCACTTTTATGAAGGGATCAAATACTTCCTATACTTACTGTCACTGATATAATGCAGTAGCTGGACCTTTTCTGTCAATAAGACACTGCATGAGGTCAGCATAGCCTCCCTCCATCATAGGACTTGTCTGAGGATAAACAAGCATCCCATTTTTATGGCTGGAAAACTGAGACCCAGAGAAGATAATACTTATACTCCATGTCTTCAAAATAAAGTAACAACAATAATAAAAATCTCTTGCTTTCCTTCATAAATAGAGAAATTTTTACGGTGGCTCCTTGTATTATTATAGAAGACCACTGAACATGGAATCCATTTAGCCCTGCTAAATGTCATCCTCTGTTGCCAATGACACGAAACATCAGTGGCCTTTACAACATGGCAGAGCCAGCAGTGGGGCTTGGGGTCTTCAGCTGGATACGTGCCAGACTCACAATCCAGACTCATTTCAGAAATGACACCAACTTCAGATCTGTTCAGATATGACCACAGAGTAACTTTCAGCAAGTATTTGTCTGAAACACTTTCTCTCTTTAAAATTTCCCAGGAGGAAACCGTTGATTCTTCTCTGCAGTAAAACGCAAGCCTCCTTCCCCATGACACACACACTCTGTGCTGATAAAGCAACTGCAACCTTAAAAGGATGAGTTAGAGACTAAGGAGATGTCTGTGGAGGACATCTGGGGAGGTGGCAGGGGGATATGCACACAGAACTCATTGGACTAGGCCTCCTGTCTTCTGTAAAACTAAAAATAAGGGATGATAACGAGAAAGATTTATCTGAGTCGGAAAAGAAGTTCTGACATTCCCAGAATGGCATCTCTCCAGAAAGTCCCCTCACCCCTTCCCATGCACATCTCTGTTTAGTCGTTCTCTGGAAAAAAAAAATAGCTAAAGGGAATGGTGCCTTCCCTACAGTTCACAACAATAAGCTCGCCCAAGCTAGCATTCGCTCCCTCAGAACTTGGTTGGTTAATTACTCACCATCAGAAACACCAAAGCAACAATCAGTGTCATATGTGTTTGAGGACTCTTATTGTTCTAAGAGACTCCTAATTATATGTTTCCTCTTGTGTCTATCCTTCACCCCTCCCTACTTCCCTACGGGAGATCGAGTAACACAATCAAAGAGGATTCTAAAGAGGCTTGTCATATCCTGGGGTTTACAAGACATGGCATTCAAAAGGCAGTGATGTTAATATTGTTTTACAGTATGGTGACTTGCTTGGGGGTTGCAGCCATCTGTGAGTGTTAACCCCTTTCTAAGTCAGAGGAAGGATGGGGGTGGCTCATTCATGCAGACATGACGTCTGTCTTACCTCTCAGGCACTTTGTAGCTCTGGATTTCTGCCTACCCGGTTTCTTTCCTTCTTCCTCCCTCCATCCCTCACTCTGTCTCTCCCTCCATTCCTTTCTTTCTCATGAGAAATATGCCTTAGTCAGTTTTGATGGAATGGAAACCTAGCGATTATTTCCCTAGCCAATCCCTCTAGGAACCATTCGCAGAATTCTCCTGAATCGTTTAAGAGTTGAGTCTAACCGATGCAATTGGTCGATGATTGTGAGCACAGATTTTACTGTGTTTACAATCTAGGATTCTTAATGCAGGCATATTGCTACAGATGGAGGTTGTGTTACTTAGGGTTTCTGTTGCTCTGATGAAATACCATGACCGAAAGAAATTAGGAAGGAAAGGGCTTATTTGGCTTACATATCCTGAATCCCAGTCCACTGAGGGAGTCAGGAGCTGATGCAGAAGCCATGGGGCGTGCTGCTTACTAGCTTGCTCCTAGTGGCTTCCTTAAGTTGATTCCTATAGCAACCCAGGGATAGCACCACCACCAATGGGCTAGGCCCTCACAGAATCACTAATTAGGAAAATGCCCTACAGGCTTGTGTACTGTCTGATCTTCCTGAGGCAGTATCTCAACTGAGGTTCTCTCCTTTCAGATGACTCTAGCTTGTGTCAAGTTCACATGAGACTATTCAGCACTGAGGCCTTGCATGCCCTGCAAATTAGGCTGCATGTCAATGTGTGTCAAAGGTCAAAACAGCAAATACGTTGTTTATGAGGTGAGAGGTATAGACTAATTCTATGAAATAAGTTTGTTATTTTATGATTCTTTCTTTCTCTTTCTCTCCATTCTCTCATATACACAAGCATGTTTGTTTTTTTAGATTCTTGGACTCTATAAAGGTGACTTAACCGCAGGTTAGAAGAGTTCATTTTATTAAATGTTTAACTTTTAAATGTTTAAAATGACTTCTGTATACCCCTGTATAACTATCCCCAATAGACTCTAAAGAGCATCTTATTTACTTTATGTTTTCAGTCAAAAGCTTTCTATAGTGATGCAAATCAATCCACTACTGCATTGCTTCATTTTAATCCAGAAACATACCCTGGGGATTTTTTTAAAGGCAGTTGCTGGTACAGTCTATGATGGCAGGTCTCTGTGTTAACTTGCCCGGACTAGGATGCTCAATTATTCAAACACTGATCCACTGTTGCTATGACTATATTTTGTCACATTCACAATCGAACTAACCTGAAATAAAGAGTGTTACTCTGTATGATGGGGACAGCTTCAACAAATCTGCTCAAAAGCCTTTAGGAGTAGAATTCAGACCTCTCAGAAGAAGAACATCTATCCGTGAATAACTACTCTAGCTTCTGTCGTCACAGATGCTGCTCCTAATGACTGCCCTATATACTCAATTTGTCTATCTTGGGTTCACATCCTGTAGGCAACCATCCAGGTTAAATACCCAGGCTGTCTTTTCCAGTTCTGTTGCTGCTGTTAAACCCTTGTTGATGTTGAGTTTGTTTAAGGATGTAGGGCATGGCTGAAAGAAATATCTCAAACAGTATAGCTATCTGTTGAACTGGGTATTGAGTAGGGTCTGGGATCCATTTTACACATATGTAGAGAAAGGCAGATTACTGTTCATAGAATACTCAAAGAAAAAATTCTGCTGACATACCCAGAATTTTCTTAGGAATTTGCTATTAACATCTGCTGCCTGATAGTTTCTCCTATATATGCCAGGAAAGCTGTACTCATGAAATCCCAACAGCATGTCACCTAACATGAAACTGCACAATGACAATACAAGTTGGCATGACAATATGGATGGCAGAAATCTGAAAGGACCTCATCCCTAAATAAAGATCTATAGGCCATTAATGGCTACTGAGAGAAGACCCAGCCTTCTCCAAGGACACGCCCCTTGTGCTAGGTGATCCAAGCCCACGGAGTCACCCTTAAACATGTATAAGCAACATTTACTGAACTCAGCAAGTTGTAGGTATATATACATATGTCTGTGAATTTATATATGCGATATATATGAAATGATAATGATTAAAGACGAGGTCAGAAATTTGGCAGAGACTGTAGTGCACAGATAGGGAGAAAGGAGTAGTGGAAAGTCACATACGAAATTCTCAAAAACAATTACAAAATTTAAGTTTAAAAGGCTCTTACTATTATATAGGATCAGAAGTCTTAGCTACATTCTGCCCTACAGGTAGTAAAAAGAAATACACGTAAGCATGAACATGGATATTTAGTAGAGGAGATTTCCAAATAGTGTGTTAAAGGTGTAGCCTGGGTTTTACCTTCTAATTATAGAAGAAAGATAAATTGAAGACCTGTTACGTAAAAATGACCTTGCCTTTGATAATCTGGAAATTCTCAGTCTTTGAAGGTTGTGAAACTTACTAAAATTAGGATACTCGGTTGTTAACAAAAATGTGCCCCAGAGAAAAGACAGGCAATGAAGCTAAGCAATCTTGTGCTCTGGATGAAGATATTGTGTAGGAGTCAGAAATAGAGATGCAATTACCCAAGAATGGCCTAGAGGGAGCCCATCTGTCCAATGGTTATGAGTCCCTGTGGCATACATAGGGCACAGAAAGTTTGGAGAATGTACTGGTAATAGAAACATGGCTCGCATGGCTGGAAAGATGAGGACAAGAGAACATTGAACAAGTTCTACAGGGAGGAGCCAGGTGGACAAAACGGCCAACTTACAAATGTACACTGTCACTGAAGAAAAAGAAAGAGAAAGGTAATTCCATGTGTTTAGTGCTGAGCCCCAAAGCCAGGATGAACCAAAAGGCTACATGGTAGTAGCTCAATGTAAGGGGCTGAGCCAGAGCATCATTGCCACGCCCTTCAGCCTATTGGAATTTTGTAAGGGGAATCTTGAACATCCTTAGAAGTCCTACCCCCAACTCCCATCTTCTTTGTTTCTCCTATTTCAAAAAGGAGAATCTATAACAGTTTATCCATGCACACCATATTTTTAGAAGAAGGTATGAAGTATTCCTGTTTCAAAGGCTTCCAGATGGACAGAAACCTAGCCCCCATGTAGCACATACCCAGAGTATCACCCAATATATGTTACATAATAAGACATGGAACTTTGGGCATAAATGCAATTTTAAACATGAGTTTATACCATAACATGCTAAGACCTGGAGAAATCTTGGGATGGATTAAATGTATTTTTCAGGGCAAGCATTTATGATGAGATAGTAGTCAAAGGTTTGCAAATCTGTTGTTGGCCAAAAATGTGCCTCAGATCTGTCTACATCCCTAAAATTTGTATATTATTTTTATGGGGGATGAGGGAGTCTCTACAAGTGTAATTAGTGAGCAATCTCGCGATAAAGAGCCAATTTGGATTGCCCTAGTGACGTTTAAGTACAAGCACACAGTTTTATAAATGGAAGATGGGGTGGATTTAAATCCACATGAAAGTGAATGCAGTGGGAGGGAAGCAGAGCGATAGGAAATGAAGAACTTGAGCAGTGGAGTGATGCAGTTTTGGGCCAAGAATACTAGAAGCTTCCAGAGCAGGAAGAGATGACAAAACAATTCTCTGGTGGAGTCCTGAAGGCAGGGCCCAGCTCACACTTTCTTTTAGGTTATTAAATTGATTTCAGACTTCTAGACAAGTGGGAGAGTATATTCTCTTGCTCTAAGCAAACAATTTTCTTATAAACATTATAGCACATGCAATAAAACAATATAGACCATATAGAATTCTGAAAAGTTTATCAGTCTATCACCGTAACACATTGTGAACTGACCGGTGGAAAGATACGGGTGAGTATTCACGTATCTCTAATACAAAGTGGCCAATGATAGAGATGAAAGGACTTGGAACCCTTCTTCCAATATAGAAAATAGACAGGAGGATGTAGGAGGTGTACAGTCATGAAATTAACTGACATGTTTTGAGATGTGTTCAAATGAATTAATTCCAAGATTTTACAGTGCAAATAATGGCTATAGAAGCTTTGGCTGTAACCAATAAACTAGAGTATATTAATTTATCTGCTTTTAAGAGTGTTTCAAACTTTTCTTTCTATAAGATATGCAGAACTATAAAGTCATTGAGTACAATTGGTCTGGTCTCCCCACCCCATCCCCCACAAACCTGCCAAAGACAGGCAGACAGAGGCAAAAGAAGGCAGTCTATTCAGAAACTTAAATACAGATGCTGGCAGTTGGCATCTGCTCACTGATAACTTGTTCACGTTCTTAGTTCAGTATAAGGAATGAAGATAAGACTTGTGACATTTTCATAAGCATCTGCCACATGCCTAGATAGTTAACTCAATAATAACAGTAAGTTAGCACGTGGGGAAAGTCAGGATTACAACCTAGTATGTCTCATCTTTAACTCTTCCATGAGGAGGCTTGAGAAATTAGGTCTTACTCAGAGTATTCAAGTCTTGAATGGCATTCCAAGAGCTTTGGAATCTATGGGATGCATATATATATATATATATATATATATATATATATATATATATATATATATATATATATATATGGTACAATAGAACCTTATGTTCTGGACAAGATCATTATCTGGTGTTGAAAAGATACAAAAGGTCACAGATGAGTCAGAAGGGAGTCAGCATCGAATCTGCTGGAGCAGGTCCCAGGCACAAGAGGCTAGGGCTCTGATGAAGGACAGGACAAGATGTACTTTTCAACACTTGTGCCCACCAAGTCTGAGGCCATGTTTGACAAGGCAGAAAAGTAGTCTGCCTTCTGTGTGTACTCCAGCCCAGCAGGAACTCTCACATAAGAAGGTAAGGAGCTGCAGCACTTCCTTGTGCACAGCTATTCCAGAAAGGGCATCTGAATTTGGCATCTCTCCTAAGAGAGCCTTTTTATAAAATGTCACAATGCTTGATGGCTGGCAAGCTATTTCCATACATTTGTTTACAAAGTTTGCCTTTCACGTTTCCTAATGATACTATTGACCAACTGCCTATGTTTTTCCAGGAGTCATATCCTTTGCACTCTTGTGCACAGACAGGCCAGTGGAGCATGCATTTCCCAGCAACACATGTAGTGCTCAAAGCTCAGCATAACGCACATCCTCGCAAGTGTGGCAATGAAGCTATAACCTTGCCCTGGATATCACTTGGCTTCTTAGTAGAGATGCAGAGCCATGTGCAATGAATCATATTCTGCAAAACCCAAGCAAACAGTGTTTTTATAATACACTCACCTACTTGAAATAGTTAGGTAAGGTGCTGTGGCCTGTTACTCAGGGTGGTGGTCACTTAAGCTTCCCTCCCTGGTAAGCTGGGGAAAAATACAAAACAAAAGGAAGAGCACTGTGGCTCCAGAACAGAGCTCTGGTGGTCTTCTTGCCTGCTCTGCTAGCTATTTGGGGGGTTGTTCCCTGCCCTGTGCAATCCAGGCATTTGGTGAGCCTCATTTTAAATCATCTAGAAAACCATGGCTTCAAATTCTTTCTTTTTAAGAAGTTATCATGATGTTGGAAGCCTCACCATTAACTCACCGTTCCTGGTCGTCACTCAGAATTGGCCTTTGATCTGTCCTTTTTCATGCACTCTTGTCGTGATGATGATGATGGTGGTGGTGGTGGTGGTGGTGGTGGTGGTGGTGGTGGTGGTGGTGGTGGTGGTGGTGGTGGTGGTGGGATGTATTAGATGCATATGTCATGTTTCCTTTTATGTAGTTCTATATAACTCAAAACTTACCCCGTCTCCCCCCCACAGTTTCATAAGACTTTAGTTATGAAGATAAGTATATTCCAACCCAAGATTCAAAGATATAAATTGGAGTCAAAAGAAATAGTTTATTCCGGGACTTCTTGTCCCTAGTCCTGGAGAAAAGGCACTTTTGGAAGAACAAGTGCCTTTCTGTCCCCCAACACTGAGATTCTTCCCTCCTTTCTCTCAGGTTTTCCACAACCATCTTTTGCTATAACCTAGGGCTTCTCCTTAGCAGATGTTGCACCCTTACTGCCATAGACTTGTGTACCCTCAAAATGCATGTGTTTAAGTTTGATTCTTGATCGTAGCATACTTGAAGGTGGGGCCTTTGGTGCATGGTTAAATCATGAAGATAGAGTCTTTCTAGAGGCTCTCAGAGACAGGACAGTGTTCTCTCCTTCCCCCTACAAGATGAGGTCATGGGGAAGAGAAGACAAGTCTTCAGTGCATAAAGAACCCACCAGAACTTTAACCTTGGCCTTCCCAGGCTCCAGCTAATAGCGAGTAACAAACACATGTCGTGCAAAGCCAGGGTATGTTTGCCACGTAGTAACTTGGACAGACTGAAGTAGGTACCCTTCTCCTTTCTCCTAAGCCTGAAGCTTTCTTATCCGAAGCTCAGTCTATTCCACCCAGAATCTACTTCCAGAAATACACACGGCACCAAGAGTTTCAGCCTTCTCCTTCTTTGTCTAATCTATGGAGTTTTTCCTATTCAATAAAGGACTTCATTTCTATTGACTTGTAAGACCACACATTTCAAGTGCCGCCAAAACAAATCAATGTTGCATGAGCCAAATAAATCCTTCTAACTACTCCGAAAAAGTAGTGATTGTGAAATCGTGACATCTATATTTTGGGCAGGACTTGTAGGTTCTACATAACTCCTGGCACCACTGCCATGCTAAGATGCCAAGCAGAATGCATTTGACCATACTGTGCATACTCTCTGGAGGGAAAAGCCTCTGTGGAGAACCTCCTTGCCACAACACTCCCTTGTTCACTCTGCATTTCATCAAAAATTCCAGGCTCTTCTATCAGAGTCCAAAGCCATCGGTTTGTTGAGGAAAGTTGGTTACTCCAAAAAGTTTAAATTCAGTGAATATTCAGGACTGAAACGTTGAAGCAGCTACTGTTGAGTCTGGGGGATTCTCACTTGGCTATTTGGAACTGGCTGGGCTGGCACCTGCCAGATCTATTCTTGGCTCTGGTTGGCATGTTAGCCCCTTACTCTTCAAGCTGAAAAATATAAAAATAAGCATACAGAGATTATCATGTTACTTTGCCTCTCTCATACTTTGCTAGAACATCCTGAGGGACATTTATGTTTACTGACCTCAGGATAGGGGTTATTTTTTTCTGCACCTGGGTGGTAAATTACTTTCAGGTGAGGCAAAGCCAGATGGTCCAAAGTTTCCTGGAGTTGATTGAAATGAGTGTACCTGCTTCTGTTATCTACCAATCAAAACCACAGTTGGATTTACCATGGTAACGCCGCAGCCAGTGGCTTCTGCACCATTAATAAAAGGTGCTGAATCTACCAATTAAAAGCAGCAAATGATACCCCCTATCTGATGCACACACACTCGCTTCTCGTCATCCTGGGTGCTATCACAGAGCCAGCTGCTGCTGAACAGAAAGGAAATTGAAAAAATTAAGAAAAGCGTTTCTTTTAAAAGTGGAGCTCCTGCATGGTGAAATAAAGAATAATAACTCCGGTCTCGAACATCCCTGGCCCAATCTACCACTACATAAATGCAGAAGATTCTTAAACTCTGTCATTGCTTGGCATTTCATGAGACATTTACCTACACTTGGCTAAGATGCCCAAGAAAAAGGGTGGAGGACAATTTTCACATCCATGTGGTATCAAATGTCTCCTAAGTCAGCCATATGAATTCCACACTGTTATTTTCAGATGCTATTAGATAGCCATGCATTTCCACTTTCTGGTTTATAATTCAATACAATTCAATTTATTTCTGTTCAATTCAATTGGATTCAATCTAACTCAGTTTAATTTAACACATTCATTAGCCATAGATTCTATTAGGTAGAGGCTGGTATGAAAATGAGTGGAACACAACCCTCTCTCACAAAGGACCTAAATAATTTATCAGCAAGGGTTTGATGGACCTGTATAATTGCAACATGAAGGGCACTAAACATCCCTAAGTGTTGCACCTTGGGTGTTGCTAAGGACATTTAGGTGATTTTTATATATTGGCCATTGGTACACAGAGAGTATTGCCAAGAGTGAGCAAAATTTCTAGTTAATGCTGCGAATAGGATGAGTCTTTTTAAAATACAAAACAAGAGAAATGAAAACCTAAAATGGTCCTGGAGCATAACTCTATCTTCAGTGCAGCATCAACAGTGAGAAAATGGAAAGCCAACCCATTTCGAAGCATAGTATACCATCTCAAAATCACTTAGATCTTGAGTATTTTTTCAACATAGCTGAATGTTTGCCTTTGCAGATGCTCAACACAAACATCTGCATTTAGACCAATAAAAATAGCAGTCATTTACAGTATGACCATTAACACCATATGTAGATACACAAAAATCAAAGAAGACTAATAGTCCCATATGAGGCAGGAAATACACCAATTTCTAAATTTTTCTGCAACTTCAGGTCTAGAATTGCTCAGAAACAAAACATCAACAACCCACAATTGCAGAGATTGCACATTCCTCAGGAAATTCCATAAACTTTGTTATTTCTGGAGTTTGAAATTAAGTTTTTGGTTTCTACCAATAACTTGGGACTTAGTGGGATGTTTCTTGTATTGCTGCAAAGATCACCGTTCCCTTTGCATGTTTATTAGTGGTGCAAAGCTGTCTGCCTGATGTCCTTAGAGGACAGTGGGTCAAATATTTCCTTTCTTATCTTTGCTTGAGTGCTGCTAAATGTGGGCATAACCTCCATCCCCAGCATATTAACCTCTGAAATTCATGAAGCCCTTCCTCCAATGAAGACTTGCCTAAGGAAACATGGCAATAAAGGTCAAAAGCAAACCTCCTCTGTGTGTGCTTAGGTCATCCAATTTGAGTGTATTTGGTAAACTAAGTTCCTCACAGTTCCACTCGCCAGTGTCTTGATCAGGAAGAAGACTAGGAAGACCACTATTGGAAGAACAAACAGAGAGCTACTGGATATGGTGTAACTTCTGAAAGATGGTTAGCAACTAAAGGTGGTTTTTATGAAAATCAGCAAGCCTTGCTATCAACCTGTGAAAGTAGCTCTCTCCAGCCTCACCAGGACCAGCTTCAGAGGAAAGGACAAACCTTTTCTGCATCTATATTGCTAGAGCCATGCTGTAGGCCTTTCTATAGGGAGCTTGGAAGAAGACATAGAGCCCCTGTCTGGATCTGGGATCACTATAATTATTTAAAGGACAAGAGAGCCTCTGACTTGGAGAAAGCACTGCACTCACAATGCTTCAGGGGAATTCCAGAGAACCCAGAACAGGAAGGGAATATGTAGGACTGCAGAAGTTCAAATCTGACTGAGGTGAGGACTGCGGGTTCTTTTCACAGTAACTTAATAAAATAAACCATACAGAGACTGTGGTAATGTTTTCCAGAGGATTCTATGGGCTCTGAAATGAATTCCCATAGCAACTGGACATAGGTACCTGAACTGGAGCACATTAGATGTGGAAATTAATATGATTTAAGAAACAAAATTCAAATGAGCAAATTACAAGACTAA
Source organism: Uromys caudimaculatus (assembly GCA_028551405.1). Lineage (NCBI taxonomy): Eukaryota > Metazoa > Chordata > Mammalia > Rodentia > Muridae > Uromys > Uromys caudimaculatus. Next base: position 86,155,905 of record CM052706.1, on the reverse strand, counting down.
TAACTGTAATATACAAACTCTAGTTTGATTAGTGCTACCAAGATGCTGTGGAAGTCAAGGGATGAATCTGACATCAAGTTTTTCATTTCAAGAATGAGCATATGTCCCGGTCACCCTCTATCAAGTGTCGACCTCATACAGCCTTAATTGAGGTGTTGCCTAGATCAGGCCCATTTGTAGGTATTTTTCTGTGAGGGATTGCCTTGATTATTAATTGATATAGGAGGGCTCTTCCTACTGTGGGTGGCGTCATTGCCTTAGACAGGTGGTCCGTGCAGGGTAAAATGTCATGAGGTATGGAGCAGTCTGTGAGTGAACTACTGACCAGTACTTCTCCCGGATTCCTGCCTTAAGTTCCAGTTTTGACTTCTCTCGATACTGGATTCTCATCTCAAAGTATAAGCCAAATAAATCCTTTCCTTCCCAAGTTGCTTTTGGAGAAAATGTTTTATCGCAGGTCCAGTATGAAACAAGAACTGCAGGTAAAACAGTGTACATGAGATCCCTGAGACCTTTTACTTCTCAGTGTAAGCTGTTCTCTGTTTGAAGGTCAGGCAGGCACCTCAAAAGCTAATGCTCAGTGGCTGTAAAAGGGCTCCAGGACTTTATAGCTATCAGATTTTCCAGGGATCTAGTGGTGAAGTTCAATGGCAGTCCTGCAAACAGGGAAGGGAATCAAAAGGTCCAGTGTGGTCATTCAGGTGGACTGCTTGGTTTACCACCTAATAGACACGCAGGCTACTGTCTACAAGAAGGCAAGAACTAGACAAGGACCCATAACAACCAGGAAGGATGTCAGAGGTTAAAGTCTGACCTCAGCACACACTGACTATGAAGGACAAGTGAAGCAATGAAAGAGGGGTGTTTAATTTTTATTGTTGTTGAGCTAGAATGGGTAATTTTAAAGCTTTGGCCCTCCAGGAGGGAGTCCTAATGAGTTTCTACTGCTGTTATCACCAGCACAACTACATCTTTCTTATTCTTACTCCATTTCACATTTTCAGAACATCTGTCATACTATTTGTGAATGATATTGGCTTAATCGCATCTACTATGGAGCAGGAATAGCTTCTGTAGCCCTATCACCTTCAAATGAAGTTCACAGGTTTTGAAAATATGATGTAAATATGACAGGGTACCATGGAGGCGATTTAGGTCCTCTCTGTAACACTTGGGTTTCCTAAGCTCTGTTTCTTCAGAAACAGAGAAGACAATGACCTCTTGAGTTAGATGAAAGACTGTAGGGCTCACTCTTTGCCTGAACCTCCTGCCCCAATGTCCCATAGAATGACACAAGGTACCAAGTCACTCCAGCAAGTGTAGGTGATAAAAGGTAAAACAAAGTCTAGAGAAGTGGAGGGTCACTTGGCATTGGGCATTTCGCTGTACTAAAGGTATCTAGACAGGCTAAATATCTATATCAGCAAGACGTAATGCACTCTACAGAAGGCCAGGAGAGAGGTGGAGTCCATTCTGAAGGGCAGAGCTCTTTAGGAGACAGGGTTGTAGAGAGCCCAACATGGTGGCACATGCCTGTAATCTAAAACTAAGATAGAAAAAGCCTTTAAAAACTTAGAAAAAGCCTTAGTAGAAAACTAAGGTAGAAAATCAAGGCCAGGATGGGCTGCTTGGAGAGTTCCAGACAAGCATGGGCTATAAAACAGGTCTATGACTCACAAAGAAAAGAAAATATTAATCAACTCTTATCAGGTCAAGTATATTTCTTTCCTGTTAGGAGCCCCAAATGAACACGTCCCACCACCAGTTCCTGTAACCTACCAGCTTTACCAGAGTGCACAGAAAAGCAATTACCAGGTAGCTGAGTGAGTATTCAGGATTACAATGGTGCATTTGAAAAAGACCCACCCAGCGTTTCACCAACACCAACTCCATGAAAACCAAATGAAGAAGCAACATAAGAGCATCTCAGCAGACAGAATAGTCAGAGCTGACAGGGCAAGGAGAACAAGTGTGAGTAGATTCAGACATAGGAACAAGACATTAAAAGTAACTTCCATTTCCAAAGAAAGGGAAGCATAGTATATTCATAAATACAGGAGTTATTTAACAAGCACAGGTAGTTGGCAGACTGGGGACATCATTAGAGATGTTGGGAATGAGAAACCATTATGCAGTGTCATAAGATAATCGCCAAATAACTGCTAGATCTGAGAAAGGAAGGTAAGAGGAAATAAGGAAAAGAAAGTGGTGAGGAAGTCCAACACTCCAGGAACTTTGAGTCAGATGCCAAGAATGAAAACTGGGATACTCTGGTGGCCCAAGCTAAAATTCAACAGAATATCCAGGATCTCCTGGAAATGCCTGGTTGCCCTGTATAAGTCAGTATCAGGGGTCTCCTCAGGATTAAATCCAAAGGAAGTCATAGGCCACCTAAGGAGAAAAGGGACAGTGATGACAGGTCTGGAGAAAGCAGAACAGGCAGTGGGGGCTTCATGTTGGGAGAAACTGAAGAAGTGGTTAGCATTTTTCCAAGAATGTTCTCCTCAAAACTCACCATTTGAGAGGGTGTTACTAAAACAATCCTTGAGAGTATAAACACAGTTTAGCCTATCTGACAAGGAAGAACAAAGAAATCCTGTAAGAGATTTTTGCTCTACCACGCAACATGGCTAAAAACACATCTAAGAACAGAAAGAAAAGAGATTTATAGCTAAATTCCTAGAAATCCAAGCCTGGTTCAAACTCCAGATACACCATATATTTTAGACTCTGCATAATTTATATTCATTGTCTGTTTTCTTTCTTTTATTTACTTTTTCTTTTTGGTGATGTTGAGCACAGAATCAGTGGTAGCATGGTGGGTACCAGATTGAGACTCTCTGTTTGCCCTTTCTTGAATCCTGATAATGCCCATCTTCAAGGTAGTTGTATTAAGTTTATGAAAGCTACACATTTCATAGTTGCTACTAGCACTTTCATTTTTCTGTGGGTTTAGAATGTACCAAAACATCCAAATTATCCTACAGATATTGTTGCACTCACAGAGCAGGTGGTGTTTCTGGAACCAAGTGGATAGATGCCTGGTTGACAGCATTGTGGTTAGGTGATAGCTCACTTATGAGTGTAGCTTGTATGACAGCTTACTCATCAGTGTAGCATGTATGATAGCCCATGCATTAGTGTAACATGTATGATAGTTCAATGATTAGTGTAGAATGTCTGATAGCTCATCCATTAGTGTAGAATGCGTAGTAATTCACTCATCAATTAGTATAGGATGGATGATAGCTCCCTCATCAATGCAGCAAGTATGTGCACACTTGGCATTGTCACAGTGGCCTCCCTCTAGTGTACTAGAGAGCATGCAAGCTAGGAAAGATTTAAGCACACAGGGCAGAGAATCTTCTGAGTATATGGAAGATGCAAATAATGAGACCAGGAGCTTGGCAGATGAAGAAATGACAAAATTTACTGACTGACTCTCTGTCCTTCCCTCCAATCTCTTCCTTCTCCTTTTCCTTTTCTCGTCTCTCCTAGGCCCTCCATTGATTCTCACATTCACACATGTGCTTATCCATCCTGTAAGCTCAAGGTTCCCTACATTATTTCCTGCTAGATTTTACATTTTCGTGGGGTAGCACAGCTGTGAGATGCTACCTCAGCTGACTGCGTTGGTAGCTAGGTGCTTAGGTAGTGGAATCTTGCTTCCAACAAAACCTCGCAGTGAGCATCCATCAGTGTAGAAAGGCTGAGTAGCTCAGTTGGGGACAAGGTAGGGGGGTGTGTAGGGTCCCATGATTGTAAGGCAGGCAGGGCTCATTCTCATAGCTTTTCCCACACACTGCCTCTACCTTTCCTGATTGTCAAAGTCTGGGACAAGAGTATGTTCATATGTTAGTGCTTACTAAATAAAAATAAACATTTCTAACTTGCAATTTTATGAGAGAAGGGGATTTTATATTTCTCTACAGACTGTAAAAATGAATATCAGTAAGTCAAAATCCCTTCTTTATGGTTTTTTGCTGCCACCTCTCTCACCTCGTTTCCTGGAAACATAGCTACTTTTGTCCTGAGGAAACAGAAGATGGACTATGGCCTCTCTGAAAAGTGATGAGGACCGGAATTTATTGAGCACTTTTTGAGTGCTGAGTCCTGCATCACATGCTAAAACAGATCATCTGTGATCTCAGTTTATAGTTCTTCTTCAATCTACCACTATGTTGCATCCTGATACACTCATCCTAAACTAGGGGTTCCATAAGGTGAAAGTATGCTCACCACAACTAATGTATTGTATCACAATTTAGCATCATATGCCTTTCAGGACATTTGCCTATATCTGGTCAAAATCAACTTTCACAAAACCTATGTTATAACAAAGTGTTGACCATGTCATATCCATACAGAAGTGGGCTTCTTATATACCCTTGATGACATGGGAGAACACACGCCAGAACGCTCCAACCACTGGCAACATTCCTGTAATGATCCACCTCGTAGCCACTGTCAATTCTCATGAGTGACTGCATATCAGAGTTGAAGGAAAAGACTCAAATTCAAAAAATTAGAACTAATTTTAATTGTAAAGTTTAAAAATCAGAAGTTAAGGTGTTTTATGTTGGGGACTGTCAGTACAGGCTTATCAAAGACAGATAAGAAAGAGTCACTGTAAAAAGTGAGAGCTTGTTAGAAGGTTCTAGCAGGGGAACACAGGTACTGGTATACCCTCGACTGACCACTGGGTCCTCCTCTATTCAGGGGGATTGGGAGGAGAAAAGAGAATGAAAACTGCCATTGGGATGTAATGTATGAGAGAAGAATAAATAAACAAATACGTTTTCTAAAAAAGCAAAAGAAACAAAGACTCAAAAATATTAAGTACATAATCAGGCTCCCAACTCCTGGAAAATAGGAGATTCAAACACGTACACACACACACACACACACACACAGACAGACACACAGGAATACACATGAACTCACAGGCACATGCATACATGTAAACACACAGAGACACATATACATAGACACACACAGACACACGCACACAACACAAACACATGCACTTACACACACAGCGCTCTTCACTAAACACTTTGAAATACATGTTTACTTTCCTACATTGCCTGCCTGTTGTCCCAGGCTGCAGCTGCTGTTCCAAAGCTGTGGTGCAAGGTGCCAAAAAGCTGTTTTCTTCCAGTCTAATAAACATGTTTCTATTCATTTGTGAGATAGTGTGTTCGTTTATCTAGTCGGCTTCTGCCATGTGAGTCTTGCCAGATCGGATGTTAACCCCTCCCAAGACAAGCGGCTCCGAGCCCTGGATGTGTCTGAGCTATGCTTCAGTCAGTGAATCCTAGGAGAGGTGATGGCTTTGAGAGAAGAAAATTGTAAGTGAACGGGGAGGGGCATGAAGGGAACAGCTGCTTCGTTATCCTAAGACAAATTTAGAGCCAATAAAAGGTGTTCAAGTGAGAAGACTGGAGAATGAAGATTGACAGTCAATGAAGCAGCCCCTTCGGGTTTGGCCTCCTCACCAGCCCAACCTTTTGCAATATGGTTCTCTTAATTCCAAAGCACAGCAAGGAACTCAGACCCCCTGAGACTTGATTCTCTGAGATGCTATTTGCTCTTCTTCATCAAAGGCTGGCATGGTGCTGCTTGCACTATCTCCAGTGGCTTACACCTAGGAGGTCATTTAACCTCCCTGGGAATGCTATATGGGCAGCGTACTTAGTCCCCTTTTGGAGAGCAGGAAACTGAGGCACACAGCCGTGATTGGCCTGATCAATGTAACACATCTTGTAAGTAAATATGAACCCAGGGAATTAAACCTGACATCAAGCAGATTTATGGCCAAAGAACTCTTGGGGGATTTGTTAGGGTATCTTCAGTCAGTTTCATGGAAATTTTAGTTTCATTCTCAGACAACTTATTGAGAAAAGCACGGCGCTGAGTATATAGAACCACACCCAGGCACTTTCTGCTGTGAGGCCTTGGGTGAGTTAAAGAGTCTCAGAGAGACTTTGTCTAGAAAATGGGATACTAAAAATACACTGCACGGGGGAGAAGGGATGAGGCAAAGGCACAGACAGAGAGCCTAGAGCATGCAATAGGCATAAAGTCTTATTGCTTGTTAGTAGCCATCACTGAGTATGCAATGACATGGACACTAACATTCAGGACATTGAAGGAAAAATCTAACCCTACAAAAGCCAGCCTATGAAACATAGACATTTGCTAATGAATTCCAGCTCTCAAAGAAACATCATTAGCATCGTACAGGCAGTGGAAAGTTGATACCCAAATAGTTACAGAAGTTAGGCCCCAAGGGAGCATTTCTCAGCCCTGGGAAGAGCACCAAAATGTTGGTATCAGTGTTGCCGGGGTCAGATACTGGGCCTTGCCAGCCTAAGAAGTCAGGCTCATCCACCCTCCCCTACCCGGTACACAAATTAAAAAGACAAATTACAACCAAAAGCAGAGTAATGAGGTTCATTCCATTTGCCCACACAGGAGAAAAGAAAACAGAGGTCTGGTGATCCCCAGTCCATCTTCCCTGTCCCGATATGAAATTAGATTTAAATAGATAGCAAGAGGGCTAGAGAGATGGGTCAAGGTGAAGCTCTCGACAGGCAAGGGTTCAGATCCCCAGAACTTGCATAAAAGCTCGCTCTGTAATTTTAATGCTCCTATGAGGAGATGAGCAGTGGGGACAGAATCCCAGAAGCTTGTGAGCTACTTGGCCTTGCATACACAGTAGCAAATAATAGACTTTGTCTGAGAAAATATGGAAAGCAAGTATTGATATGCATAGCTGTCATCTGTCTCCATATACAGAATATAACACACACATACCTGCACTCATACACATATGAGCACACACAGATAACATCTATCTATCTATCTATCTATCTATCTATCTATCTATCTATCTATCTATCTATCTATCGATCTATCGATCTATCGATCTATCTATCGATCTAATTAACTAACTAACTAACTAACTAACTAACTAACTAACTAACTAACTAACTAACTAACTAACTAAAGTCAGAGATAATACACAGCTAAGAAATCCTGGTCAAGGTCTAGTCTCTTGCCCATTATTATTTTAGTTTCTTCAATATCGTGTATCGACAAGCTATCAGAAGATTGAGAAATTTCTTCTCAAGAGATAAACTCCTCCTCTGCCTGGTAAAGATTTCAACCTTTTCCTTCTCCCAGTATGAGATTCCTGGGGAAATTTCAACTTATTTGGAAGACTATTGTTTGCATTGTTAGTCAAAAGGAGGGGCATAAGTGTCTGCCTTTAGACTCTCTTAACTCCTTCCAGGAAGCTGACAGTCATGTCCTCCCTGCTACCCCACAGTTGCAGTCGTAATGCTAGAACTCAGCTGCAGCTCAGGTCACAGCTCAGCAGCTCCTTCCCAGCAGGGACATCACCCATGAGTCCCTAGCCAACAGATTTCCAGGTGTCACCTGGGAAGTGAATTTCTATCAAAGGGGGTACTGGTAGTCGCATGCCCTGTACCCAACCCTCTTTCCTGCCACGCATCTGAGAATCAGAGCTTAACTTCAGGATCGTGCTGCATTGGAACTGCTCTCACCCTCATAATGGAGCAAGTGACTCCTGCTTTTGCCAGGTGTGTCACCCTGATTTTCTCTGTTCAGAGTCCCCTGCCACTGTGTCTATCTCTGGGGCTGGGAGTGAACTCTCCTTAGAGGCCCCAGCCATGCCATCGTCTGTCTGTTTGTCTGTTTGTGTATGGGATTAGCAATTCTTTTAATAAACTCTCTACTCTCAATGATCTTTCTCAGTGATCCTCTTAACTTCCATTGCGACATGTCAACAGCACCTCAGGCAGCCCTGTGCTGAGCTAGCTAAATATCCTGTCACTAAGAACACAAATGCTTGGGGTAGCTTTTGGAAGATGACTGGTAATGTACGAAAAGATTAAATTTTCTCCATTCAAGCTAGCTTTGCCAATGCTTTACATCTTATGTCAATGAATTAGTGTATATTGGCCTTTCCTCCTCCGAGGTCTAGGTTGGCTATCTTCCATTAGGTCTGTTTTCTGTATAACCAAGGAGATGCTGACCCTCCTTTAACTCACTGGGAGCTAACTGTGCCTACATCCACTCATTGCCCCCTAAAATGGAAATGATCAGGGTTACAGTCCCATCTTAAAGGAATCTTTTCAGTAGAAATGGCATAATAAATGCAGGGTTGTACACAGCTCTTCAGAGAGCAGGGTCTCACATCAAAGTGTATTGAAAATTATTTGTCTATTTTCAGAGACTAGGACTCCAAATCGAATCATCTGTGTCCATCCAGGAGAAAGTGTAGACAAATGACTTTGAAACTAAATCTAGCTTTGTTTAAAGGGGAAATAGGGAAGGCTCTAGGGTACTAACTCTCTGTCTTCTGTGGAGTGCAGACATATGTATCAAATCCCAGGCCTTTTGTACAGCAGGAGGCAGAGGCCTTGCTGTGGAAATAATGTTTTGTGCTACTTTTTTTTTCTTTAGCTTTTGTTTAGTTTCTTGTTGGATAACCACTGCATTTACCACTGTAAATAGAACCTCAGTGCAGCCCAGCTTCTCTTGTGGGGACTTGGCAGCTGGTGCTGGAAGAGAATCCATCAATTAGGGTCATCAGCCCAAGGGAAAGAAAGAACACATATTAAGTGCCTTCTGTTTCAGGAAACACCTGGGAAGCTTTAGAGACAACCGAGCCTCCATTTGAGCTTTTGAAGCTCATACTTAGATAATTTTGCAAGAATTATAATTGACAGGTCAGATAGTGGAAGTGGAGAGAGTATTTCACCTTCATATCTCATGTTATTTCAGTCCACTTCCCAAACATCCCATATTCAACACACACACACACACACACACACACACACACACACACACACACACACACACGGGGGTGGGGGTGAGAGAGTGTGTGTTCTTGGCCTCAAAAAAATCTCTGCTGACTCTGTCCATAAATCTATAATCTATAATCCATTCATGTTGTAATCAGAGAGCATCTAGTAGATATCTAGAAGGAAGGACTGGTTTTAGTGTATAGATGTCATTTGCTATTTGCCCATGGTAATGGCAGTGTAATAGGGTCACCTGTAAGACTTGGCAAGAATCCCATGCCTGGATGTTTCCATCTTCTTCTATCTGTGACCTGACACATTAATGGCATCAATTCCAATGTCTGGACTATATACTAAGATTGGGTCATGGAGTCAGAAATGCTTTGTTTCAAACCATATTTCCTCACCTTTCAAGAGGTTAACCTCTGTTATCCTATGTGTTTTCTCTGGTGAATTCAAGGACAATGACAGTTATACCTTCACAAGACTCCTGCCAACCTTCTTTATACTTGTCCAGTATTCAGATGCTTATGATTCCTGTTATGGTTGATACATCTCTGCAGCTGCCTCTTGACCCAGGGCAATGCAAATGTTGCTGAAAGCCATGGGACATGCACAAATACCAAAGACAGCATGAGAATTGCTTTATTGTTGTTTAGCTCTTCCTTTAGGCCTGTGTTAGACGTGACAAGAGATGCTATAAGAAAGAAATCACTGTGTTTTCCTTTTGCTTTTGAAATTCCAAATACGGTTGAGAAATAAGCATTTGTGAAACATTAGTAAGGCATTTAAATGAGGACTTACACATTCACGTTGAGCCTAGAAAATACGACTGTGAAAAGAAATAATTAATTCAGCTATTCTGTCTGTCTCATAGATGGAAGAAGCAGGGAGGAGGGAGCCTCCAAATCAAATAACATTTCCTTCAAATATGAACTTGGAGTGAATGAGAGAGTGGCTTTTCCATTTGGTGCCTTAATTCCTGTCCGTCAGACTTCCTGCTGCTCCCAGCCTGGCGATGTGATTATCTATCACTCTTCTGCAATGCGCAGGACCAGGTACATCTCTGAGCATCTCTCCTCTCTCCCTCCCCTGCACTCTGACAAGCATGGCAGATCAGGGGCCCTTGACAAGACTCAACATTTTCCGCTGATAAAGTGCCATTTATACTATGAACTTAGAAGGAAGCGGCAGGGTGTAGTGTTGAAACATTACACTCTAAGGGAAAACATACCAGGGCCCCCAAATCTACAGAGAATGAGGATGCCCTACCACATCTTTTGTTCTTTCTTTTCTTTCTTTTTAATACTTTATTTACATTTCAAATGTTTTCCCCTTTCCAGGTCTCCCCTTTGGAAACCTCCCATCCCACCCCCACCTCTATGAGGGTGCTCCCCCACCCACCCACCCACTTCTCTCTTCCTTCTCTGGCATTCACCTATCCTGGGGCATCTAACACTCTCAGACCGGAGGGCCTCTCCTTTCACTGATGGTCAACAAGGCCCTTCTTAGCCACCTATGTGGCCAGCACCATGGGCCCCTCCATATGCATTCTTTGATTGGTGGTCCAGTCAGGACCAGGGGACCTGACCAGTTGACACTGCTGCTCCCTCCTCATGGGGCTGCAAACTCCCTCAGTTCCTTCAGTCTCTTCTCCAACTCCTCCATCTGGGACCCCACATTCAGTCCAACAATTGCTGTGAATTGAATCATGGATGTTCCAAAATTTTGGGCTAATATCCACTTATCAGTGAGTTCATGCAGTGTTTGTTCTTTTGTGACTGAGTTACCTCACTCAGGATGATATTTTCAAGTTCCATTCATTTGCCTGCAAATTTCATGAAGTTATTGTTTTTAATAGCTGAGTAGTACACCATTGTGTAAATGTACCACATTTTCTGTATCCATTCCTCTGTTGAGGAACATTTGGGTTGTTTCCAGCTTCTGGCTACTATAAATATGGCTGCTATGAACATAGTGGAGCATGTGTCCTTATTAGATATTGGAGCATCTTCTGGGTATATGCCCAGGAGTGCTATAGCTGGGTCCTCAGGAAGTATTATGTCCAATTTTCTGAGGGTCCGCCAAACTGATTTCCAGAGTGGTTGTACCAGCTTGCAATCCCACCAACAATGGAAGAGTGTTCCTCTTTCTCCACATCCTTGCCAGCATCTGCTGTCACCTGAGTTTTTGATCTTAGCCATTCTAATTGGTGTGAGGTGGAATCTCAGGGTTGTTTTGATTTGCATTTCCCTGATGACTAAGGATGCTGAACATTTCTTTAGGTGCCCCTAGGAGTTTCCTCAGTTGAGAATTCTCTGTTTAGCTCTGTCCCCCATTTTTTGATAGGGTTATTTGGTTCTCTGGAGTCTAACTTCTTGAGTTCTTTGTATATATTGGATATTAGCTTATACTCGAAGGATAAACAGGCTGAGAAAGAAATTAGGGAAATCACACCCTTCACAATAATCATAAACAATATAAAGTATCTTGGTGTGACTCTAACCAAACAAGTGAAAGATCTGGATGACAAGAATTTCAAGACTCTGAAGAAAGAAATCAAAGAAGACCTCAGAAGATGAAAAGACCTCCCATGCTCATGGATTGGCAGGATTAATATAGTAAAAATGGCCATCTTGCCAAAAGCAATCTACAGATTCAATGCAATCCCCATCAAAATTCCAACTCTATTCTTCATAGACTTAGAGCAATTCTCAAATTCATTTGGAATAACAAAAAATCCAGGATAGCAAAAATTATTCTCAACAATAAAAGACCTTCTGGGGAAATCAGCATCCCTGACCTCAAGCTGTACTATAGAGCAGTAGTGATAAAAACTGCATG
>CM052706.1:86133751-86144127 GCA_028551405.1 Uromys caudimaculatus | reverse complement strand
CTCAACTGGTGGTCAACATGTAGAAGAATGCAAATTGATCCATTCCTATCTCCCTGTACAAAGCTCAAGTCCAAGTGGATCAAGGACCTCCACATAAAACCAGATACACTGAATCTAATAGAAGAGAAAGTGGTTAAAAGTCTAGAACACCTGGGTACAAGAGAAAATTTCCTGAACAGAACACCAATGGCTTATGCTCTAAGATCAAGAATCAACAAATGGGACCTCATAAAATTGCAACGTTTCTGTAAGGCAAAGGACACTGACAATGGGACAAAATGGCAACCAACAGATTGGAAAAAGATCTTTACATCTTTTGTTCTTAAAGGAATGGAGAAGAAGATGAAAGAAATGGGGGAAAGAGGGCCATTTCCAACTACTGGGTTTTTTTGTTGTTGTTGTTTTTTGTTTTTTGTTTGTTTGTTTTAATCAGTTCTCACAGTTAAAACTATAGGACCACAGCTTTGTGCATTAATAATTATCAGTAAATCTGCTTCATGAAATGCTCCTTCTCCAGATAAGTGTTTTTTGGGTATTTAAGGAAAATTTCATAAATCAACTGGACACGGAGGTCAATATTTTTATTTTCCTTAATTTAAATACTCCACAAAAAGCCTGGCTTTTTATATCATATTTTAAAGGGAAAATTTTCACCTTCAAATTCACTCAATCCTCTCACATACACCTGACCTGGGAAGCCTGAGAGACAAGGCCTGGACCAACCTGTGCAGTCAGTGAATAACCCCGTCTGGTTCAGATCCATTATTCCACAGCTTCCCTAGCAGTGGATCCAATCTGCGTTGAGCAGCAGCATTGATGATTTCCCTACAATCATTCCTGACATAGATTTCACATGAAAGGAAGCTGTACATGTCTGTGCTCCCCACCTTCTCCGTCAGAGCTGAGAGGACAAAGCTGTGGAGAGTACCCCGGGCAAATAAATAAAGGTACATACTATTTATATTTCCTTAATATTATGACCAAGACATTCGGAGGTGAAGCTATATGGCCAAAGCTACTGGGTTAGGATTCAAACTGGTATCTATCTGATTCCAGAGGGAAAGCTCCTAAGTATGAAGCAAGATGTCTGTCTTGATCAAGGCCAGCCATCCAGCCAGCCAGCTGGCACCAAGACATCCTTCCCACCCCCTGATACATGGCAAGGCTCAGAAGTCATCAAGTCCTATTTATGGAGTTCCTGCTCCAAGGCAGGCATAGTTATGCAAAAGAGAAAACAAACAAAAAAAAATAAAAAAACAAAAGAAAACACACTGCTTAGTGAATCCCACGGGAGGTGACACACATAAAGATGAAAGAGAGCAACAGAAGCAGGTGAACAATGCCAGAAGAGAAGAGGCACTTGAGGACCCTACCAGCTCCTCTGCCTTGTGATGGAGCCAATGCTCCTGTGGCAGTGGCTCCCTAGTGTCTGCCTGCTTGGCTGCTTCTGTCTCAGTAGCTTCTGCTCACGTGCTGATCTAAAAAGGATGATCACCCACCACCTCCTTCTTGAGCTTCTAGATGCCACCACTTAAGCTTTGTCTCCATGCACCCTCTCATTGTGCACACCCTTCTGAAGCACAGATATCAAGTGTAAGCAATTACTTGGGCAGTCATGGCCTTGTGCCCATCCCCCTACTGGTACTTAAGACCCACAAAGGAGGGGCTGTCTCTCTCTTGCTTCAACTGTGAGACAACACACCATCATTAGCTATGTCTCCTCCTGAAGGAAACTTGCCCAGCAGCTGTTCTTGTTTCTATGCTACCTGCCTATTTTAGGAACCTTCATAGCTCTGAGATCCCTGTGGGAGTAGGCTTGCCTGAGATGGCTGGAAGATCAATTGTGGGATGGATATTCTTTCTCCAAGAGGACTGGAGCTGGAGTGCTGATAACTTGGGTTCATGAACAAAACCAGCTGTAGACATGGGTTTTGCTGTTCCTTCTCATTTGGCTGACGTGGGCCATGGCTCCCCAACTGCTAGCTTGCCACAAAGTCACGGAGCAGGGACCTCGGTTAGTTAAATATCATTGGGCTGGTTCCTGATTAATTCAGGGGATAGCCCAGCTCAACAACTCAGGAAGAAATCAGTTTATGAGTGGGAGAGAGGTGCCATCTATTTTGAAATTCTCTAGGAATGAGATCAGAGATTCCTATGGATCAAACCAGACCAAGGGTCACAAAGAAAGATTTCTGATAAGTGGGGCATCAGTTTTGTCTAGGTAGTGACTTCCCCATCAATTGAAAGATATCTCCCAGGCAAGAGCACCATGGTTACTTTCCTCATTGACCTAACCTGAAGTCCATGCCCTTATTCAAAGTGCCTCTTTTGAAGTAGAAAGTTTCCTACATTGCCTTCCTGACTGACCAGAGCGTTGGCCCCTTCTCCAGATGAGTAATATGCCACCAGACATACCATCAGGACATAAATAAAACATAATCAAGCAGAGGTGAAGAACGTAATAAACGTCTCCAATAGGGCTGATAATTACAAAGGTCACAGTCAAGGGCATGTTCTTCACACTAGAAACTCACGGGACTTGAGAAAGGATGTCTATTAGGAAGGTAATTCTGCTGCTTCAGGCAGTGCTGTCTCCTGTCTCTGATTCTGCTTTGCCATCTCTATTCGTGTCTCAAGCCAGCCTTTGTCCATCATGACCTGAACAAGAACACTCTGCTAACCCCGTCAGATATAACCAGCTCCAACAGTGCCCCATTTGTTCTCCCTTCACCCTCGAAATGCCCTGTGCACAGAGGTGAGTCCCATGGTTTCCATGTCTGGGTCATCTGATGATGACTTTCTCAAGGGGTCACTTAGAACAGGCAGCTGATATAGATGCATCGTTAGACCTAGACTTTCCTCCTCTTTGCAGCTATGTCTTAGATATTCTTTGCTTCCTGGCAGTCAGGAGCTGGAGCCAGTGACCTTCAAGGCAAAAGGCTAGCTCTTTCTCCAATTATATTTTTCTCCAATTCCATTTCCTTTGACCTGGTCATGTCTGAAAAACCAAACATCTTCTTTTAACATCCTTTCTTCTGAGCTCACAATGAACAGAAAACTAAAAACCAAAGTCTCATGTGGCAGTGCAAAAGTCCTCCTTTGGAGACATCAACCTTTACTCTCAATAAAAGGGCTGATTCTTCAAATGCCTCACACTCTAGAACTACGGGCACGAGGAGACCGCAGCCATTGGGTATTTTAGCATCCATTCAAAATTAGTAGTCTCTGATCTACAGTTCCCAAGTTTTGTTTGTTGTTGCTGCTGGTGGTGCTTGCTTTGTTTATTTGGAGGATGTCATGAAGCTAATCCTGGGTCCTGAGTCACTGTGGTTGCTATTTGGACCCATCTATCTACACATGTCAACTACATTCATACTACTTTCTCAGACAAAGCTTTCAAGGGACTCTGGAATCAGGACAGAGAATGCAGAATTCTAAAACACTGAAAAGGAGTCTGTTACTTTGCTGTCTCCAAATTCAACAAGCAAAAAATGCAAAGGCTCTCTCCTGGTCCCCCAATCATTCCTAGAAATCAATATTGCCCTGTTTGTGCTAAAAATGGCCACAGATTATAGGAGTGTGTCGGTGGCATGAATCCAGGGAGAGCTTTACAAAGTCCCTAAAGATATCTTGGTCTTCTTGCTTTACAGGATACTTTTGAGCTTTGTATTGGAACAGGAGAGAAAGGAAAGAGGCTAAGCATGTTTGTGTGATGTTCACTGCCATTCAACAGTGTCTGCCTTCAGCCATGGGATGTGCCAGCACATACCTAGAATACCAAGAGTTGAAGACATGAAGTCTGTTTAGCATATATGTATACAAAACTTTCAAATACTAATAGGTCTAAAGATTAATCACATTCTACATTATCACAGGAAATAGAGGTATTTTGGGTTTAAGGGCAATCCAGTTTCACATCTGAGACCTCACAGGCTTTGTTGACCAACTCTGACCTTAACAGGCAGTGATGGACTGGTCAGGCATACAATACCATCATAAGGATCATCACTGGCAAAGACAAAATGTCCTCGTCTATGCCTCAGAACAATTACAGAGGGAATGAAGCTCCCAAAGAAGGAAGCTGTGGAAGACACATTTAGCAGAACTTGCACATTGCCCTTAGCAGTCACTGAGGCCCAGCAGAGGCCTAGGGGCCAGGAGATGACTCAGTTAGTAATGTCCCTGCCTCACAAGCGTGAGAACCTGAGCTCAGCTTCCCAGCACCTGGGAAAAAGTCAGTTGCTTACATGAGAAAGGCAGAGCATGGCAGCAGAGGTCTATAACTCCATGAAATGGGGGAGGTGGTTCACAAATGCAAATCCCCGGAACTCCCTGGCCAGCCAATTCAGATGAATTGATAAACTCCAGGTTAATTGAGAATCTTGTCTCAAAATGTTAGGTAAAGTGAATAAGGAAGATATTTGATGTTGACTTCTGGCCTGTACACACGCATGTACATAGCAGTATCTGTTAAACATGCCTGTACACGAGTACACAGATGGTCCTTGGGAAAGCAAGGACAAGTGGGTTCTCAACAATGGGAATTTGATGTTTCAATAGCTAAATGATTTTCTTCAAAAGTGATTAAAGGGATCTGAGACCAAGTATTTAAAGGAAAACAATCTTACCTCAGGTAGAATCATAGCTGAAACATTTTGGAGACAGAATTTGCAAAAGTTATTTGGGAATCGTTATCAGGCTGGCCTGAATTCCTTGTTTAAAAATTGACCTTGGCATTCAAAGACTATTTAATTAATGGATAAGGCTTAGTGTCTGAGCCTTGTTCATCCCTCCCATAATGACTAGTGTCCATGGTAGATCTCAGGATGGAAGAGCACAGAAAGAGGACATAGGCAAATGAAAGGTAAAGTTGAACTTAGCAACAAATGTAAACCTGAATTCCACTTCCAGATCTCTCACTTGTTAGCACAGGCATGGATATACAATAATCTCTGGACCTGGGATTTCATAAGGAAACTGTTATGATACTTTGAACCTCCTAATGTTACTACTTCATTTCAAAAGAAATTATCCCAGTGTCATTTCCAATGCAGTAAATTCTCAGTAAGACTGGAAATGGGGAGTAGACATCTGATTGGTACATGAAAAGAAAAATCCAGTGCTCGGCAGCCTGGGAGTTCTTTTGTTGATGCTTTCTGTTTTTTTCATGCCATAAACCCCTCCCCTTTCTCTAAAGATAGCCTTGGATCCACTCTACATGCTGGTGAGGGTGACAGGGAGAACACAGGGGAATGCCATCTGGGAATGATCTATTATCCGGACTCAGCATGTTCCTGGAAACCTGTTGTCCCCAAGAGAACAGGTGAAAGCCTGACACTGTCAGAATGCGGGGGAAGCACTCTGCTTAATATTTTATTAATGGTATTAAAATTTCTTTGCATAAGTCATTAATCATTAGGTCACTTGAAAGGCTTATGTTTATTCAGAGAGTATAATAACTCACCACACTAAGGACTGTAATTATTTCACTGGCCAATAGAAATGTTTAGTTGCTACACAAAGGCATGGTCTTTTACTTATGTCTTTGTGTGTGTGTGTGTGTGTGTGTGTGTGTGTGTGTGTGTGTGTGTGTGTGTGTGTGTTTGTTTTGTTTAATTTCTCATTTATCGTAATGCAGTATAGTTAGTTGATTTAACAAACACATATAGAATTCCTTTGACAAAACCAAATAGACTTTGGTCTCCCTGGTGGAAAGCTCACAATGGTAGCAATAATGATAAGATAGCAAGAATCATGAGGGTTTGCATCAGTCCTGTGTTGAGTACTTTGTACTCATTATCTTGATCATCCTATTGAATTCTCAGCAGCCCCTACGAAGTGTATACCCTTATGATCCCCATTCTGTAGAAACAGACGTTTAGATTTGAGCAACTCACCCAAGGTTAAGCAGTTAGCATGGGTCTGGTCTAGCCAAAAAGACAGGCTGTTTCACAGATAAAAAATCCATTTTAGATTCTTAACTTCATATAAGCAACTGTATTTCTACACACAACCTGCATGAGTCGGAACCGTGGCAGTCAGTCATCTTTTATTTCCTGTCCATGGTTCTGATGGATTTTTACAGATAGTGGAACCATGGAGAGAGCTTATGGAAAAAATGGAACACACACACACACACACACACACACACACACACACACACACAATTTACAACACTCACTAGTTCCTAGGACAGTCAGCCAATTAATCAGAAGCCTTGAAGTCTGTAGAAGCTACACTGTGCTATTCCTCAGACCCATGATGAGGACCTAGCTTGAGAAAACCCTGATCTGCAATCATAGTACTCGAATTTGGGAGTGTGGCCCATTCTGCACCCTTGGTGTTTAAATGTATTTGGGAAATGGAGGGAGACTCACGGAGAATGCCAAAAAATCACCCAGATTAGGTATCTGGAAAATAAGTACTCACATAGGAAACTGTAAAAACAAACATAGTTAAATATACAAAAATCATCCCCAATAATAATCCCAGATGCTTTTTTTAATAATTAGTACCTAATTGTACTAATATTAATTGTACAATATAATTAATTTCATTAAGATTTTTGTTTTTCTTTATTCTGTGGACAAATTAATTGGTGTCATGATAGCATTATCACAGATGTACATTACATACTTATGTTTGACACTCTTACTAACATCCTGTGATAATTTATCTCCATCGTCACCTTAAGGAGATCTAGGATCATCTTAAAGAGAACCTCTAGCCATGCCTATCTTGATTGGCTTAGATGAGGTTGAAGGATCCATCCACTATGGATGGCACCATTCCTTGGGGTAAGATTCTAAACTACATTGAAAAAAATCAGAGGGGTCCAGGAGAGAGATGGCTGAACATACGCAAACATTTGTTTTCTGTGTTCCCTCACTATGGACACAGTATAACCAGATCCTTCAAGTTTCTACTGCCATGATTTTCCCACAAGGGTAAACATACCCTGGACTGTAAGCTAACCCCTTCTCTTTTCTGTTGTACTAGCCAGGGTATTTAGTTCAGAAACAAGGAAGTGACTAATACCTCCCCCACTTCCTGCTCCCTCTGCTCCATTTCATCCATTCAGATAAATTTCATGTGTGTGTGTATGTGTGTGTGTATACATGCATATATTAAAATCTGTATTACACATGCAAGAAAAGGTGTGATATTATATCACTTTTCCCAATACCCCTTTTCCCCCTTTGATTTCTCCCTCACACAACCACCCCCAACTTCCATGTCCTATCTATCTGTATAGTTAAAATCTGTATTCCATATATGAGATATGAGAGAAAACAAAATATTTGTCTTTCTGTGTCTTTCTGGTTTCTTTTAGCATAATGATCTCCACTTTCATCCCTTTTTCTGTAAATGTCACAATTTTATTCTTTATGACTGAATAAAACTCTGTTTTATAAATGTATGTATATGCTTGGGTTAGTATGAGTCTGTGTGTCTATGTCTAGATAGATAGACAAGCAGATAGATAAATCACAGATCACATTTTCTTCATTTATTCATCTGTTCATGGGTGCAAAGTTGCTTCTGGATCTTAGTGGTTGAGACTAGTGCTGAAATAAATATAGATGTACAAATGTTTCTGTGGTATATACCTTCAGTTATACATCCAGAAATGGTATCACTGGACCACACGGTAGTTCTGTTTTTAGTTTGTTTTCAGGAGTCTCCATTCTGATTTCCACAGAGGTGCCATTTACATTCACACCGGTGATGTATGTGTGTTCTTCCTTCCCTATTGTAATTGTTGTTTGTTTTCTTGATGATAGACATTTTGATTAATGTGAGGTAGAATCTCAGTGTAGAAGAGTCTTAGTTTCATCATTATTTATGTTTTTGTTTGAGACAAGGTCTCACACTGCAGCTGAAGCTGGCCTACATTTATTCTGTATACAGTTCAAGATGGCCTTGAACTCACAGCGATATTCCCCTGAGCCTTCCAAATCCTGAGATTGTGGGCATGAGCCAACACACCTGGTTCAGTGTAGTGTAATTCAAATCTGCAGATAGATAAGGATGTTGAAGATTTTCATGCATTTCTTGGCAGTTTTATTCTTCCTCTTTATTTACGATATAATTCATGCATGCCAGAGCACCCACATGAAAGCAAGATAATTTTGTGAAGCCTGTTCTCTCCTTCTACCTTTTAGTGGGTTCTGAGAATGGAAGTCAATTACCAGCATTGTGCACCAAGATCCTTTACCCATGCTAATGAAGTCGTCCAGCCCTCTTCGTGTTCTTAATTTGAGAAGTGTCCATTCAATTCATTTGCCCAATTCATTAGTGATTTGTGGGGGATGTTTAATTGTTTGAGTTCCTTTTTATAGATGATGTTGGTTTATAGAGACAGGGTCTGTATGAAGCTTAGGATGGCTGAGAATTAGTCAATCTTTCTGTCTCAGCTTCCTGAGTGCCGGGAGTACAGACATGGCTAACCACACTCAGCTTCATTATGACATTTTAATACATGAACACAACATAGTTTGATTATGTCCACCCCTTAGTACCATCTTTTATCTCCCCTACACCATCCTGATAGTCAATTTTCTCTACCCAAATGGTCCCCCAAATCTGAAGTCTACATGTTAGAGAAAACATGCACTCTTGGGGAGTCAACAGTAACCCCAGACTTCTATACATCCTATGATGATAACATCATTTCAAATTCCCGCTATGTTGTGGTTAGGGGGTGGGTACTGCTTCCGATGCTTGAATTTAACCAGAAGTAGTAGCTGAAGGACATAGTGGGTGACTACTCTTCAATCCTTCAGATACTATAAATGTGCCCAAGTTCTTTTTCCTTTGGGTAAAGCAGCTATCTAGAACTTCTATGGGTGGGAGAAGGAAGAGTTCATTTATAAATCTTAAAGCTGAGCTCAGGTCTTAGGTGGCCATGTAAGAGTCAGGGTTGATATAGACTGAAGTAAGGTAGTGACAAGAACATGAGGCTGAGTTCAGGAATTCCTTCTCAGCCAGTTAGGATCTTAGAGTAATGTAGCATGATTCTTGAATGGTGCTTTCTTGTCACAGCATCCTCAGGGCTGGCCCTCCTCTAGCACTTTCCACTTCATTCTGGTCTCCACCTAAGTACACTTACATAGCATAAATCAGCAGTATGTTAACAAGCTCAGGGAATTGAATATTGCTTAAGAATAGCTACTCTGAGCATCATTAAATGATAGGCAGAATCCTAAATACTTGGGCTATAAGGTGAATTAGAACACTGTGGCTCCTGTCCTTGTAAAGATTTGGTACCAGGCGGGTGATATGATATGTTTAACCTGAAGGCAGAGATGGTACCAATAGCGGATGAACTGAAAGACTGCATGCAGAAGGATATGTAATACATGTCAGGTGACTTAACTTTGTCTCGATTCCTCTGCCAATGCACAGTCCAGATCCATTTTTCTGGAGTACACCTACACATTTTCCTTGCCCACATATTGAACCTTAGCGTCTAATGTGTAGCTTTTGGTGACATATCTTCTGAGGTATATTTATTCTGCCTTATGTTGTAAAAATATACTGTGATATAGACAAGGACGTTTCTTAAATCCAAGTCTATCTAAGGGAATTTTGTGTTCTAGCTCTAAAGTACATTTTATTTAGCAAGAGAACATCCTTTCTTCTCTTGGGTGTGGACAATGGAAGTGCCTAACCACAAGGGCCTTTGCTCGGCCAGTCTCCAAAACATTGAAAGTATTCACTGAGACGAAAGACTGATGTGCCAGGACAAAGATAAGGTGAGAGCTTGTCTTAGGGTTTCGACTGCTGCAACAAAAACACCATGACCAAAATGTAAGTTGGGAAGTCAAGGGTTTATTTGGCTTACACTTCCAGATTATAGTCCAACATTGGAAAAAGTCAGAAAAAAGAAATCAAGCAGGGGTGGAACTTGGAGGCAGGAGCTGATGCAGAGGCCATGGAAGGTTTTTTTTTACATTTTTTTTTTTTTGCATGGTTTGCTCAGCCTGCTTTCTTATAGAACCTAGGATCATCGGCCCAGGGATAGCGCCATGCACAATGAGCTGGGCCCTCTCTCTTTGATCACTAACTGAGAAAATGACTCACAGGTGGATCTCATGGAGGCATTTTCTTAACTGAGGCTTCTTTCCCTCTGAAGACTCTAGCTTGTGTCAAGTTGACACCCAGAACCAGCCATCACAAGGGTGTTGATAATTCACATCAGCTTTATTAAAGCAGGGTAGAGGAGGATGTCACATTGTCCTTTGCTAGCAGAAAGCAACGCAAAGCTACACATCTGGAGTCACTGCAGAGCAACAATTGACAATCACAATGTTTTAAACTTCCCTTGTTTTTTTTTTTTTTTTTTTTTTTTTTTTTTTTTTTTTTTTTTTTAA
>CM052706.1:86052187-86133651 GCA_028551405.1 Uromys caudimaculatus | reverse complement strand
AATGTGCGGCTGTACACCTGCCATTAGAGTCATCAAAGAAAAGTCAAATTCTGGGCAATTTATTACTGCTCCCAACAGTGATCTGAACATGATCCATGGGGGTTGGGGGAATTGATGACAACCGGGGAATCCTGGATCTTGTCTTTAGCTGAAAAGCAGCCTGCCAGTTCAGGAAAACTTGCAGCAAAATAATACACCACCGCCTTATAGGTCAATCTGCTGATGATTCTGAGTTACTTGATCTTCTTTATGGGATAATGTTCCCATTTCTCAGATGAAAATGGAAAGCTTTGGGATGGGCAGTCCTTATCCAAAACAGAACTTGCCTCTGGTCTTCTGGTTTTGATTCCCACAGGCCACAGCGCTAAGGATTCTAGAACAGGGGATGTATTTACCTCAGATGCTGATAACAGCCATGCTCCTGCTGCTGCTGCATCTTTCACAGAAAAGCAAGACTTTTAAATTGTGGTTTTGCAAGTGCCTGCACATCTATAGCCACTGAGATATAGAAATGCATCTCAGGGAATTATAGCCTAATAATCTCACAACTCGCACATTAATAATAACCAGAAATAAAACACACGAACAACTTCCTAGGTTTGTCTAAGGTTTTTCTGAATGCATCTGAAGGAACTGATGCACAAAAGCCCTTCACAATCATGTCAGAATGACTCTATCCTTCATTTCTGCATTCTTCTCCAGCCACGCCTGGCTGCTCTGCAGTTTGCCTCCATTCCTTTGCTTACACTATTAAAAGTCAAAACCAGAGAAACAGGAAGTTATTCCCCAAACAAAACACCTCTTTGTTTCTTTCTTTGTCACACACACACACACACACACACACACACACACACACACACACACACACACATTTCACACAATTAAAATGACAGAAAACATAACAGAGGTACAGGCTACCTCATACAGAGAAAGGCTCCAGTCTAAGAAACACAAAGGTGACTGTTTCTTTTCAATGTTGAACATAGAAGACTGTGAGCAGATTAAATTTATGAATAGAAGGAAATACTCTCATTTACTGGAGACCTACTATGTGACTCCCAGGCACACAAATTAGTTTAATATTAGAGCAGCCACAGTATGAGCCATTTACTTCTTTATAAACCAACAAGGAAATGGAGTGCATGTGCAACATTATTACAGTTAGAGAGTGATGAGGTAAATCTATATCTGACACCAGAGCCCAGGCACATATTTAAGTCTACTTATTTAAGCCTACTTCCCTCTTTCAAGATCAGAACAGAGTTAGGTCACCCATTGACAGAAAAACATCTTCTCGGGAAAGTGGAAAAAATTGATCAAAGAAAAATTATGATTATTAAATTGTAATTTCTAGAGTTTGAAATGACCCTCTCTTTATTGCTTGTCCAATAGTCTCAGTGAATGGTATCAGAACAAGCCACTTCTGTGTGAGATGTCGGCAGAGCCTTGGTTTAAAAGGACAATGCATAGCACTTGGAGCTAGATGGTCTCACCAAAATTCGCAACATTTTATATGCTGGTGCTAGTCCTGATCTTAGGAGAATGCCCATCTCTTAGGGTTTCTATTTCTATGATAAAACCTTATGACCAAAGCAACTTGGGGAGGGAAGGGTTTATTTCAATTAAAAAGTTCCAGATCACACTGTATCACTTAGAGAAGTCAGGGCTGGAACTCAAAGAAGGAGCCTGGAGGCAAGAACAGAAGCATAAGCCACGGGAGATCATTGCCTCCTGACCTGTCCTCATGGCTTTCTTAACTTCTTTCTATAGCACTGAAGACCACCAGCCCAGGGTGGGGCAGGCACAGCCCGTAGTAAGGTGGGCCTTTCCATTTCAATCATCAATCAAGAAAATGCCCCACAGACTTGAACACAAGTTAGCTTATCCATCGAGGTTCCTTCTTCCCAAATGACTCAACCTTTGGTCAAGTTCACATAAAACTAGACAGTACTCTCCAACTACTTCAAGGACAGTGAAGGAAGGATATTCAACTAGCAAGTGTCCCAAATGCGGTCCATTTTTTTCAGTACATGCAACTTCTATATTAGTCATGCCTGTGAATTATTTTTGGGAGTACTTAGCCTCTGGTCTGCCTTATCCACATTCTCTAGTTCTACTGGTTCATGAAAAACCGGCAAGTAAGCATCAGATTTATAGTCCTACTGAATGTCCCTTCTTCTTACTCAGTATTCCTTCATTTTTTGAAATATAGTTATTTTTATGTTCTGTATATCTGGATATGCTGTATGTGTGTGTGCATGTATGTGGAAGACAGAGATTGACATCAGTTATCTTTTTGTGATCACGCTTTACTTTACATATTTTGGCAGGTACTCTCCCTTAAATCTACAGTTCACCAATTTGACTATGCGAGGAAATCAGCTTGGTTCAGGGATTTATCCTACAAGTTTCTATACTTAACCACATATCTCTGATTCCATTCATTCAGGCATCATCCATTGAGACTCAGTATCCCCAAGTCTACTAGCTCTGCTTGATCCCTCAGATTTTACTTTATCTGGCATCATCTGCTGAAGTTTTTTCTGACGTGTTTCCTGGTCCTTTTTGCTCTACCTGTCTTCCGGTGTAGAGCAACCAAGATGGAAATTGTGACAAAAATCCACAAGAAACCATCCTAGTATTCCTCCTGGACTGAGCTCCTTAGCAGCATCAATTGACAAAGTCACTGCTTTCAAGGAGATCACTGCCAAGTGTGGAGAAACACACCTAAGGATACATAAGTCAAATGTACAAAATATCAATGGCCGCTATGAAAGAAAGAGAGAAGACTCTACAAGGCCGGGAAGCATTGCAGCCACAGACTCTTGATGACAAACCAAGCAATGTGTTAACGATACAAATAAAACCCCACTCAGTCCTTGCAAGAGCCCCCGGGATAGGAGAGTCCAGAATCACTTTACAACTGAGAAAGCCGTACTCAGGGAATTTTAGAGACTTGCCTACATTGAGGCAAATGACCCTGTTCCAAAAGGTCTTACAAGTCTCAGAACTTGAACAATCTCTAAGTCAGAGACCATTCTCAATCCACTCCCTCCCTCTTCCAGTTGTAAAATCTTCACTGCATATTTAACAAGAGCCCGAGTCTTACTATGCCAGAAAAAGACTGGTCAAGGAGTTTATGAGCTTAGCACACAAAATCAAAGACAACGGATGGATTGAAATAAGCCTGAGTTCCTAGTGAGCATAGATTCCAATTCATTCAGCCTTGTGTGTTTCTAAGAGAAATTTGTAATTGCTTATGCTAGCCAAGAGTTCAAAGACACCAAGATATCAGAAAGAGCTGCACAAGGCATATGTGAAAAGTATTCCCACAGAAGAGAAGCACTTCCACTCCATCCATATGTGTGCACGCACACATGATAATATTTTGTTTGCAAATCTGCCTATTTACATAGTTAATGTGGGATCTGTTTGCAAACACAAATTAGTTTGGTGCAATTACTTTGTGCATGGACATAGAGTTATCTGCTTCAGTTAGCTTAACAGTATCAAAAAAGATTGCATACTAGCATATGGCTGTCTATATATAATCACGGTATTACCTGAACACACTACTTACATAGAAGTTACATTATAATTAACACCATTCTTATGTCGTTGGAAGGGGAAGAAAGTGTTCTAATTAAATCAGCAAGGTGTTTTGGTGGGACAATGTGTCACAGCATTCCATCAACTGAAACGTGACATCTTTGCACCCCCTATATTGTGGGGAAGCTGTTTGGTTATAATATTAAACATTATCATTTTATGTCCTCATGTTTCCCTGCCTTCAAGACATACTGCTGCTCTCTGACTCTCCTCTGCAGGTTGAGTGATCAGTTCTATCACATTGGAAAAGACCACAGTAACAGTCTGGTCTATACAACAATTGCCCAGAGAAGAAAAATTAGTAGACTATGGATCTCACCACTTAGTGGAAAGCTCAAGGTCAGGACCATTGTCTCTGGGTTGGAATCTAGGGCTAACTCCTACGCCCTATCCCCATATCCACATCATGATATGGGTGTCACTTCCTTAGCTGCAACCAACATGTCTCATTCAGCCCGCTTTCTCTAAGATTAAGAATTAATTCCTAATAAGATTCTCAGAGGTTGAATGGGTGTTGCACTTCTCAATTCATTCATACCAATAAAAAACAAACTCTCCTAAGTCGTTGAGTAAACAGAAGCTAGTATTTAAATATCTTCACATGGTTTCAAGGATGCAAGCAATTAAAATTATGCTGCCTCCTGAGTGTGTGATTCACTTAAACCCATCAGGGTGACTTGAGCCAGGCTGTGTTGTATGAGCTCCAGACACACCATTTTCTGGGTGACATTGGAAAGTGTACTGAACCTTCTCTTGATTCCTCCATGATACTAAATTACACGCGTAAATGCTTTCCTCTCCTTTTTCATTATCAAAAAAAATTTTTCTTCCAAAAGGCACTATGTTAACATGAGCTTCAAATTACAAAAGGTAGTGACATCATCTTAGGGTTGATATTGCCATAGTGGCTTTGGGTAGAATGGGTCAGAATATTCCTTACACCCAATTTCCCCCATGCTGTCAAGTGCAATATTGTCTCTATCCTCTTTTATAGAGGAAATGTGAACTTGGAGCCTAGGGGAGGGAAGCCACAGGATGCTGTCATTATCACCAGGCCAATTGAGGAGAACAAATAGCATCACAGCATAATCAGCATCTTATCCCAAATCGCCCTGTCCTTCCTCCCTAGAACACCATTTAACACTCTATGCAGAAGAAACTAAACATTCTTTGTAGCATAAGATGGGAAACAGACCACAGAAGAACAGGATAAGAGATCGCTGGTGTCCATCAGGAACAAATGACCATGTAATAACTCTATAATTACATGGTAACTAGAACTGATTGAGCCTGTAAATTATATCCTTGTCACCCCTGGGTAATGATGCAGCTCTATCTCCCATCTACAGAGAGCTGCAGCACATGTCCACACACACTGAGAGATAAGGGAATTCTGGGCTGTTAAAGCAGATTTGCTGCTGCTGATAGGCGGCAAAGAGACAGGCTGAAATCTGGAATTTAATGATCTTTCAGTTGAGGCATTACAGGCTCACCAGCCATAGCAAGACACCCATTACCTAGCCAGCACCCATTCTCCTTTTAGAGGGATTGATTAAGGCTCCCCAAATTAAAGATGCAAGGAATAAGGCTGTGAACATGTACACACAAAAATGTTCCCCATGCCTGTGGATACATACACATGCATACATGCATTCATACATACATACATAAACATACACACACACACACACACACACACACACACACAACCACAGCCAATTGACACTCCCTCAAGCATTTAATTTGCACACCTCTGAAACATCACTATTGTGGCATTTCACCAAATATTTTAATACTAGGAAGAATATTGTCTATTTCTATGCAACGTCCTCTCTGGGACCATTACGCAGAAACATTAAGAAATTTTGCATGGTAGATCATTTGGCAAATATTGTTTGACAGCCGACTGTGCATATAGCATTCTTTTAGGTGTTAGAGGAAACAAAGAAGCATAACACTCAATTCTCTCCCTCAAGGATATGAGTCCACTTACATGGATAATATAAATACATAAAATGCTGAATTATAATGCCACAAGGCAGTATATAATTAACTGCCAAATGACTGGTATAGATAATGAGAGGTACAGAGTGGAGAGGAAACTCACTCCACTGTAGTGCAATTATAAATATAGCATCTTATGGATGAACATGAATATCTTCAAGAGCCCAACTATTGTCTCATTTAAGCACTGTTAGAAATAGATGTTTCAAATTTCTCTCTGTTGATGGGCCTCTTGTTTTCCCAAAGGCAAACAACAACAATAGTAACAGATAGAAAAATAGATAGATAGATAGATAGATAGATAGATAGATAGATAGATAGATAGATAGATAGACAGATAGGAGTTTTCAGCAATAAAAACTATAGAAAGAACAGTATCAGAAATATAATCATAAGTTTAACATTGCCTGTAGCCATGATAGTAGACAAGTAGGAATGTGTTAGATGGCTGTACTCCTCAGCATAGTGTTTGTGCCTGGGGTGCAGATGTTGGTTAACTGTCCAAAGTTATGTGACCATTTGCTAATCAACACAGGGGTTTAGTGAGGAGACCAAAGTCAGGCAAACAGCATATTCATCAACTTAAGAAACTAGAAAATCTTTCCCCAAATATCCAGCCAGGGTGAATTAAGTTGGGGGCCAACCCCCTGGGGATGGAGAAGGTTATTTCTCTCAGCAAATACAGAAGGGAAAGAATGCCCTCTGCTCTCCAGGTTTATTGCCCAACCTTTGGATGTTGTTTAAAACAGGTTAGTGCTAGTATATTGATACTTCCAAGGGTTAACCAAGAGGGGTCCTGGGGTCTTATCTGGATTGTATAGAAAACCACTTTCTTTTAGCAGCCCCTTTGAGCAAGCTCCTTATCCTTTACCTTTCTAGTCATAGGTCACCCAACATCTCATCAATGTTCTTACTAATATATGCTGTGAACAGACATCCCCTGGTATATGTTTTGAGGTTAGTCATGAGGACTCTTCAGGACCCTCATGAAACCTAGTTGTAAGACAAACTTAGGCAATATCATTCAAGAGGAGCTGGTCTTACTAGTTAGTCTTTGTACAAGAAAGAAGAAAGGGATAACACTATATCATCTGTATTCTTTTCATAGAAGCTCTATAAATATATGAGCCTTAGCCTCCAAGTCAAGACAGAATTAGCAGTTTCCAGATCTTTAAACATTTGTAAGTTCTCAGGGACTTTTCTTCTTCTTCTCTGGTAAATTAATGCCACCTCAAGAAAAATATCTTTACATTAATACAATTGTCAGGTTTTGAGTAAAGTCAATAAGAGGCATACAGTTTGATAATGACTCCAAAAGTATCCAACTTAACAATGATCTCTATGTATGTTATATATCTGTGGGGCCTTGCACCCAAAACTAAAAATAAAAGAATATATGAAATAACCCTTAATAGTCTCCCTAAACTGCATTTCTGTAAACTGGACAGGTTATAATGACTAGTTCTTCCAAAAGCTAGTTAAGAGTAATTGAATCCTCAATCTCAAGTTGTAAACAAAGGTTATTCCACTTCTGTATTGACTAACCAGCAATGGGAAAAACACCCAGCAATCCAGGCTCCTACATCTCTCTTACTCATAAACATTTTCTTTCTGCAAGGGCCAAGCAATATCTGAGAGACTGTCTAGCCAGTTTGGCTGATCTTCAGAGGCCTTTGTCTGCCTTCTCATGCCAAAGTTGTAACCTTGATCTGTAATGGAACCTACCCATGAAGTATCAGGTTCACATTGTATACTCCTACAAGGTACCTGGGATAAACAGACTAATGGAAAGAAGATTTATTTTTCATATGGTTTCAGAGGGTTATAGTCCAACAGGGAGGTGACTTTGTGGCATAGCAGCTGCATGGATAGCAAGAGGAGCATTTGGGAAAGGTTGTTCGCATGGCAGTGGTCACCGAAGCAAGGAACCAGAGAATGGCTAAAACCTTTAAAGGTATGACTCTGGTGATCCACACACCCCAATGAAGCCTGACCTCCTAAGGTTTCCAGAATGTCCCCCAAATAGTCCCCCAAATGCAGAACATTCAAAGCCTGAAGCCATGAGACATTTCAGATCCAACCCATAACAGTAATAGAGCTGGAGGCAACAAACTGCTTACAACATTCCAGTCTCCAATTGATAGCCGGAAACAGCTACTTGTGCTGCTCAAATCTCAATGGTGCTGACAGACTGGACTCCTCTCTACACCTGCACTCTTTATTTTATTTACCAGGGCCACAAGATCGATATTTGCTCCCCTGGAAACAAAGCTTTCTGCTTTGCATTGGAATTTATTTTCAATTGCTGCTGGAAACCATTATCACACAATAATGTTCAATCACCACTTATGTTATCTCTTCAGCTAGGCAGATTGCCAGGTATTTGACTGCCTGACACCAAGTCCATTTGGTGCATGACAAAAATAAAACCTCACAATGCCTGGAAATAACAGGAGACATACTTATCATCCAGTCATGGATGACTATGATCCCCTGGAGTTGTCAGAACTCATGGAAATCACCCTGTGCTGCTTGCCTGCAGCCATGGGTCCACTCTCATTTTCCGTATATAGTGAGTGGTGAGAAAATGCTTTCAAACAGATTGCACTTACTACATGTTCCACAGTGAAGCTATGAAGGTAGAAGACTAATATGAGTCTACAACTACTTTGGGTCATGTTTTACTTACGATTCACTGATCACATGATGTGGCTGTGGTGTTCACAAGTGCTAACTAAAATCCTCCTTGGCACCAGACTAAGTACTTGAGATTCACTGGAAAATAACTAGATCTGTCTGAAAGAAGTTTAATTTAGGAAGGTAGATCAAAAAAAGTACACACAAGGTAAACATCTTGGGACACATGTAAAACTGGTGGTGGCACAAGTAACAAAACACTGTACCCTGGCTATAAATCCAGGGGCGGCTTCTTAGGTGAAGTACCATTTGAATCAGATGTCTTAACTAATCTGTAAATGCAGATAGAGGTACTGATGTTATGGAGAACAACTGTGACTGGAACATAAGTCAACTCGGTGGTGATCCCAAGTTCAGGTGGGGAATTAGTGAGTATCACACATAGAATTAGGTGAAAAAGTAAAAGTTTAGGCTTAAAGGATAAGCCCATATCTTTCCAATCACTAGGGGATAGCTCATTTTGTATGTGTTTATTTCAAAGAAGTAGCCAGAGGAACTGAGCCTCCGTCAGCTCAAGGTCACTGGCAGAAATGGTGAAGCAGATAGGCCTTGCACACTGACAACAGAGAAGGCTCCAAAAATGGAAGAGACTTACTCTGAGAATATTTCCACGGACGAATATTTCATGGACAAAGCTGAGTTTAGGGGGTCAGAACAGTCCAGGAGGATGAGAACATGCAACAGTCTGGAGCACTGATAGAATAAGGCAGATGACAAGGTAATACAGCAAAAAATAAATAGAGAAGAAGAAGAAGAAGAAGAAGAAGAAGAAGAAGAAGAAGAAGAAGAAGAAGAAGAAGAAGAAGAAGAAGAAGAAGACTAAGAGGAGTCATCAAAGAGTTGGAGGCGAACAAAGTGAGTGAGGCATTACATTTACACCCAGCTGTGCACTTGGGAGCTTGGGTTAGTGGTGCACACATGTGCCCAGCACTCCTGAGCTTGCTGTGTCAGTGACTTCCTGCATCCATGCCAAGATGACCATAAGCCTCATGTAAATCTGGGCCACAGAGTTAAGTTCCAGGCCTATGTGTGATACATAGTGAAACCCTGACATCCCCAAATCAAGAGCTAAGATGGAACTCAGGGGTAAAATAGTTTCACTTACTTAACACCTGTAAGGTCCTAGGTTTAATCCCCCTTGCTCCAGAGAGAATGCAGGAGGGGAAAAGGAGAAAAGAATGAATACAGCAAAGGAGGGATTGAAATATTTGTTAAGAGTTTGAGAATGTTCATCAACACAGCTTTAATGCATATATCAGTTAGAATGTATCCATTTGGTTAAGGAATGAATGGGAAGGAAAAGGTGAAGTGTTTATTTCAAAAATATTGAGGAAAAATGTAGTAGACAAGCAGAAAGATGAGAACCAGGAGGATGTGAGCATCGCAAGTTTTAGAGCAAAGCCTGGCAAAAAAAAAAAAAAAAAAAAAAAAAAAAAACCCAACAACAACAATAGGATTGGAGACTCCCATAGGGAAAAGACTCCAGAATCCAACTCCAAAGACAAGACATGTCTGAGTCTGCTAGAACTATCCTGTAAGTCTGCCTCGGCCTGCTCCTTGTTGAGCGGTAGTGTGCATGTACACCTAGGCAGGTTTCTCCGTCCCATGTCTGTGAGGAGCTTGTCCTTGTGACCTTCTTTGGCCACAAGCTGCTTGCAGAGGAATGCACTCAGGCTGGAGACATCTATGATATATCTATCACTTTGCTCTCTGGTTTCTTTTGAGAGCACAGTTCTACTCTTTGGGCAGGTGGGTGCCACCTCTTTAGCCTCAAAGCCAACATAAAACCATGTAGATCACCCTGAGCCCAGCATAGAGGCTACAGTAATCTCTGCCAACCCACAAATTGAGAAATACAAAAAATGTCTATCTTATATATTTTAGAGATTTTAAATTCAGCATTACTATAGCCAGTAGCTGACTAATCAATTCAATGAGCTCACTTCCTGCTGCCTCATAGCTCCTAGACTCTTTATCTTTCCTCTTCCTCACTTTACCCAAACCATGTCTGCCCCTTATCTTTCCCGATGTCAATCATAGCAGTGACACAGGACCTTCACATATGTAGCTTTTTCTTGAAAATCCAGTATCCAAGTGGTCTCTTTCCTCACCTCCTTCACATCACATAGGGACCTTCCAGGACTCTCTCGCCATTACAGCTTTACTGTTTACTCTTTGCTTAGGATTATTTCTTGTATAGGAAGTGCATGCTGTGTATTTGTTTATACACAGATCTATCTATTTAATTATAAATTAAATAATGCGTAGTTGTATATAAGTACATAAAATTAATTTGTTAAACATGGTTTATTTTCTACCCTACAAGCCAGCACTCAGCTTGTGTGCACAGCCTCATTAGTAATTAAATAAACAATACTTCAGTTTCAACCTCTTGGTCACATAACAAGACATTTTATAACTGTATGTGTAACATGAAATGGGCTGGAAGATTTTATTTTATTTTAGTAAGTGTAGGGTAGGTGAGAGTTTTCAGAGTAGTTGTAAGGGGGTTGGATGAGATAAGCTTTCAAGAGAAGGGAAGGCCATGTGCCCATGCAAATGGTACTTGTCACCTCTAGAGCCCTTGAGGACTGTTCCACCTGAGGACACAGCACTTGTGATGAATATTTACATTTATGACCAGAGTAAGAAAATAAGGTAAATGATATTTTCTATGCTTTGCTCAATATGACAGAGCAATAATATATTTTTAGGAAAAGAAGTCAATGAAAAAGGATTGTAATGTTTTCAGATCAATTTAAAGGATGATAGCTCAGTGGTATGACAAACTCACTCATGTGGAACAGGGATGGTGCTTTATAAATAGGACCTTCCTATACAAACACAAGAATTTGTAATGAATTTGCTGATTATTCTTTCCCCATGAATAATACACAGAATTGATTTTATGCCAGTGATCTTCTTTGGTCATTTATTCCCTCCTTTGTATGGTTTTCTTTTTTTAAAAAAATCTGTTAAAACACATAGTTGCAGTCATTGGTCAGTGGTGGCTACGTCCTCCATTTCCTTACCACTAAAGGCCCATGTGGCTCTTTTTCTGCAGATGGAATGCATGAACAAAATTTGTTAAGCAAACTTCACCAGAACAAATGACTTCCCATTTTGTCTCTCATCCTATGAACCTTTGCACAAGCCAATAAATAGAGCAAACCCCGTCTCCAGTTGGTCTTGGGGTCCTTAAAGTATCTAAGAGCAAAAAGGTGTACACACGAGCAGGGGCTCAGCATCAAACTCAGTACCAGGATAGGGAGACTCAGAGGCATGTGATATACCAGCCGAAACTTGGCATGTTCAAGAATGAGAAATATGGACTCCCAAAGGGCCCAGCTTTAGGAGACCCCTGACTTCTGTAAGTCTTATATCTATGAGCTCTACTCTTATGTTCTTAGAATTAAGATCAGAAAACATTTCTCATATGTTTCCAGCAAGCGTAAGGAAAATTGGCCAACTAGAAACAGGTCTGGGGTATTCTGTTCTTACTAAGGCCTGCCCCACAGGAGAAATCATTTTACGGGAGCCTAGGACCTGGGAAAAGGAATACACAACTTCAGCCCCAACTAGCCCTCTGGACTCACCTGCAAGCACAAGATGCACACACACAAATGGGAACATATGTATGAAGGTCACAGTCAAAGGCCATAAGTCCAGGAAACTATAGGCACCAGGAGTGTGAGTCCATGTATAGCAGTGGGGTTGGGGAGGCGTGAAGAAGACAACTATGGAACTCAGATAATTGTGTTGATAACAGAAAAGGTAGATAAAATAAAAGGAGAGGGGAATGCAAGCTGAAGGGGGCGACCTGGATGCTCTGAAAAAAAAGCAGAAGATCAAAAGTACCAGGGCAGACCCTAATGCATAGAGTGCTATGGCCAGTGACACGTGGGGAAATTTGCAAACGTATCAGTAGGACCTTCCTAATCCAAATTACACAGAGGACAAAGGAGGGGAAGAAAAGGAGCCAAATAACCCCTCACTGTGTGGGTCAACTACAACAGGATGGATCCGTGCCAATTGTAGCTGAAATAGAGAGTATTATATCTTATGACCAGGAAATCCACGTCAGGACAAACATGAACAATGGTTCTTTAATTGCTGAACTCTACCTCAAGGCTGTGTGTCTACACCATTTGTTTCTAACCTGCTCTCTCCAAAAATGATTTTCTAATCTCAACAGCATTTTCTTCTCAAGAAAGGAAAAGAAACAACTGCCTTCCCAAGACCCCGCCTCCTAATCAAAATCCAAGCTAAAAACCAAACAACACAGCCACAGCAAAAGTAATTGCCTTGTTCTCAACACCAACTGCTGTTGATAATATCTGTGAGCTGTCAGCATTGGAACCTAGAAACACTTCCCAATACACGAGAGAATTTTTCTCAGCAATGTTAATACTGTATGAGAGCAGATGACAACGTTCTTGCAGACGGAAGCCAATGGAATTTCTTTCTTTTCCAAAAAAGTATCTGATGAATATACAAGAGAAAACAAGATGGCCTCCACATCTCTGCGCTTTTGTGGCATGAGCTGACAGTGGTCTCACAGTAAGGGATGGCTCATAGAAGGGACTACAGATCGG
Source organism: Uromys caudimaculatus (assembly GCA_028551405.1). Taxonomy (NCBI): domain Eukaryota; kingdom Metazoa; phylum Chordata; class Mammalia; order Rodentia; family Muridae; genus Uromys; species Uromys caudimaculatus. The sequence goes on along the minus strand of CM052706.1, from coordinate 86,120,746 downwards.
TGCACATATATGACCATTTGTGACCCTGATGAATGACACGTTCCTTGGAGATGGAGAGCAATGGGCATTTAACAGCTGGTACGCAAGACTCCTTGATATTATTTGGGGCAAGATATTAACCCAAAGGACACTCCATGCTCTTGCTGCAAGGGCAATGTATTACAAGCAGCAATCTTATTGATATTAGCAATAATTATAATAATTATGAGCACGTACATAGCACTTTTATTTCTGCAAATGCTCTGCATTCATCCTAGTGATTGCCATTTGCACAGTGCTTTGTATTTCCTAAACACTCTGTCATTAATTAGATAATGGCAGCAACATCTGTGGCCAAGGGCCTTAGTTTCCCTCTTAACAGGCACAAGATGGAGGGAAACCAGTCGCCTTGCCTCCGGGCATGTGATCAGTTAGTGATAAAATTCGAATTCCATTTTCAAGTGCCCCAGTGTCTATTTTGTCTCCACTTTGCATGCAAAGCTGGGTGACTCCTTCTAACAGAAGGAGGATGTCTGGAGCATGAAAACCTATCACTTGCACAGCCCCTGAGCAATTATTAAATACCATTGGCACAATATGAAATCTGTTTTCATGGAGAACTTTACAGGGTGCAAGGTATTCCTTCCCCCAAAAATCATTATAACACAAGTCAAGGTTCTCATCCTTGATTCCATCAGACTGGTCTGGGAATGATGCAAATGGGAACCCACAGGAGTGAGAATAGCTGCTTCACACAGTGGCTATCAACCTTCAGAAGCAGCAAAGGGCTTTTCAAAGCCTGTGTCTTCCCACCCCAAGGATTTCCCACCAGACAGGACTAGAATGAGACCTGAAAATGTAAGGCCATGACAACTTCCCAAGTGCCATTTATTGCTAAGTCCAGTACCACACTCTAAGAAGAATGATTTAGGCATTTCTATCCTGTCCTGCCTCAACCCTCCCTACCTCATGCTATGTGGGCCTGTGTGCTGGAAGCTTTCCACAGGGATCTCTGGCCCAGCCAAGTGCGAGGGTTCAGGCAAAGGGGAGAGTGCAAGCAGGGACGGGAGTCACCTCCAGTCTCCGCAGTTGCCGCCTCAGTTGCTCCAAGACTCTGCACCAGCCACCCTGCCCTGCACTGAGTCAGCCCGGGCTGAGCCCATTAGAGGCCTACTAGCCTGCGAGGGGTGCGGGAAGCTTGTGGTAGCATTTGGGAGAGCAGACCTCTTCCTAAGCAGCAGTGTTACAGCTCTTATGATAGAAGCTCTCAGAAGATAGAGTAGTTCTCCCACCTTTATTCCTTCTAGATAGGATCTCCCACATACAGTTTGGGATGGTCTAATATACAGTTTGGGAAGGGTCAGGGTCTGACAACAGGTACTTCCCATTGGCCTGGTCTGAGAGTTTAGGGATACCTTATCTGCATGTGGGAGGGCTTGGTGTGCTGCTCCTACATGACAGACCTCTCTACAGGGGGCTGTGGGGGTTGTAGCTACTTGACAGGAACCTAGGGGCCCCCAGGAATGTTGGCAAAGGACTGCCTTCCGGTCCCTTGCAGGGCTAGCCCCCACTGAGTCGCCCTGGGTTTTAAGCCTATGCTCGACCAGGGGCCAGGCTGCCTGTCACAGTCCACTGCCCCACAATCCTACCCGATTCTATTCTTGAGAGGGGTTCTTCTTATGCAGCCCAGGTTGGACTCAGACTTAAAATCCTTCTGCCTCAGCCTCTAAATTGCTGAGATTACACGTGATTGCTGCAACACTCAGCAGTCTAAGGTATTATATATTCAGGTAGAAGAATTGCTAAATTGTTTAAATTTTCATTGCAAAAAAAAAAACCCCTTCAGTTGTAATTATTAGCTTTCAAATAACTGGATAGATTGATACAAGCTTCTATGTTCAGCACTGGTTGAACCAAACCCTGGCCCCACAGACCGGCCTCTACTCTCCAGTGAGTCTGACAGCAATGAAATACTTCCTAAAAAAGGAATAGAAAGAGGAAAGTACATTTTGTCTAGGCCTAGCTGTAATGTCCTGTCCAGTCTTTCATGCTACCACATGGCTCAGCCTCCTCTCCGCGCCTCACCCCCTTTCCTCTGTGGCTACAACAGCCAAGGAAATCCTCCCTTTGGTGGGTAGCTGGTGGAAAGTCCCTTTATGTCTATTCAACCTGCTCCAGAGGGTAGAGGGAGTAAGAAATTACACTGTCACCTTGAGTCAGTGTTCTGGCTTCATCATTTTTTGTTGCTGTGGAAAAAACACCATGACCAGAAACAATTTCTGAGTTATTTCATCTTACATGTCCAGGTAAGAACTTATCACTAAAGAAAGTCCTGGCAAGAACTCAAAGCAGGAATTTAAATAGAAACCATGGAGGAAGGTTGATTATCATCTTGCTTTCCAGAGAGCTGGAAGTATCCACAGTGGGCACATTCATCAATTTTCAATCAAAAAAAAATAAATATCCCCTAGACATGCCTAAAGATCAGTGTATTCTAAGTTACTTCTCAACTAAGGTTTGTTCTTCCCAGATGACCCTAGTTTGTGTCAAAACTAACTAGAATACTTCCTAGGAAGTCAGGACTTACTCATTTCTACATCAAGAGTAGCCCATCCTAAAAGACATGATGCTCCATGCCCCTTCTGGTCATGTTTTCCTAATCATATGGAAAGATCAACTAAATTTGTTAATCAGGTGAGAAAGAAACCAGGGTATATTTAAAACCTGATAACCACATATCTAAGCAATCAAGAAGACAAATAAGCAAGGACAGGACAACTGTGAGAGAGCCCAAAGTATACCCATCATGGCTTAAATGCAGTCAGCCTCTATCAGAGCTCCCTGGAAATGTATATTATATAGGGAAAGGTGCAGCCCTGAGTCTAGCTAAACCAGCCTTTCAAGAACAGCTTGTCAGAAATAGAATGACCAGAACTGCCCACAGGACCATAGTGACAGTGGAAGGCACAGCCTGAAGCTCTGTGTGACATGCACAGATTTAAGAAAAGGTTCGAACAAGAACACAAAGCCAAACCAAAACGAGCATGTGCTGTTTCCCTCTCCTTCAATTCCAGCTCTCCCCCTGAGGCTGTTCTCTCTAGGAAGAGCCCACATATTCCAGCAGCATTCTTCCTGAACAGATTCCAGGAGTCTGGAGACCCAAAAGCAGCTAGAGATTGAAGGAGGCAGAAACAATTCAGATAGCGAGTCACTCCACATGCTTGCTCCTTGAACAGTCAGTCTTCAGCCAGGGCATCACCTTGCCAGGGCTTCTGTCTGTCTCACAGACTCAGCTGTGACCAGAGGACCCAATCCCACAGCTGTTCAGCTGCATGCTCTGCCTGTTTCCCAGCTGTAAGGCCATATTACTTGTGCTTGTTTGCCATCGGCTTTAATTAAGAGAGGCTTAATTTTCCAGCATTATCTTGGCTCCTCATTCCCAAACACTCACATCAAGAGATGCAGTTGTTTCCCATGCAGGCTGAGCTCAGGCATGTGCCCAGGAACATGGTTGAGAACAACCTCCAGTGTCTCACAGGGCAGAGCATTCAGAGGAGCCCATGACAGGGTAAGACGGTTGCACTTTAGAGATTCTGAGGAAAGTACACTCTTCCTTTGGCAGAGCCAGATTCCCCTTTTAGTCTCCACAGTGGGTTTTCTTTTCAGAAGTCTTCCCACGAGCTTCATGTGGAGTCAGCCTAAGGAACTCAAACTTGATTCCAATCTGATTATCCAACATGGCCCTATCAGCTGAGACAGCAACATTTATCACATTAATAGGAAGGACGGAAGAAAACTGGGATCCTATCCAACGGGAGAGTTTTTATCACATGTTGCACTGTCTTACAAATCCAATTATCACCAGCTGAAGGTCTTTACAGCCCTTGGATTGCAGCTCTCGGATCTTAAAGGAGCCTCATGCACATTTCCTAAGATTCTTTCTTCTGTTCTTTATACCAGGTACTTACAGACCCACAGGACAACTTCAGAGCTAAAGCTGCCTATGAAATATTCATCTTGAGTTTAACCAGTGAGTTCAAGAGAAACTTAAATTGAGGCTGTCATTTGACCACTGACCTCAACAACATGGGCTGAAATGTGCTTCCCAAACAGGTAAGATCCTAGACTCTGAGAAGGCTTGTAGGTAAGTTCATAGTGACTGTCAAAAGTAGGGCAATATCTTTTGCAATGCCACGAAGCTCTCAAAATTTACTAACAAACTTAGAGGCTGATAACAGATACCCTGTGACTTACAAGAAGCATTCCCCAAAGCTATGAGTATAAATGTCTCAGAACCATGCTAAATAAAGTCCACTGGCATCGGCTGTAGCCAGGAAAAGAGATCAGCAAATACATGCACTAAAAGTCTCCAGATAAAGTTGATCAAAAGTGACAGCCAAACGGTGTAAGGCACAATCACTAGGCAAGGGTAGAAAATGCCCCAGAGAGTGGTATACCCATGTAGAGCTCTGATGAAGAACCAGTGAGTCGAGTACTGAGCCACCCAAACCTAGTCACTGTGAAGGCTTTCCCAGGGCAAGTCAGGCTCTGAAGATCAGAGAACTCTAGGCCTTCATTCTAGGGAACTCAGTTGGTTTGGAATACTGGGTGATGGCCCGCATAGGAGTATGGATGGCTGACTAACTACGAGGTAAATCTAATGAATGCTTGGAGGACTGTTCAGGGCGTGCAGAGTCAGTGAGGAGTTGAAGTCAGGACTAGGTGTTTCATTGCCTAAGAGGTGATTAATTCAAGCAGAAAGGACATGAAAGACACCAACACAAAAGCAAATGAGGGACAGAGCCTAAAGTACTTAAACATATAGTAGACTCCCTACTCAAATACAGGTCTACTAGAGAAAGTATGCCTATAGGTGTTTGAGTATAAACTCTGTTTAATCATTGGCTGAGAGCTTAACCGTAGAGAACTCGGGAGCAAGATCTAAGAAGCTACACTTTATAACTAATGGTAACACATTGACTGCAATAAAGTAGTACACTAGATAGCCACTTAAATATTACAATGAAGCAAGAGATTGTGACCTACACTCACTGTACAAATGGGCACTAAGAATTGCCGGGTTGTTCCATTATTTTTGCTGCTAAAACTTCAAAGCATTTCTCTGAATACATTTAAAGAACTAACCGGAGCTATGTTTTAAAGCTGAAGAAACATACACTAACAATACAGCTATACACAAAGAGTCTCAATAACGACACAGAAGTTATATTTTAAAAAATAAACCAGATGCAAATTCTAGAGATAAAAAGCAAAGACGATATTTTTTTACTAGAGACTCAACAGCCTATTTGAGATAACAAAAATGTTCAAGAACTTAAAAATCATGAAAAGTATCTAATCAAAATAATAGAAGAGAAACGATAAAAGAAAGATGCACAGTTTCACAACATACAATAATAGGATTCTGTGAGTCAAAATTATACACAGAGAGGGGCAGAGACCACATGCCAAGCCATAGGGCAGAATATTCTCAAATGTCATAAAAACAAAACTGTGTTTACATAGCTAAGAAGTTCTACAGATTCAAACTACCATTACTCTAAATATATCCACACCACAATATATAATCAAACACTTAAAATCAAAGAAAAAGAGACAAACATGTTAGCTGTAAGAGAAGAGTTATAGAGGAGTGCGCATGTGCCTGATAGTTTTACCTTTTTACATGAAATAAGAGAGACCAGGGATAGGGCGACATGACATATTCAAATATTGAGAGGTAACAGGATCATGGCATAACAGAAATTCTCTTCAAATGTGGAGGTGAAAATGCAGTTCATCCCAGACAATGCCTTGTTATTTGACCTGTCTTGCAAATACTCTTAAAAGTCTATCAGGAGACAGGACACAGCCAGATGGTGACCTGAATTCAAAGGAAGAAAAGAAAAGCAGAAGAAATCGCAATGGTCAGGCTCATGTAATACTCTCTCAGAGTCTCTCTTTTCTTCTCATGTCACCTTTACAACGAAAGGCTGTGAGTTAAACTGTTACATGTCTGCATTTATATATATATGGAATGTATCTGAAAGAAATAAACTAGAAAGGGCAGTGGTAAACGGAAAGCACTCTTCTTTATGTTTTACCAGAATTTGGTGATATTTGTAGTTAAATCTTAGAAGCTACACTGCACTCATTACACTATAGCTACACTATAATCACTACAGAGATTAGTAAAATAATATCTCGAACACACACACACACACACACACACACACACACACACACACACAACCGTATAAAAATAAAAATTGGGCTGGAGAGATGGATAAGGCCTTAAGAGCATTAACTGTTCTATCAGAGGGTCAGAGTTTAGATCCATCCAAGAACTCATATCAAGAAGCTCACAAACCCCTGTAGCATCAGCTCTAAAGGATTCAATTCTCTACCTGGTCACACATGCCCCTCCACATAAATAGAACAAGATGAATCTTTAAAACAATAGAATGCCGTGAACATTATATTTAATGCAAAAGTTTCCAATCCAGACGAAAGAGAGGCAGTTAAAAAGCAGCTCTCTCTCCCTTTCTCTTTCTCCCTCTCTCTCACAAACACATAAACACACAAAGACACACACAGACAGACAGACACACACACACAAAGATCAAAACACAAAATGAAAATCCAATCATAAAAGAAAAGGCTGTTAAATATGTATAAAATAAACACCACAATTAAGAGGCAGATTGTAAGAATATATACTAAAGTGAATTTCCATTGTAAATTAGAAAATAGAAAGAATATTATAATAACTAACATCACAGAAACTCGTTTTAAATTACAAATCAGACAGAAAACTAGAAAATCCTCAGATTTTTTTAGAAATTAAGTAATATGATTATTAATGATATATGTGTCAAAAATAAATAACCGTAATAAATTATGTATTTAGCTGAATAAAGACCAAACCTCAATAGATCAGAATTTATGAGATGCAGTAAAAAGCTGTATTTAGGGGTCATTTACATTTGTAAACATTTATGGAAGAAATCATAAAGGTCTTAGTCAGTAGCCTAATTTGCTACCTTAAGAAAATAGAAAAGTAGAGAAAATTAAGTCAAAATCAGAGGATTAGAGGGGAAAATGAGTAGGTGGTTGTAAGGAAGTAGAGAGAGACACTATTACAGAAAGTCAAGTGAGTTAAATTCCTTCCTTAAAGATCAACAAAGTTAACAAATATTTTATTAGAGTAAGTGAGAAAAGGAGAAGAAAATTGTTGGAGTTAATAATAAAAGTGGAGACATGCTGGTACAAGCCCTAACATTTTCAGAGTATAAATGATCTGGGTAGAAATCTTATTAACAACTTATGCCAACAAATTAGACAATTTAGATGAAATGGACAAATTCAATGAATACACAAATTATTGAAATTGACACAGGAAGAAGCACAACATTGGAATAAAATAGATCCCAGTATTTATATTCACCGTTAATGTAAATGGTGAGAGGTAAAAGCCAGATGCACAGGGCTTCACAAAACTTTGTCAAACAGACAAACATGAACCATTCATCCTGCCCAAATTCCTTCACCACATATAAATGCAGCTTATTCTCTGGGTTCAGTATTACCAGTTAGGAAGGCCAACCAAAAAAAGTGTAAGGAAAATAAGCTATATATTAATACCCGTCGTGAACACAGGTGCATCATGCTTTAATAAAATATTAATAAACAGAAACTAAGAATATGTAAGGAGCGTTACACACTAATGTTTGGGTGGTCATAGCACAGGTGGGTAGCTTGATGCAGTATCCGAGAATGAATTAAATACAACATAAAACAGAATTTAAACAAAGCTGTATGCCCATCTTGCTAGATTAAGAAAAACATTTTCCACACTCATTCGTCATAAAAATCCCCAAGCAGGAGGATTAGAATCAGCCTCAACTTTTTTCAAAAGTTATGCCTAAAAACCCATAGTTAGCTAATGACCCACAACAAATATAAAAGACTGACTCCTTTCCCTCCAGGGGTAGGAATGCTCAATGTTAACCCTTCAACTCAATATGAAATTAACGGTTATATCCCATGCAACACCGCCACCACCACCATCAACGGCAACAACAATGAAGAGAGAAAGGAAGCCAAGATACAGATGGAAACAGTAGAAAAAGAAAAAATGGCATGCAGGAAGAAAGGAGAGACATAAATATGTCAGCCAACACAAGCTTGAATAATTAAAATCTCCGGATGACTAAAACTGGAACAGTTCAGCAAGGTTGCAGGAAACAGTAGCAGGACACAAAAGCCAATTATGTGTCTATAAACCAACAAATCTGAAACTGTGCTAACATTTCATTCACAAAAGCATCAAAAAGAATTAAATACTTAATAATAAATGTCTACACTGAAATCCATATAACAGTGTGGAATGAAATTAAAATGTGTTCAAATAAATGGAGAGGCATTCCATGTTCATGGATCTGAAGCCTCGGTATTGTCAAGATGGCAGTTTGTCCCAAATTGATCTATAAATTAAAATGAGATATCCATTAAAATCTCAGCAGGGTGGTATAAATTGACAATCTGTTGCTAAGCTACTTATGAAAATGCAAAGGATATAGAAAAGCCAAAACAATTTCAAAAAAGATGAATGTCAGATGACAATACTATCTGCTGTCAAATCTTCTGTAAGGTTCTAGCAGTGAGAAACGTGTGTACAACGCCAGATGTTTGGATCAGTGGAAGAGAACTGACTTTCTAGATGTAAATCCCACTCATGGGAGCAAATGAAGAGCCGTAGTTCCCACTATGGACAACTGAGTCTTCATACATATCCCAGGAATAAAGCTTGTTTTTCAACACAGTGGTCTAAAGCAATTGAATACCCACATAGATTTGTTTTAAAAGGCATCAACACAAAATAAATCAATAACTCTATGTAGAGACATTAACATGAGCCTGTTTCTAGGAGAAACTCTTCATGTCCCATCATTGAGTAAAATGTTCTTAGGTTAAAAAAAAAAAAGACTTAATAAAAATGTAACAAATTGGGCTTCATCAAATTTGAAAACTTTTTGACTCAAAAATCATCATTAAGTCAAGGAAAAGATATGCCACATACTGGAGAAAATACTTGTAAATCATGTGTCTAATAAAAGTCCTGTACCAAGAAAGTATAAATAATTCTTACAACTGGGGAAAACAAGCAATTCAATTATGAAACTGACAAAAGCTTTGAACACACTTCTCAACTACAAAGATATATGAATTGCAATAAGCATGAAGAAAGGCACTCAACGTCATTAGTCAGGAATAACTGTAAAGGAAGCCACAAGAACATAACCTTTACACGTTCACTAGAAAGGCCACAATAAAAATGACCAACCCTAGCAAGTATTGGCAAGGACTTAGAGAAAGCAGGCTACTTGTCTGCTGTTGGAAGGAATGCGAACTATTGTAGTCATTTTGGGAAACCATTTGGCAAGTTTTATCAAAGTTAGAAATAAATTGACTTGTGACTCAAGAAGTCTACTCATAGGACTGCTCACAGAGGAGATAAGGATATAAATTTTCATAAAGATAGGTTCATAACAGTATTGCTTATAATAGCCCAAAATCTAAAATCTACCTATATATCTATCAACTATTAAATTAAGTTTAATGATGTTAATTGCAAAGATTTCAAAGATGTTACATCACTAAAGTTACCTTTGCAATAGAATACGATTGTACAATGAAAAAAATAAGGTATGAATAAATGCCAACACATGGTTGAAGCTTAAAAGAATGATGAAGAAATTCACATTGTATAATTTCAATTAAATCAGATTTCAGAAAAGGGTTATAGACAGAGAAACAGATTAGTAGTTGCCTAAGTCTGGGAGGGAAAAGGGGGTTAGATTGACCCATGGAAATTTTGTAGAATGATGACCACGTTTCCAAATGGAGGGCCATGATGGTTATTCAACTGTATGAGTTAACTTTTTAAAAAGAAAAAAATCACCTAACTACACACTTCAAGTGGATACATGTTGAGGTACATAAATGATGCCTTAGCCAAATCACTGAGGAATGAAAATAAGCTGTATGACCTCTTCAGTTGGTTATCTTGGAGCCATAAACATTCATGTGTACCCCCATTGTTCTCTGAGTGGGGAGATGGAGCCATCTCTGATCAAGAGTAATCTCATTCCTATTTCTGTGTCCCACTGATCCCTTGTTCGCAAAATTCCCTCCTAGCTAAATCCTTCCGTGACTTGACTTTAACAAATGATTCATGATAGGTGTGGCTGTCCCACCTCTCATCTCTAAGCAGCTCCCTGTAGACTTCCCTTTCTACAGAATGGTCACCCTGCCACCATCAGTCATAGTCCGACTGCCACATGCAGTCGCTCAGAGACCCTGCTCAGTCCTTATTTCACAGGGCCTGCTTCACCGTCCTTCCCTCAGGCTTCCTAACAGCATTGCCCATGTGTAGCTTTGGCCTCTCTGTGCATGATCTTGACCTTAAATGTCTTATGAGCTTCTGTGGAGAATTCTACATTGACTTTGTATATATTCCCTCCTTTGTAAAAATATCTCCCCCCCCCTCTTTCTTTATAGTGTATCCAACTTTAGTTAACCACGTGACCTCTACCATTCATGTTTGGCTCCATAGGTTAATTACTGTCTGAATAGCTAATTATGTGTTTCATAAACACCCCCAAGTACAATAATCCCCACATCAAACTCTGATGTGTGTTCTTCAATTCTTTCCAAAATGTCAGCCTACCAGGAAGTCTGAAAGCCTTTTGGAGCCTCCATCCTATCTCCACACCAACTGTGGAGAAGCCCTAACCTGCTCATTCCAAGTGCCTACCTACTTTGTCTTTTTTTCCTACTCTCTGCTCTGGCTTCATCTTACTACTACATCATTTTGGTATCCTAACAACAGATGACACCTCAAGTCCTCCTTTTAAATGAATGAATGAATCACTCAAGCAAAACATGAAAGAGAGAAAAGGAATATAATGGTATAAGCAAATGTCCTATCAGTTTAAGAAACAGAGATCTCTCCCAGTGTGGAAACCCTCGTTAGTACTCATTTAAAAAAAGAATGCTTAGATATGCCCTGTGCCTTCTCTCTACATATGTGCTTTCATCTTTAGATTCCCATCTAACTTTGTATATAGAATACTTCGTTATTTCAAATTATACTTATTAAAAGTTTTCAGTAATCAGGAGATGGGCTGGGCTTAGGTCCATTTTTGCATTTATGAAAAAAGTGTTGATTAATTACAGTGGAAATGACAAGACAGCTACTTGACAACATATTGTTAGCCATTAATTAACTTAACTTTATGTTCTTGAAAGTAATAAAATTGCATTTCTTTGTAAAGGTTTATAATTAGTCTGAATCACACAATTTAGCACTTAATTATACACTGTCTTCTACTGTTTTTTAATTTCTTTCTTTCTTCTTTTCTCTCCTACTCCTTTCTTCCTGACCTCATCTCCCACAGCAGTGTAAATGGACCACACCATGTATTTGCTGTGCCAGTCATTCTTAAAGGATACAAATAAATTAAAGACCTTAGTTCTGCCCTCAAGAAGCTTCCTCCGAAGAACGAAGATGGAACTGGCACATGACTGACTATATTACATGGATGAAAGTAATTAATTGTGTTCATGAATTTGAGATCAGTCTAAGATGCTGAGAGAAGTCATGAGAAAGATGGTTATGGCTTCCAAACTGATGGAGGGATATGAGCCTGAGGACAAAAAAAGGACACATTCAGAGGTCCAGAAGGTACATTGATTGGAGATGAGCAAGCACAGAGACAGAAGCAGGAGACACTGTGATACAGATTAAAGCCACAAGGTGCACTGGAAAGATCACAAACTCCAGAATCAGCCCCTCTACCACTCCTAGTGACCTTGGCCAACTTAATTGCACCCAAGAATTGTTGAGTTTTACCTCTTTATATTTAAGCCATACACTATAGTGTCAATTCATGGGACTATTGTAATAACTAACTGGAATAACACTCATAAAGATCAGACACAGGGTAGGAATCAAACTGTGAATCACAGTGCATGTGCTCCTTTGTTTCAAGAGAAGATGAGCATGACAGATAGAAACACCATTTGTGAAGAAATCGGAGAGCAAATGTTGAGCAGTCACTCATCCAGGTCGGGGTGATCATTGGCTTATTTGGCTTCTCTGCAGCCAGCTGTTTTGTGGTTCTTAGCAGAGAGAGTTGGGACTCCTTTTACTCCTGAGCTCCACTCTGCAAGCCTTCCAATGATTTCAAAGAGAGATGAAAGTACTAAACACCACGTATTTGGACTTCAAGATAAATGCAGAAATCAGAACAGAAAATGTTCTCAAGGAGTTCCGCATCTTACCTTTGGTCTTCTTGAATCATATTGTGCCATTACAGAGTTTGTACTAAAGGAGATTTTATTCAGATCGTCAATAATGTATTTATGAGACCAATTTTACTGATCAATAGTGTAAGGAGTGGTTTCAGGCTTGTCGGGAATCATGACAAAACACAAATGCAAGCCACTCTGTGCAGAGAGTTTGCATTGTGAACTGCAACTAGCAGGTAACGTCTTACTACACATCTTGAAAGCTTAGTGAGCAAGCACATGGACAAATCATTGCGATCAGGGACTCTGAGTGTCTCTCTCAAGCACCAAGCACGAGACTCCCATCCTCTAGAAACAAACAAATGTTATTTGGTACTTCTTCAGAGAGATAGCATACAATTATTCATTTAAAAAGTTATACAGTTTTGGTAAGCAAACATAAAGGAAGGAAAATTGTTCTAGAAAGATACTGGCAACTTCCCCAAACAGGGAAAATGCAAAAGACTTCTCCATGGTAACTAGACAAAACATACAGCAGCCATGAAGATAATTCATTCGGGAATTCAGTGAAAGATACATTTCTTCAAGTAGAAATGGGATACTTAATAAAGAACCTTAAATGCTGAGACAACACAGGAATGGCCAGGAGAGAGAAAAATCACTCATTTTTCTCAAGTAGAGAATTACGTGTGATGAAGGAATACTTCTTACACAAAGAAAAACATCAGAGTGCAGAACACGAAATAGGGCCACTGGGGAGGAGGCTCCTAGATGGACTCTGTGAGTCAGGATGCCCTGTGGAGAGCATCAAAAACTCTGAAGAGAACTGACCCATAGACAGATCCACTATCCCTGTAACTCGGTGTCTAGAACCTGACATGAATTGTTCCATCCCAGAGACAGACGCCATAATCTTGTTCCCTGTTGACATTTATGAAAGCAATGGCAACTAGAAACTGTGCTGCAGCTGCGTCTCATGTGAACTGAGTTTCCAGGACTCAGTTTTATATTCTTCATTTTCTACGGGAGAAAGAAATCATTTATGAAATAGACCCAACCAGACAGTGAGTATGAAGTGAATTATTAGAGCAAAAAACTGATTGGGTAGATAGAAACAGCTCTGGCAAGAATCAGTATTTGAACTGTCTAAAACTCCTAGAATAATAATCTACATTAACCTCCATTGCCTAGTGTCTGGCTGTAGACATTAGTCCATCCACTTCCTTTGTTCCTGCTATGCAAGATCAGTCAGCTCAGTAACGGTCCATGAGCCATGAGGTCAGCCATGAACACAAGAAGATACACTAAATATCAAAATATGCTTTCTCTTCTCCATTGTCCTGTTCCTCTGAGAATCAACGTCATGATCACCTCCCAACAAAACTGAAAAGACAAACACACCGATGACGGATTTTTTTAATCACAAATGTAATAACCCATCCTGTCTTATGAACAAGAAAGAGGGCAGCAGGGAGGCAATTTGGTCCAGGAGTTTAATAAAAGCATGCTTTTCTCAGAAGGAATCTCATAATGGCATCTTCTAAGTGCAGAATGCTAAACAGAGCTCAGGAAGGCAATGAGCCAGATTCGGTGCTCCAAAGATGTCACTGGGTGCTTGTGTTCTGTTCTCACGCTAGCCCGATCATTAGGAGAGCTGAGCCACAAGAGACTGAGCACAGCATCTGTGCTGTAAAGAGGTCCCTTTCAGTGTTACTCTCTACAGTGATATTTGATTTTCTTCCTGCTTACAGGCTTTCTCTTGGTCACAGACTTGCTCTCCATCAACACACACATTTGCAACTCACAGACTTCTATGGAATTTGCTGGTCCAATCCCAAGAGGTACCTGCGTTTAAAGACAGCCAGGTATACAATGAGGAGTAGGTCACTGAAAGTTGACAGAAACTGGGACACTTCCCTGGGTGGCAAGAATTAACTTCCAAGACTCTTGCAGGCACAAGCGGTTTCAGGGAACACACTGTGTGTTTTAAAATTGCCTGACAATGGCAAGCTTCCAATTGAAGCCTTTCCTCACAAAAGACAGGGGTACTTCTGCCAGAGGTAAAGCTTCCAGGCTGACAGGCATAAGGAGGGCTGGGCAATAAGTCAGCAGGATGCAGAGGGCATCCTTCCCCACTGTGCTGATTTGGTGTCTGTGAGCCTTTCTTTCAGGATGTGGATTTCTGCCTTGATGCCCTGCTGGTGAATTCTCTCCAGTTATAAAACATTTTGTTACCTTCATTCGCTCTTAATTAAAATGAAAAGGAAACCCCCAGGGTTCCGACAACAGAAAAAAAAAAAAAAAATACCGGGAAAAAGAAAGTGAAAGGAAAACAAGAAAAGGGAGAGAGGTTAGAATTGTTGGAAGCACAAGGTTAGAGGACTTGATGTGGAAAGGAAGAAAGGATTAAAAAAAAAAAAATGAACTCACCAAAATGGTTTTAATCTTTCTGAGAAGTGTGGACTCGAAAATATTTGCAGAGGGACATTTGTAATGGGAGAAGAAAGACATGACTTTTCACTCTCAGTTTTCACATCTGGCTAGCCACACCCTCCTGCAGGTTCTATGGATTGCTGGATGGTTCATTCTCTCAACAATTATCTACCAAAGGCCACCATGGACTCAGGATTACTCACACAGTCGCAGTCAGGAGGTTAAGAAAAAAATAAAGTCAACAATATTGATAGTTTTAATTTTCTGAGCCCTACCTGAGGTCACCCGTGATATTAGGTCGTTGACATTTTGGTTCTCAGATTGGCCCTGCAAGGAGGGATCGTGATCTTCAGCATATTGGTGGAAAACAAAGGCTCTAAAATACTAAATTTCCCTTAGTAAAGTTTATGAAGTACATCCCCTGCCCAAACTGGTGTACTTAGAAAAGGGGCAAGACTGGATGTCTCCCCTATCTTAGCCTATGGACTCTCCACTGTTGTGAAACTTCCTGTTGGAGACAAAGGTAGACTAAGAAAATTTGTGTTTCTAGTCCCTTACTTGATGTGTGCATTCAGATGTGTTCTCTTGCCTTGCTTCATGGAGGACGCTTCAGGAGGAATGTGCTTTGTACTCCTCTTGAGTTCTTCTTTGCATTAGTAAGCCTACACTAAAATGGAAACATGGTCAATTCAAGGTGTGCTTTTCTTCTCTCCATATTCTGTGCCTTCTATAAAATGAACCCTGCCCAGGTTATTCCCATAATCTGCTTTGTAGCACCATGTTCAAGTTGTAAATTTTAGAAACATTTTGGGGAGGTTAGGGAGATGATATAAAGGTTAAAAGCACTGATTGTTCCTCCAGAGGACTCATGTTCATTTCGAACACACACACACACACACACACACACACACACACACACACACACACACACACACACCACTAGCTAACAATGACTCCAGCTCCATGGGATCCAATGCTTTCTCCTGGCATCTGCAGATAATGCACACACAATGATGCAAAAGATATACAAGCAGACAAAACACTCATAAAATAAATAAACCTTAAGAAAACACTTTTGGAGTGTGTATGTATGTATGTATGTATGTATGTATGTATGTATGTATGTATGTATATGTTTAGCTGCACAGGTGTATACAGGTGCAGGAGTGCACACATGGACAGATTACAACCTTGGGTGTCATTCTTCAGGGACTAACCACCTTTCTTCAGAGAGACAGGGTTTGTCACTAGAGTAAAGTATGCCAGGCTGGCTGGTCAGTGAGCCCAGGGATCTATATGTCTCTGTATCCCCAGCATGGAGAGCAGATAATTCACACATTCCACCATACCTGGCATTTCTACCATGGGTTCCTGAGGATCACACCCAGATCTTCATGTTTGGAAGACAAGCACTTTACAGATTGAGCCATCTCTCCAGCTCCCTACTGCAGCATGTTTTAGGAAAAAATTCATATTCCATCGATCTCCTCACTCAGTGCCATTACCATGTCAAGCTATATGTTTTAGCTCACCTAAGAAGAAAATTTAGCTCTGTTGGACTCAGTATTTGATGCCCATGCATTATGATTCGCCTTGGATTCATAAAGATCTGTTACACACTTGACTCTGTATTTGATGCTGTACATTATTATCTGCCCTGAATTCATAAAGATCTGTTACACACAAAAAAAAATATCTATGAAGTTTACAAAATCCATGCAAATCAGGTAGATGATTACCCCTTCCCAAAGAACCTCACCATAGACATCCTTAAATAGCAAGCATCTCAGCTGCTATAATTTGACTTGATTCTTCCCCTGGGGGATGCATCTTTTGCATGAATAAAGCAAAACAGGGGGTGACAAAAGGAGCCCAGAAATGTCAGCCTACAAACCTACACTGTGAGTCTGTTGCTATAGCCCTCAGCTATAACCCAGCGCTAGAGCAAAGTGTGTTCTGTACTGTTTCTCCTAGTGATCCTATGCTGGTGTGGGTTGCCAGTAGCATCTGGATTTCTAAGTGGTTCTGAGATGAATGACCATCTTGCCTTAACTGCTTTTCCTCCACACTCTTCTTCAGGTTCCTCCTCAAATGGGGGGGGGGGGAAGCATAATTAGGAGCTAGGCTTCAACTGCTGCTTACTGTTTTTGTCTTAGACCCAGGCTAGTCAGAGGAGAATAGGCTATGCTGAAACAGACAACTATCGACACAGGCTGTAGCAAGGAGCCATGGGAAATACTCCGGTTAAGTCAACACAGTCTTCTGAAATTATTCTGTCACGGGGAAGACAGAATTGTGTAAAGGCTCTTATAGAAATACAAAGGCTTAGCACAGCCCACCAAGACACACGTCAATTTTACTTGCCTGTCACTGACTAGCTCTCGTCTTGTGGCACATCACCCTCCACCCATGATAGAAAAAGTATAATTCATCCCCAGAAACTCCTACAGATATAAAGACCCCCAAGTAGTCAGGAAGCTGCAGCAGTGTTGGTACGAATACACAGTAGTACTGAGGCTATCCATAAGCAAAGAATAGAGACCTTTAGACCCTAGAACTGGGGAGCACTCACTATGAGATTTCTGGGTGATCTGACCTGTACTAGTTCTCTAGAGATTACTAGACACACTCCTGATTATACCAGCCAATTCCACCTTTTGAAAAGGACTGCAGGGTTCTCCTCAATTCATAACTGATGCTGGCCAAACACCTTACGGGATGTTGCCCCCAGCGCCATCTCCCAGGATGAGAATTGGACAGAATATACCTTGTTAAACATTCCACTCTCAAAGAGATGCCTTTGTCTTGTGATGGCCTTGCAAAAGCACCTTTCATCTATTTCAAAGGAAAGATGCCTTCTCACATTCCCTTGGCTTCTTTTATTGTAGGACTGTTTTCTATTTTAGGTAGATTGAAACAGTTTTCTGCTTCCTCAATTTCTTCCCCTAGATTTTCCCACATAGAACCCCGGAAAAGAAACACAAACAAAGCAAGCTGCCTGTGTTAAGTCAATGGCCAGTTCTCTATCCTCAAGTTTTCTCACCATTTTGGGTTGAGAGAAGCAGGTGTCAGGTCTCCTTGGGTGAAGTAGTTATTTTCAAGCTGTGGAAAGATTGTGAGGCCGATTTTGTCAACTCCTACACATCCTAACACTAAGCACCCTTATTTAAAAAGGTGTCAAGATGCATTAGCCAAGTGAACGAGGGCCCCAGGAGAAAGGAATGCCTAATCAAATGAAGTAAAGAAAAAGAGGATTGATTATTCCTGTCATTACAATAATGGACACATGACGCACCTATCTCTAAGCAATGTTTATAGGTGAGAAGGCTAATAAGTAAATTAGACAGATTAAAATACATAGGTTTAAACCTTCCGTTCTTTTGCTTTCTTCAAGATGTGTTTTAATGTTGTTTTGTGATGCTCCAAAAAATAAGCACCTTTCTCTTTTGTAATACAAGAAATGTTGAATGCAGAAAGATAGTTTGTAAATCTAGGTGTGCTAATCGTGTATGCTAAGGGATTTGCTTCAGGCACATGCAAGTGAATTAGGGCATAGAAGGGATGAGAACTGGCTATGGCGGCCCTCTTTCATAGGGAAAAAGACAGGTAGGGCAAATGAAAGCAACACCAACACCACATGAGAATATAAAAGCACAAAGGACAAACTTCTTGGGATCCCTGCTCAGTGTGAAGATGGCTATGCGACATTACCCTATTTAATATGCTTGACAAATCCACAATATAACTCCACATATCCCTTCCTTCCAAAGGTCATTCATCCACCCACAACTCCTCCACAAATTAACAAGGTTGCTCTTATCTGCCTGACTCCACATTAGGCACAGATAACACCTAGGAAAGATTTGGGTTAGAAGACAGTGACAGTAGAAGAAGGAAACTGGGACATGCCTGTTTAAGGTTTTAAAACACTAGTTGTCCAGGAGACCATTCATTCTCGGGTCGTCAACACTCTCTAAATCTGTATTACCAAGATGTAGCAAGATGTGTGAGTTAGCTAATGGAACTCCTCCTGCAGATGTGCAGAATCAGACACTACAGGCTTGGGGCCTGGAAACAAACAATTCCCTTTCTAGCCCTAATCTATTGACCAGTCATGCCCAAACCATTGCATGGTGTCCTTTGCAGCCCCAAGAACCTCCCTATACTAATCCCATAAGCAGCACCTTTTCACAGCACAGCCCAAAGCACATTTCAGCCTCTTTGTCTCGACCATCTCATTGTCATTCTGAGTGGAAAGGTGAAGCAGTGGGGATTTCTGTGAGTGGGTTTGCACATCTATCATCCACTGTAAATGTGACTATTAAAACTGTCTGTGTTTCAGGCCTTAAGCACCTCACCATGCTGCTCAGCAAAGGACAAGCCATAATGCCATTACTTAGAAGTTGCCAAGGAGAGCAGCACTTTTAATCTTACCATCCAGAGCCTCGTGAAAGCCGAATCAATCCTCAAGGTAGCATGAACTCCACAGACTTGGAATGATTGTGATCCTACCACAGATACACAGGCTGATGTTTCTGCTGATACAATGCAATTGTGTACCTCCCTCTCCCAAATTATAAGACGTCTGTTACCCTATGGCAGAGGATACTAATCAAGGGAAACCAGGGAAGTGGAACACAGATAAATCAGTGATCAGATGAGGGAATTAACTAGATAAGGGAAGGAGGCCTTCCAAAGAGGAACTGTGGGAATGTGGCATCACACAGGCTCTGAATGCAAGAAAGAAGTTGAATCTGAAAACCACCTCTAGTTTTTATTTAATAAAAGATATAACACATTTAAGTAAAATTAGAACAGATTTGAGGATACTACCTGTATTCTGAATATACACTTAGAAATTTTATTCAGAATAGAACAGAGAAGTTGTGATATAAGTAAGAACACAAGTAGTCTTGTGTAGTTACCACTATCTACCCCAACTAACCACTCCCTGACCCCTTTAATACACACACACACACACACACACACACACACACACACACACACACACACACAAACACACACACATACACATACACTTTTTGCTTTCTTTCCCTCCCCTGATTCTCCTTGGTATAAACATCCTAAATTATTTATATCTAGATTGAAGGCATCCTCTGGTCTAACTGGGACTAAGGTAATCAAAATATAATTGTGCTATAGATATGCTAATACATTATGCTAATATTTGATTAAGGAGACAATGAGACCTACAGAATGATGCTACAGCAAGTTTTGGGCCATGCAGGGGCAAAGGGGGAAAAAAAGACTTCAGAAGAAGGTTACATGAGGATCTTGGGCTGTTAAAGAAACTAGCTGGGTGAGAAATAAATTCTAAACAAGAAGCATCTCTGTGAATAGCTCTGTAAGTGGTAAGGCCAGGAAAAATAAACCTTAGCTCAGGGATTTCTCTGTGCAGACTCCAAGGAAGCAATTAAGGTAGGTTTCAGGCCCTGTGAGGAAACTCAACCAAGGGTATGGGCATGGTCTGTTCTGGAGATAGACTGACTGGGAAAATCCTTTTGTTCTTAAGTGACCAGTGTAACATAAAACCACATCTTCAATGTGTGGTCCTGAGGCTCAAAGCATCAGCTGTACCTGGTAACACACGATCTTTCTTGTGTACCTCCCTCTCCCCTCAACTCTCTCTCTCTCTCTCTCTCTCTCTCTGTCTCTCTCTCTCTCTCTCTCTCTCTCTCTCTCTCTCTGTCTCTCTCTCTCTCTTTCTCTCTCTCTCTCTCTCTCTCTCTCTCTCTGTCTCTGTGTGTGTGTGTGTGTGTGTGTGTGTGTGTGTGTGTGTGTTAAATCCATATTATAAGACCTCTATCAGCTCATGACAACAGATACTAATTGAGAGAAACCAGAGAAGTGAAACACTGAATCAAACTCCCAGGGGTTAGAGCCAAGAAATCTGTATTTGGTCAGGTCTCCAGAAGATCCTCATGCTCACAAAGTAGAAATCTTGTGCAGAGAGTCGGTCAGTCTTAGGGTAAGGTTAGAGCAAAACAAGAAATGAATGTTGGTGTTGCTGACTTCAGAGGGTCAGGTCTATACTGAGCTATGCAGAATTTTTGGTCATTTGGTAATGTGACATTTCTTGACCTCCACTCCACTCTCTCTCCTTGTACCTTCCTAAGGCCATCTTCCAGGCCTAAGAGTCACCCTTTGCTCAGTAGCTTTGAAATAAGCCTAGAGAAGTCCTCTCACATCAAACTTCTCTCTAAATGGAAGTGGTAGCTTCTTCCGCTGATGAGTTAATGATACAGTTAACACTGCTGAAGCCTTACTGTGTGCGGGCACAATGCCTGTCTAGAATTCACCCCAACTTCAATATTAGGAACTCATCCCTTATATATTCGGTATTTTCCAAAAGGAGTTCACTGAAGCACAGCATTGAATTAAATCATTCATCCAAGATCATGGAGCAAGGAGGGAACAGAACTTGGATCCTAACCCAAGCAATTTGGTGCCATAAGATTTAGGAGTTGCCTGAGTTTCCTTGGGAGAAATGCCTCAGAAGCAGGGCTAGTAAGAGAAAAGATAGAAACAAAACAGAAACCTATGGGTACGAACAGTAGAAAGTGCTGCAAGGAAAGGCCTAAACCCTTCTCTTTAAGGCTCAAGTAAGGTTTTGTATCTTTCAGTTCCTGTCCTCAGAGCATGAATTGTATTCTTAGAAGGACTTGATGCTGAGGAGTAGTCTTGGATCACTACTGCTCAAAGCTGCTTCTTTCCACTCCCACCTTCCTTTTCATAAATCACTTACAGGCACCTCACGTTCCCAGCTTCCTACTAAAAGAGATGATATCCGGGAATGGTGGAACAAACCTGTAATCCCAGCCCTCAGGAGGCAGAGGCAGGTAGATCCCTGTAAGCAAACCTGATCTACATGGGGAGTTCTAAGCCAGCTAGGGCTACAAAGTAAGACCCTATCTGAATAGTTGTAAAATTTCCAATAACTAACAAAATCATTAAACTTGATAGCCGTTATACAACAAAGGAGACACAAAAATCTATAAGGGAATTGTGACCAATGCCTGATCTCTTCCCTACCCCAGATCTTCAGTGGACACAGACAATACCCTTGACCTCTAAAGGCCCTCTACTATTTTCAGACAAGGTCCCAACTCTAATGGGCATCATTAGTCAGCTCTCCACAGATCCCTGCAGGTCTCACTTATTTACTCTCCTTTTGTATTGTATTTTGGGGTTTCGTGTGACTGAGCTTTGATTCTGATTTTCCTGCTTATCTAGACTCCACCCTTCTTTATCTCATCCATTCTTCCAGATCAAACTTAAAATTCATACCCTTGCTTCAGCCTTCAGCCTTCTTTGCTCATCCATGGTTATGTAATTTCTTCTCTGTCTCCATAGATGGAAGCAGACTATTGGACCATAAACACTATTAATGGTCCTGAGTACCATTTGAACACTACTCATGTATGGTTTCACCACTGAACCAATACTGACCAATTGTGAGTGTGTTCTATGTATGTTTGTGTTGTTTATGTGTGCTGATAGAAACCTGCTCCTTTATCTATATTCCCTATCTCTGTAACCCAGGTTCCAAAGTAGACATGAGATGCATGTTTGTCTACTGTCAGCATTGAATCCATACACAGTGCACTGCTTTGTGCACAGGAGACCTTGCACTCACATAGACTAGGCTGAAGAGACACGATGCTCCACACGCCCACAGAAGCATATGTGATTCTGCAGTTAGCTTTTAAGAACTGAAACTCAGTTTCATTTATTGCAATAGCCCTGTCTTCCAGTCAGACCCACAAATTCCTCTTCAGTCTCTTGTCTGCTCAGGATGCTCCCGTCGCCTATGCCTCCTCAGCAGATAGCGGAGTGCCACACAGCTCTCACACTGCCCTTTGTTTCTGCTGGTTTCCTGGATTGCTTGCTCTGCATGAATTGTACTTTGCTCATTCTTTAGAAAAATCCAGATAAGATTAAAAAAAAAAAAAACAGTTGCAAAAAGTCATTCCTTACCCATACTTCCGCCTGGTATTACGTTGCCTTTTCTCCCCACAATGTTTAGTAAGCAATTGATTGTATTTTTTTCTGCCCTATTTGTTTATGAATTCCAAGAGGACAGCAACTGTTTCTTATTTATCTCCATGTCCCCAGGCACCAGTGTGGCACTCAGCACCGAGTCTAAGCTTGGTGCATTGAATGAGAGAATAAACGAACGAATAATGAAATAGAGAGGAAAGACCAAAGCAGACTTTTATAAATGTGTGAAGGAGCCCATCATTAGCCCAGTGGAGAATGTAATAAAATTATGCCACACAATAGAATACGGAGGCATGTTAATATGAAAAAGGCACATGTACACATTTAGCTCGAACATTTTCCATATTTAAGTCATATCCTCTACAATTTATTTGCAGTACTGAAATCCACTGGGGGAAAATGGTTTATGGTAAATAAACTGAAGGAACCTCCACAGGAAGTATAGCCTAGAAATAAAGTAGGAATAGCACCGGAAATGGAGGTGGCAGAGTCTGTAAGAGCTGGGAGCCGGAGATCTGACATCCTTCCCGGCATAAGAATTTTCTCCCTCCAGAACTAACAAAAGGCTATCAGATTTGTACCTGACTTTTTAGACAAAGCTATTGCTCAGCCCACAATCTAGAATTTATAGTGAACAGGTGGGACTACCCGCAGGACATGCCCATTGGCGTGTCCACTCCACCCCAACCCCACTGTCACCCCAGATTGGCTTGATGATATCTCTGAAGCGGAGTGGGTCTCAGCATCACCCACTGGACTCACAGCTGAACACCCCAAGCTTCCTGGGATCTTGCTTTCCTTGATGCCTTAAAAGAGATTTGGTCAGGCCAGGTGGAAAGAAAAAGCAATGTGTTAGAAATCACCAGCATGCAGAAAGGGGAGGAGGAGAGGAAGAAGAGAAATCAAGCATGAAAAAGTAAAGGGAAATATAACCAGAGACCTAGAAAGCCTGTCAAATCTCTCCAAGCTACAACAAAAGCATGGGAGAGATAGTTTCTCTTTAATGAATGCTTTGATCAGCCACAGTTGATATAATAATTATATAAAACTAGAACAAGACAGAAATAAGATATGTTTTTCTCTCAAGGAGCCTGTAACCTCTGCAAGTGGTTCATATATTTAAGAAATGAATAAGGCCGTTCGACACAGAAGCACACTTCGGAAGAACCCGCTTTCTCCTTTGACTTATGCAGGAGATACTCGGCAAAGCCTGCATCTCTTTTCTTTCTTGCCCTGGAAAGGCTGCTCTGTCAGCCATGACTCCGAAAGGAAACAAATGGTGATGGAATTTTCGTCACATGCATCTTGTCTGTATTTCTCAGGTCAATATTGCTTTTTAATCCACAGTCTGACAACAGGCTGTGTGTTCCCTCTCTACCACAACCTTTCTCCTTCCTTCAACTGATTCCTTCTATCTCCACGTTGTTGGTCATTTCCCAAGAAATAAGATACCCAGGGCTTCTGGGAGTACTGACTTGGCTAGTCTCCAGAAGAGGAGGAGAAAGCATCATTCTTTTTTAAAATGATACTCCCACAAGCACGTGCTCTTTAGAAATAGTAGGGGAGAGAGGTGGTTACCATGGGAACAGAGGCAGACACAAATAGGAGCCACACATTTCTCTCAAGGGAGTACCAGCAGGGACTCCTCCTTGCTCCTATCACCATCAGAGTCTCTTTTGAAAGCTTTCTTCCCTGAATGGGAAGATAGGCCAAAGTGGAGGAAAGGGCATCTTCCTCAGAACTTCCAGATGACAGCTGGTGAGTCTGACTGAGCCACAGGTTGCTCCTGTGGTCCTCAGTGGGGACTGCCTGAGTCTGAGTCTGGAAGGAAGAGAAGAGAAAATACTGACTGCTTCTGCAATCATCAAGGGAATTCTCATGACTGTCAGTACAATCTTGAGTCATACGCTCAAAAACGTTGAGAAAATCTCCTGCAATATCCATGCTGGCTTAGAGCACAGCCACATATAAGGGTGAGAAATGGGAGGAAGGCAGAGACTAACAAACATAGTGATCACTTTGATTCCATGCTAGCCCTTCATAGGAGCACACTGAAAATACCCAGAGAACCACAGGAAGAATGGGAAGAAAGAGAAAGGGAGGACATGAAGGATGGGCTGTAGGGACCTCCTAAAACAAAGTAGGGGTTGTACCTAGCACCTCACTGAAGTAAGGGTGATGGAGACTCAGGCTAACTCTACTATGACCAGGTTAAAAAATGAATAAAAATAAATCATTCTGGTTTTTTTTTTTTTTTTTAAACTCAGGTTTATAGTAATAAAAAGCCAACCAGCTGTTTGGTAAGATCCATAGAAACAGCTGGTTGATTAAACAGTATTCAGGTCACAAGAAAGCTTTCAGGAAAAGATGACGGGCAGCTTTGTCAGGTGTGGCTCAAGCATAGCCTTGCCTGGGTGGTGGGACCCAGAGGCCATGGGGATGCCGCAGAACTGGAAGCCTTCCCCTGCCACATGCCGGACTCTGATTTATGGGGACTGGAACAATTTGTCTAAAGCTGTAATTTTAACTACCTCCGTGCTGAGCAGCCAATCAGTGGGCTTGCTGCACGCAGCTTTTACGAGTCCCCATAAAAGCAGCAAAATGAAAACTCAGGGGCCCTTAAAATATACTCCAAGGGTTTCTGCAGTGCAATTGGAGGCTTTTATGACTCCTGTCAGGACTTTTATGACCCTGTAAAACCAGGCAGCAGCCTGGCCTGAGATGAAAAGTGGCCCCACTGTCTTAAAGTCTAAATGGTCTGTACATTTACAAGGCCTCCAGGAAAGATGGGGGAACACTATCAGGGCCAGGGGGTTGCCTAGAGTGAAGGCAGAGTGAGGGGCAGAAGAACTGAGAAGTGGGAAAAGGAAGAGCTGGATCGGGAGAGGGGATGAGCTGAGCATGCGTTCTTCAGCCTGTCAAAGCCCAGGCTCCCACATTTTCCTGCCACTCCCCACACAGGAGTAAACGAAGGGAGTATAGCCAAGCAAGAGGTACTGACACTGGGAAAAAGGAAACTGAGGTACTAGGGAATCCCAGGCTCCAAGGTACCATTTCAAGGGCATTTCCCCATTATTATAACACCTGCATTACAGGAAAGAAGACAGCACCGAGGGAGGCTATTAGCCTAGAATCGCTGCTCAGAGGACTGTAAGTGTTCTCCACAGTTCACAGAAAGTAGCTCCACGGGGTAATGGCATCACAAGGCTAGAGCCTGCCCTGGGCTTGAAAACAGGAGACAACACACTCTGCCTATAATACTTAGGCAAGAACTCTTATCAAAGACTCCTTTTGTGTCATTGAAACTTACAATGTAATCCTGGACCTAAGAATGCTATTATCCGTGCTTGCTAAAGGGGTACAATGTGCTTCACAGGCCCCCTCCACCCCAAGAACCTATCACCCTCCTTTGGTAGACACAAGCAGAGGACTGAGAGCAAGATGGTGTGACTTTAACTATGGGAGCAGACCGAGGCATGAGCCACAGAACCTGAGAGGCAGGAAAGGAGACAGGAAGCTCCTTATCTCAGAAAAGGTGAATACAACAGAGTGGAGGCATGTGAAATTCCACAGTAGAGCCAGGAGGCAGATGTTCTACAGCAGAACACGGAGACTCAGTGAAAGCTATGAGGAGAGAGGTCCATGTCCCTAAAGTGTAATTGCCTGTTGGGGCTGAGGGTCATCCTGGTTGAGTGGAAAGATAAGAAAGCAAGTGATCCATTTGGATGAGTTACCACGTGTCTTTCTCTTACAGGGGTAGCATCCCCCATCTGGCCAGGCTATATATGACAGGCTAAGGAAGAGGCAGTGTCACAGCACAGGCACTGGAGTCTACACAGAGTATAACACATACTCAGAGAGTCATGTTGACCTCAGGGCCACAGGAGTGACACCGAGCCAGCGATTATTCCTCTTCCATCATGCATGCTAGCAGGAGCCTCAAGGCGTGGCAATGCAGGTAGGAAGATGACGAGGCCCAGCTGTAAATCCCAAGACTCCATTATGTACACTGAGCCAGGCCTTAATCTTTGTGAGCCTCTTTCCCTCATCTGTAAAGTGGAGATAAAATATTTGCCTCATATGGTTGCTCTAAGGATTAAAAGAGATAAGTTGTGTAAGGCAGGATTTGAGCAGCGTCTTAGGAGACAGACAGGGGGTTATCAGGGCCCACAGAGAAGGACTGAAATTTCAAACAGAGGAAGCGACAGTAGCAGTAGACATAAACCAGTAATCAAAATTTAGGTACAACCAGACACCTGCCATCTCCACAGCAACAGTCGACTGTAGGGAGTTGATGTGCCCATTCTTAAAATTGTACACTGACAAATTAGAGTTGAACATATTTATGGAGTATAAGGGCATATAATTTTCATATAATGTGAAATGGCCAGACCATCCATCACTTCGGACATCCGACATTATCTGTGATAAGAACACTTGAGTTGAACTCCTCCCACTCCCAGGAGCACTGAAATGCATCGTGTTCGACTGTCCACTCCACTCACCCATGATGTCAGCCTATCGGAAACCATCAGATAAGTCTGTCCTAACTGAGCCTCTGTCCACTTTCATTTAATTTTAATTTTAAAATTATTATTATCTATTTGTATGCATGTACATGGGGGGGTCTGTTTTGAGTGCACGAGCAGATGTGTGTGTGTGTGTGTGTGTGTGTGTGTGTGTGTGTGTGTGTGTGTGTGTATAAAACCTTGGACCTCTTCCTATCTGACATCCACATTCCATTCTCTACCTCTATAAATCCACTTATCGTCTTGGATGTTGTTCTTCAAGTCTATCCATCATTTTTGCTTTATTTTTGAAGCAAAGTCTTTAGCTATCCTGGAACTCTCCGAGTCAGCTAGGCTGGCTGGCCAGTGGGCCCCAGGGATCTAGTTGTTCCCCTAGATGACAAGCATATGTCACTTTACCTGGCCTTTATTAATTTGAGTCCTAGCGGATGGAATTTTGGTCTTTAGGCTTGCAAAGCAAGTGCTTTACCCACCAAGCTATCCCCCATCTCGGCCACTGTTTCCTACCATCTCCTCAGATCTCTTCAACCTCTGCTTATCTACATTCTACTCTCTGCCTCCATAAGTTCATTTATCGTCTTTCCATACATAAATGGTATCGTGTAATAATTGTTTTCCTGTTTTCATTTGCCAAAATATTCTCTCCAATTCTATCCACACTCTGGCAAATGGCAGAACGGCTTGCTCCTGTAAGACTGTAGAGTAACCACATTCTCCTTATTTATTCTTTCTTTGATGAACAAGTGGGATGACTCCATGACCGGGCTATTAAGAATAATGTTACTACAAGCAGAGTCACACAACCATCACTTCAACATTCTGATGTCAGAGCTTTGGAAATAAGTACCCAGCAGTGGTACTCTGCTTTTAGTTTATTGGGAAACCTCTGCAGTGACTTCACAAAACATATTCCCATCAATGGTTCTCTACTTGGGGATCTCTAGGTATCAACTCCCTTATTGGACAAGCATGTCAGAACTATGCTGTGTCAGGTATAGTGTGGTGACCTTAAGAGAGAGTAGGGTGTCTCCCTTGTCTTCCTTGATTCCTATCCTTACAATCCATTCTCAGGGCATTCAGATCCTCTTCTTAAAACAGACATTGAATGTGTTCTTATCTTATAACTCTTCAGGCATTTGCTATGGCTCACAAGTCTCCTTTCTCCTTGGCATCCCTCTAAGCTGTGTAGGTTGCTATCTGCTGAGCACCATTCTGGGCTTGCTTTAGCCTCTGCCCCTCTGCTGATTCTCCCCATTGCTTCATTCCACCCCAGATCAAATTCCTACTCACCAGGACTTTCACATTGGCAATGCTCATCTCTCTAGCTCTGCTGGGCTGGCTCCCCTTCATTCACTAGTCATCAGTGTGAGCATAGGCTCCTCTAAAATGGGCCGATGGCTTAGTACTGCCATGTTCACATGCAGATCAACCAGCCACTTCTTTTAAACATATACTCAGTTTTCAATCCACCCACAGTAAAGTAGAAGGTAAATGACCACAGAGAGCCTTGGTCCTAGAACTTGGCCCCTTATTTGGAGAACAATACTCAAGGAGTAAAGTTTACTAAATTACAAAATAGACCAGTCTAGAGTGGAAAGGATTCAGAGCACATTGCATGGGCTGTCGAGTGTTTAGTCACCCATGTTTGCCATGGAACTAACAGTGATTGAAGCAAGACATTGGCTTAAATGGGGTAGAAAAAGCAATATGCCTAGGCTATAGGGATGCTTTCTGGGGGGTGAATATCTGTGGTTGGAAGCCTGACTGCTTTCAATCATGCATGTGAGAAGGGGAAAGAGTCTGGACTACCATAGTGGATTTTAAATGCCAGACAAAAGCCATTCAGAAGTAAACTCAGGAGACAATTGAAAATCAGGATATGACCCCTAGTTGGCTTCTAGGTGTCTATCCGGATTCATGGTGGCCAGATGGGTGTGTGGCTTAAGAGTAAGAGTCTGTGAATGCGAACACAGAATCCAGTTTGGGTCATCTTAAATACAAAATCTGTGAGAGTGAAACATACAGCAGGAAGTATCCAACAGGCAGCTGAGAAACAGACCTTATGTCCAGAACGGCTAGAAACATAAATTGATGAGTTAAAAGCCCCAGACTGAAATCACTGAAATGGGTAAATAGCCCTTGGTTTGTTTGTTTTTTTCATAAGAATCAGCAGAGACTGGTCCACCTTACAGTAAACTCCTGGGGGAAAATGTGAACAGTTTAAAAAATAATAGGGACAGAAGTTAGTTTCCCTAGCAAATTCCTGTGACATACAGCTGACATTAGATGCCCCCTGTCATCAGTTGCTTCCTGATGAGACCATGCATTTTGCATCAATGCATAACAACTGCTAATTTGGTTAGATAGCAAGCCTGTGGGATGCTCTCCAAACGTGTTTATACTTTTGTCACAAAATATCCCTTTCTCCTCCCAGAATTCTCCACCAGCCCCCTTTACCCCTTACAAGCATGTTGTCAGCCCTCCAGCTGGTCCCCAAGACTGAAGGTTTTAGTGAACCCCACAGATGCTCTGTTTTTGCTTATATAGGCACACCCATGGTAAATTTTAATTTTTAAGTTTGTCACAGCAAGAGATTCCTGGTAATAATTAACAATGAGCTAGAAACATTAATAATAATAATAATGATAATAATAATAATAATAATATCCTTGTCTGAGCACAAAATTTTGAGTTTCTGCAGATCACATATGTCAGGATTCAGAGAATGCTTCCTCAGCCAATACAGAATGAAGTTTATCACCAAGGTGGGGTGCTCAGATAGATGTGAATGGTAATTAAAAATAAACCTCTTCTCCTTGGGGTCACCACTCACTTCTAACTGGCCATGTCCAGTAGATGAGGTTGACACTGGCATTTCAAACTACTGGCTCTCACTGTCTCCTTCACTCTCCCTAACCTTTGGGGACACTAGCTTTCATCTGTTAATATTCTTTATTATGTCTTTCTTTATTACTTGCACTTTTAACATTTCTATTCCCCTGCAATTTTTATGTCTTCCAAGTTCACAGGATTTTTCCCTTTGTTTTAATTGTATTCACACAGGAAAGTTGTACACACACACACACACACACACACACACACGTCTTTATATATAATTTGCAAGCAACATTTACGAAAGTGTTAGCATTAGCCCAGAACTTCCACATACACAACTTCTAGATTTGCAAACCTGGAGGCCCGGTAGGCATTTCACAAACAAGATGTCAACATTCAGCTCATCATCTCGTACCACAAAGCCCTCTTCTCCCCTACCAGCTAATTACCTCATTATCCGAGCCGAAGGTACTGAAGCTGTTCCAGGTGCATTGCTTGTCCCCCATTGCAACAGACAACAAACTGTGTGTTCTACCTTCTAATTTCTACTGCTCGTTATTTGTATTGCTCAGGCCTTAACATGCAGTTTTGATCCCTCCTGAAGGGATGGTATAGACCCCTGGAAGTGACTCCATTCAATGGCTTTCATTTCCAAGCTATATCCCCCTGGGCATAGCGTCCCACACACGTAACCTGTGCCATTTCCTTCTCCCACATCAGGGATACCTTCTTCAAGACAGAAGTTCTACTCCATACTATGCTTGCCCACACTTGCAGGTATGGGCGTCACCTACTGCACTTTAAAAAGTCAGATTCCTGGATCCTACCTACCCCAAATCTACTCAAGAGAATACTTGGTGGACTAACTCCAGAAATATGCTGGATTTGTTTCCAAACTTCTAGAAGTTCTTATGACACACCTTCTGTGTAGCTGGCAGTGGAGCCACGTTCAGAATAGCAAATGGTTCACGTCTTCTCTGGGAATACCTAATGCAAACACCCCTCCTCAGGCTCCTGGCCACAGAAGCATAACTCACACAGCGGACCTCCTTGCTGGCCATTGTTCACACGATACATGTGTAGGCACCTAGACCCAAGCTACACACGTATAGCTCCTTTCGAGAGAATTTGTAGGGGCAACACAAAGAACTCAGTCTTTCCAGATGGCTGCGCAGCTCTGTCTGCTGTATTCTACTGTGTGGATTAGAGAGCTAGACTAAGCAATTCTGCATAATGAGAAGAACAGAAGCCACAAAAGGAACAGCAGAACTGACTGGCTGGTGCTATCCTTGTCCTTGGTACTCGTCTTTTTACTTGTTTCTTTTTGCACTTCTGGGACTGAGTCCAGGACTGCAAGCATGATGGGCAGACACTCTATCACAGTGCTATATTGGAAGCCCCGGAATATTCCTGAAGCCTAGCTCTAGCTTTGCATTTACAGTCCAGGAAATCATAACATGTTTTTAAGGGAGTTCTTTTCTTGCTTGAGCAATGTTGAATGGTTTCCACTCAAGCATCAAAAATTAAACGGATTAATAAACAGGAGATACACACCCAGTGAACGCCTCCACTTTCACTTTCCCGCTGCTGACTCCGGCCTTTACATCCCTACCATAGACCCCACACTTCTGCTGTACATCATGGTTGAGAGTGTACATCACCCCTGGTCCCTGTTGTTTCTTACCTATCTTCCTCTTTATCTATTTTAGCAGGTACAGCTTCCTCTTTGTGTGTCTAGGCAATTAGCTTCCTCATCACTGAAGACTTGTTTCAAGTTCTAGTTCCCTTGAACCCTACCCTGACCTTTCTTTGGCGGAGAAATGTTCTCCCCTGTAACTTAAAGCAGCTTGTGATGAGAACCTGTATGGCTTTTGTCATATGTTACTACAATCATTGGTTGCTTGCTGTACTCTTCTCTGAACCTCAAGGCGAAGGGAAAGATCTCTGTGTTTTATTATCTTTGATTCTCTATTATTTGACATGGTGGTAAACATATAGAATGAGCTCATTAATTTTTTGTGATATGAAAGCCTGAACTAATCAACCAATTAGCCAATCATCTATTAATTACTTATTAATCAGAAGCTGTCAGAGGAAATGAAAAAAAAAATGACTGTCTATAGCTTATAATGATTCTGCTTCTGACTTGCAAAGAGAACCCACTTCTTGTTACAGGACTGCTCTTGTCAACTCTACAGTAAGCAGGTGAATGGTTGTTATGTTTCTTTTATTCTTTTCCCAATACAAAAGGAAGAAAGAAGGTCATGGGGGGTGAGCCTCTTACCGACCCTGCTGAAAGAGATTCTGTTCAATATTGGCTAACGTATCTCCTCAGCATGAGATCCTGGGGAGCTGGAAGGGTGCTGTGTCTTCTTTATAGTGCATACCACACTGCTAAATGTACAGCAAGTATCAACCGAGCTGCATGAGTCATCCGGCCCACTTAGTGTGCAGTATTGCCTCTCCGTTACCTCAAGTCAATGTTCTTATCCAGATTCGAGAGTTTGTACATAACAGTTACAGGGCAGTCTATCAGGTAACTGGGTTCACAGCCCACTCAGACACTTGATTAAGATTCAAATTGACATATTCTCTCTCTCTCTCTCTCTCTCTCTCTCTCTCTCTCTCTCTCTCTCTCTCGACCAAAAATGTAAAGAATAGTTAATAAGCTTAGTCCCTGCCTCACAGGAGATGAAAATGTGATCCTTTGCTAGCTCAGACAAAATCCTCCATGCTACATTAGGCTTGATAGCAAATTTTGTACTTGCAAGCTTTTATCAAAACTCTATCTGAAATCTTAATAATGCAGGAAGGTGGATAAAGTCTCTTCTCTGTTCAGGTTTACATCAACAGAAACAGAACTAATTCCTGATTTGAAACTCAGCACTTAGGCCAGGATCTACAATAGCATTTGGAAAGCCCCGAAGAAGATGGAAAGAACCCGAGCTACACACACACACACACACACACACACACACACACACACACACACTCCTGAATGAAAATCTTAACTTTAAAATTAAAAATTATATTCATGAGCAGCAATAAGTTCCTTGAATTTTCAATATCAGTCACCTTAAAGAACATAAAATATGGGCTGCCAAGATGGATCAGTTTTACCAACTTTGCCCTGCACCATGAGTAGCCAAGTTTGGTCACCAGCATCCATGTAAAAACAAACAAAAAATGTTTGTGATAGCATGTACCTGTGCTGCATGTGATAGCCCAGTGCTGCAAAAGCAGACACATGGGGTTCCCTGGGGCTTGCTAGTCACCTAATGTAGCTGAATCCGTGAGCTGGAGAGGCAACGAGTGTCTTGAAAATCCAGGCGGTGACTAGAAATACATATCAATGATAGAAAGCCTGCCTTGTATCCATGTAACCCTAGGTTCAAATTCCCAGGCCCCCAATATAAAACACAAGCAATGTGGAGAGTTAATAAGAGAGCAGCTATCTCTGACCTCCACAAAAACACTTGTATATACATGTACAAATGCACTTATGCACACACGTGTATACACACACACACACACACACACACACACACACACACACACACACACACGGGAAATACACATTAAAGAAAGTATCAGATTTGCATTTAAGTTAAGAAGAAAGATCTACCCTTCTGTCCAAATCAACAATTTTCTCGTCACTGGCTATGAGACTTGAAAGTTTAAAAAATGTCTTTAGCTTTATGTTTTCTTGTCTTCAAAACGCAGTGTATAAAATCTATTCTCTTAAACTTACTGGTTGCTTTTGAGGGTCAAGATCAATAAGATTGATTCCTCTACCCCAGCTTCCAGTGTTCTAGCTCACATAATAACACTATGGGGTGTATTGTTTAGTTGTTCCAAATATTTGCAGCTTCTCTTCAGGAAAGAATTATAGTATTCAGTGCATTGACATCAGTTTTGGTCATCTGTCTTGCTGTGGCCAACGCATAACGGAATGGCAATCTCACATATTACTATAAAATGGCAGCTTTTGGAGCACTTATGTGGGTCTGCTCTTCTTTTCTCTCTGGAGCAAGACTCTGAGTCTTTATTTAACCTACACCTTCGAGCTTCAGCCTAGAAATTTAATAGATAGATGTGTGTATGTGTCCTATATGTGTGAACATGCATAAGTGTATAATTAATGTCTGTTGTCAGCCACTGAGATATTTAAAGCAGTTGTTATTAAAGCAAAAATCTAGCCAAAACTGATGGATACACATGAGAAACTCCCAGTCAACTTCAAATTTCACCTAAGTATCGCCTAAACTTAACTGACCCAGTTTCCTTGGAAAACATACCACCCACACACAAAAAATACTTGCTAGACTTTTACTAAATTAGCCCTTTCCTTATCATGTATATTTAATAAATAATTATTTTAACAATTTATTTTATGTCACATAGAATTATCATGATATCATAATGTGATTTGATTCTTTGATAAAGAAAACAAATAATTTGAAATAATTTGATAAGAACAAAACAGGGAAATGTTTCGAAGTTTGTAAAAAAAATAATGACATACATATAAAAGTGTTTTAATAAAATAAATGTGTATTTGTTGATACTAATTTACCCAATTGTATATTTTTGAGACTTGCCCTATATCATAAGATATTGGGCTCAGGATTGTTTAAAATATATAATATAGAATAATCCAGAAGGCCTTAATATTTTACAAGGAAATCATCACATGTGCATTAGAAAGCAACATATCCCAATGATTGTAAAAACCAATACATTTTTCTGTGTCAAGTTTTTTTTAAACAATTGTTTACTTTTATATACATTGGTGTTTTGCCTGCATGTCTATATGGAATAGTTGAATCCACTGAAACTTGAGTTACAGACAGTTATGAGCTACTATGTGGGTTCTGGAAACTGTACCTGGGTCCTCTGAAAGAGTAGTCAATGCTCCTAAGCACTGAGCCATCTATCTCTCCAGCCCCCTGTGTCAAGAATTTTAAGATTTAACATTTTTTATTATTTATGTGTACATATATGTCTGTACTCCCACATGCAGGTGCCAGTAGAGGCCAGAAGAGGGCATCAGATATCCTGATACTAGAAATTCAAGTTGTAAGCCACCTGACATAGGTGCTGGAAACTGAACTCTGGTCATCTACAAAAGCAGCTTGCACTCTTAACCACTGAGCCATCTCTCCAGGATCACTACTATAACATGTAAATCAAATATTTTCTAAAAATGGAGAAGGTTCCAGACACACAAGAGCTAAACTTACAGATCCAGGTAGATGATGTCATCTCTACTTAATTTGGTGCTGATATAGTTTAGTTTGTACTTTTACCAAATCCACAATAGCAGGCCCATTACTCCAGAGGCTTACCATAAAGAAATAGAATAGTAACTCTGGAATATTATATTTTGGTCATTGAAGCTCTATTTAAATGGATATCCCTCTGATTAGAAGCCTTCTTGTCACACACTTTTACTTTTTAATAATCTCAGCAGCCTTCTTTGCTCTACCAACAATCAATTCATCAGGCTCAAAAAACTGTCCAAGTGATGGCACTGCCCATACAGCCACACATATCCAGTTCTTTAGAAAACTCCTGATTTAACTAGATGTGGCAATGTTCGTTTCCTTCACATGGAGAAAAACCTCATCACAGTCAAAGGGGTGATGACAAACCTCAGAAACCTACCCCACCATACCAACTCCATGCCCACCCCATACCACCACCCCAACCCACCATGAGCAGGGAATGCTGTTCAAAGACAGGCTGCCACTGCCAATCAGTGTGTTGCCAGGCCACCAGGAATAGCTACATTTTAACTTACTAGTCCAGTTTCAAGATGAAGAGAACACAATGCAGCACCGTCAAGTTACCCTGCTACAGCCATCAGGGAAGAACACCTGTTCCTTGGAGATTGTTTGTAGAGTGAAATAGCCCCAGGTAAAGGGGGAGTTGTAAGTCAGTCCACAGATGTTGTGCCTTGAATAGTTTTGTGTCCCCAAAAGTCATATATTGAAACCTAATCACTAAGGTGCCTATATCAGAAAATGTACTTTGGTGGGGAGTGTGACTTAGGTTCTATATGCACCGTGTGCATCAGTAGGATTAGTATCCATATGAACGATGACCTCAGAAAACTGAACCATCCTTTCTAATGTGTACAGACAGAAGAAGAGCTGCCATGAAAAAGTAAGCCTTTACCAGACTCCAAATTAGCCAAGGCCTTGATCATAAATTGCCAACTCTCCAGATTATGAGAGGTAATTATTTACTACTTATACCCTGTGGCCTACAGTTTTCTGTTACAGCAGCCTGCAAAGATTAAGACAACAAACATGTCCTTAGGGGCAGACATTCTATGTGACTCAACATTGCTTCTAGTGTGTATCCCACTTATACTTCCTCAGAAAAAATGACTAATCATCAACTGAGTGACTGTCCAAGTGAACAACACAGCATATTTGAACAGTGATTTTCTTTCAATAGCACCATAGACTACCAAGCAAATGAATGATTTAACAGAAAGCTAAATTATATGAGTACCATTGCTTGAAAAATCTAGCATTTTTTATTTAATTTAATTTTTTTTTTTTTACTTATTCACTTTACATCCCACTCACTAACCCTCTCCTGGTCACCACCTCCCACAATCCTTCCCCCATCCCTTCTCTCCTCCTCTGAGCAGGTGGGGGCCCCCTGGATATCACTCCACCCTGGCACTTCATGTTTCTGCAAGGTTA
Organism: Uromys caudimaculatus; assembly: GCA_028551405.1. Classification (NCBI taxonomy): domain Eukaryota; kingdom Metazoa; phylum Chordata; class Mammalia; order Rodentia; family Muridae; genus Uromys; species Uromys caudimaculatus. The sequence goes on along the minus strand of CM052706.1, from coordinate 86,083,914 downwards.
GGCGCATCCTTTCCCACTGAGGTCAGACAAGGCAGACCAGCTAGAAGAACATATCCCACGTACAGGCAACAGCTTTGGGATAGTCACCCCTCCAGTTGTTTGGGACCCACGTGAAAACCAAGCTGCACATCTGCTACATATGTGTGAGAGACCTAGGTCCAGCCTGAGTATGTGCTTTAGTTGGTGGTTCAGACTCTGAGAGCCCCAAGGGTCTAGGTTAGTTGACTTTGCTGGTCAATCCAACCACAAAATTTTCAAACAAAATTTATCCTGTCTACAAGAAATGCAAGCACAGTTGGGTGGAGCAGAGACTAAAGGAATGGTCAACCCCAGCCCAACTTGAGACCCATCCCATGGGCAAACACCAATCCCTGAATCTATTGATGATATTCTGTTATGCTTACAGACAGGATCCTAGCTAGCATGGCGTCCTCTGAGAGGCCTCACCCAGCAGCTGACTCAGATAGATACAGACACCCACAGCCAAACAGTAGATGGAGCCTGGAGACTCTTATGGAAAAATAAGAAGTATGTGACCCCAAAGGGGATAGGAACTCCACAGGAAGACCAACAGAGTCATCTAAGTTGAAAAAGCTAACATTTTAATGGCAGTAAAAAAATTTCTTCTATTTGTAGCCACCACATAAGGTCCACTGGACACATATATCTTCCAGTAAGATCTCTTGCAACTTCTCTCAGTCTCTGGGTCTCCAGATACCATGTCAAGGGCAAAGACTTTCAATGTCTGTTCTGCAACCCATTAGTTTGATTTGTTGTAAAGCCAGTTCAATGGGAGGAAGCCAAACTAAAATATAGGACAGGATGTGATAGAGTAGGGAAAAATATTAGTTTTACACATAGTAAATAATCTGGTCTGTATGTACAGGTGGCTTACATGCACAGATGTGCTTGTGTATTTGCTTGTCTGTCCTATTATAATTAAAACATGGTTATTTGTGAGTTGATATAAAATATTTGAAAATAATTAGTACAGATAAAAAGCTAGGAAGACCTGATGAATGCATGTCTCCCATTGCCGGCTCTTCAGATTTGAAAAAAAATGACTCTACCATTTATAGCACTGTTTTTTTATCCATAAAAGCAAATTATTTGGATTAAAATTTCAATGAAACACTGTAGAAGTAATGTTTATTTGGAAAGAAAGATCCATGCAGAAATATTTCTCTTTCCCACTTTTACCATTTTGGTTAACACAGAGATATTTTAGAATAGTATAACCTTCTTCGCCTCATCATTGTACTCCTAGCCATCAGATTTCCCCTACCAGATATTATATTCCTTAAGAACTAAAAGGATCAGTTATCACTCACAGATGCTTATTGTAATCCTTTTTGAAAAACAGTGGGAGTAAATCTTTAAACATTGGACAATTCTTCAAGCAATGAATAACCCCGGACCTCATGAAGCTTACATTCCAGACAAAGAGGGCCATTAAAAGCAAATGAGTCAGGACCAAGAGCTGAAGTGTTTAGGAAAATATTAACACACAGGTGTATGAGACAGAGTGATGGGTGGAAAGAGCTGAGGGTTTAGGCAGGAAGCTTAGAAGTCTTATTCTGGTATAGTTACGTATAAATGTGCTCCACACATCTGGTGACACAATAAATAAATCCTTAATAAATCAAGATTTTAAAATGAATGGAGAGAAAAGCAAGTAGACTTTATAATTAAGTGACAGAATGGACTAGAACAGACTCTTTTGAATTCCTTCAGTGTCTGCAAAGTGACTAAAAATCTTGAGACAGGGTAGGGAGGGAGATCAAGATTTAGTGGAAGCCATGCTTAAAGTCACGCTTATTCAAACAGGCTGTAAAATCCAGAACAACAGATGACTGTCATCCAATCTCTGCAGTGCTGTTTCATGTTAATTGTCAGCACAGACATGTCCCTAGAGGCTATATCTTTAGTGGCCAAAGGACCTGTCAAGGTTGATGTTTCAACTTTGAAACAGCTTCCAATACACCAGATGGAGTTCTTTGGGAAAACAGTGAAGGTTCGCTGAGAGATATTTCTAATTCTAAATGAAAACAGACCCACAGAGATAGAGCTCAGCCCAATTCAAAAGGGAGTGAGATTTCAAAGGTCTCCAGTTCAGAAGGCTGTGAATACTGGTGTCATTTATTCTGGGTTTACTAGGTGTATATTGGGTATGCTAGGGCTGTGTAGACTAACAAGGGGAAGAAAAAAATGAACATTTATCTAGAACATGTGCTTTTTCTATTTCTGATGAGGCTGTGTCCCAAGAAACTCATTCTATGTTGTAAACATCATAATTGAAATGAATATCATATATCCAACCTAACAAACACCATGACCTAGCATGGCCTGCGTTGTGTGCTTTGAAAATCACAGTGACATGTAATTGGTCAAAACCAGATAACACCAACCCTATTCTATATCAAAGTGCTGAGTGCTGTGTAACTTATTAAAGACTGAATTTAATGTAAAATCATAGATGCTTACACAGTAAATTTTTATAGTGTCACAATATATGAAACTCTTAAGTGGGTCCATTATAAATCAAGAACTCCTGTTCTTGTTCTGATGACATCTTATGGAACCACTCCCAAGACATATAAGTGGGGATATTTATAAACAGGATCACTCACTATTCACCACATCAATACTTGCTTTATCTTTTTAGGTACATATTGGCTGCCATTGTTCAACCTATTTTGCCATTACATGCATGTCACTTGATAAGAATTCTGCCCATTGGAATCAATGTCAAAGTTACACATATAACCCCATAAGCCTGATCCTTCAATGACCTCTGCATCTACTGTTTGACATTCTCTGCTTCCTCTGCAAGATGGTACTCCTGGTAACCTTGGAAACCTCATGTAGAAGGTGAAGGACCATCCTGGAGATTCCATCTCTGGACAAGCCCTGACGCAGGCACCATTGACAACCAAAGGACCATACTGATGTAACACAGTTACTGAAGGATAGCTATTGCTCACTACAAACATTTGGTGATTTGTGTGTTGTGCAAACTATTGTTCCTCTAATTTTTAATTAGTACCCTTAATAGGTACTATTAATAGTGCCCAGCATAATTCAACCAAAAATATGTTGCGGTTGCCAATAACTAAAATGGATTAGAAAGATGGGGATATCTGCTACAAAATACCAAAATATTTGGATAAAATACCACTGTTAGCGACTTCTAAATCTCTACTGAACTGGAGCTCTAGAAGGAATGAACAGAGAGCCACAATTCTTCATGGTTCCTCTATTTACACCAAGAAAGAAATGGGCTCAAAAGGATACATTTTACTCTCCAAGGAAATGAGGGAAAAACAAAAAGCAAATCAACAATAACCATTACCTAAAAAAAAAAAAAAAAAAGTTCAGCAGGCCATAACCTTCCTTACAAAGTCTTCTCTATGGTGCCACTGAGAGTTGGGTGCACATAGAAAGGAAGAAATCTTCTAAGCCTCTGAGCTGCTCTACTATATCTTTGTACATGGCAAATGATGCTTGAGCAGGATTTTAAAGACTTTGTAGCCAAAGAAATCCTGAACTTATGCTAAAAAGGCCAATGGCTTTGAATCAAAGGCTACGCACTCCAACTTGAAAAATCAGACAGTGGGCTGCATAATTTACTCCGTCCTAAGGGGAGTTTGGTCAACAACAACAACCATACCAGATGTGACCATGGAAGATATTGCACTGAAGGATGAGGCTAGCCAGCATGGAAGACATTGCACTAAAGGATGAGGCCAACATTCTCTACTGGAGTCTTTTTCCAAGTGATGGGGTAAACATATCACTATCAACAGAGACTAGTAACCTTTCTAGCTCACTTATTTTCCTAATTAAGTGTTTAATGATGACAAGCATACCCTACTAGCCCATTTTAAAATACAAGGAAAAAAGGGGCAACTGCAAAGCACTTTTCTGTGCGAATTCATGGCTAGTCGCGAGGGATAAAAGAAAAGTATGGCTAAGTAATCTTGAACTTGGAGCAGGATCCAATGTTTGAAACAGACTCTGAGTTTTCTGCCTTGCGGCTACCTTGATGTTGTACACAAGTGAAGAACAAGGCAACACATGTTGTACCTATGAGTGTCCACCAAATCCAAAGTCAATCCCTAATTTTTCATACCATTAGGCTAGACTCCTTTACCCAGACAGTGTGTCAGGTCAATAAGGTAACTGTATTTTGAACCAAAGGTTATGATAAAATTACTGCTAGTGTGATCCCTAAAAGTCTCCTGCACATGCTCTGTTATGCTTGCTCCTCCTCTCCTGGCTAAAGGTTAATGTTCAGAGACCCTTAGATTCCAAATGTGTAAGCTGCCAATGGCAGAACATTCCTTATCCTGGGTCAATAAGTAACTATGTGGAAGGCAAAAAGAAGTACAGCTTGGCATTGATGAGCAAGCAAGACGGGAGCATTTAAGTTTAGAAATTTTTCAATTTTGTTTTAGAAAATATAACATTATGTACTTCTAAATTTTAATGGACATAATCTAGGTGGCTTTACATAAATAAGGTCAGTGTTAAACCTCTAAACCCCAATCTTAATTGTTCCTATTGTTCCACACCATCATCCATCATTGAAAAGCAAAAGTCCTGTGTCAGGATAAATGGACTAATCTTTTCCTGTCTTCAGATATTGGGTACAGGTTTCCTTTCAGGTAGTATGGTTGGAAAAATATTTATCAATAACTAAAGAACCAGTCTGGACCTAATAGAAAAAAATCCAAATTTGAGTGTGCCCTGCAAGTTAATGAGAAGCCACCCTCTGCTCCATGTGCTGATCCAGAGAGATTCTTTGGGTAAATGAAAGTCATAAGCCATTTGATCCTGAGAGTTTTTCTGCCGAAAGGTAAGACTGGGTCCTTTCTTTGCGTTAAATCTTGCCTTGATTAAATTGGTTCTTTCTCTTAGTGAGTTTCCAAAGCACTGAGTTACTAACAAGAAAAGATTTTAATAAGGTCCTAGATTTTTAAAGCCATAGGCAACGCAGCCTGGGCCTTTTATGATGTGTAATGAATAAAAGAACTCAAATCACCGCTTTTAAAAACCATCCATCTAAGAATTATAATAATCCCCTTTATCCTACCCTCCTCTTCTGTCATTTTCTATGTTCCCAATGTCACCTGCTTGGAAGAGCATGTATTAAAGGAAAAGAAACACCATTTCTGACAGGAGATGGACCTGGCTGGGAGGCACCTCTCTCCACAACTGCTCTTGCAATTCAGAGTGTGTCCCTCAGTTCTCAAGTTTCCCTAGCCTGTCCTCTTCCCTTCCAGGGCTGGGATTGTAGCTACTCTCCATTCTCTGCCCCTCATCCTCACTCTTCCCCCTTCCTTCTCTTTGTACTCTCTTTCTCTTGATCTTTGTAAAAGGGAAACACTATGGCAGGGAGGAGCACAGCTTACTTTCCAATCAGGACAATTCCCAGGATACAGAACAAACAGAAGCCGTCCCAACCCTGCCTAGTGATAGCAATCACTGCCTCAAAAATTTCACCAACCCAAGCCCCCAGCATATTGTCATAGACTTCCTTTCCTCTGGGGCTGATGGACAGTCTAGGCATAATTTCAAGCTGCAGGGTAGATATTTTTTAGTTCTCTTTTTGATTGACTTTTCTTCTCTTTTCCAGGGCCCTGGGCACATAGGGGGTGATCTGAATTAAAATAGACCAGTTCGCAAATTGTATCTAGCACCTAAAACATTGGAGAATCCAACCAGGAAAAAAAGCAAGAGATGACATGTATCCCCGCTGGTCGTCTCTTGCCATAAACACACAGCAGAGGTGCTTGGGAACAAAGAATAAGCAGAACATCTCCGTAAAAGTGTTTTTATTTCAAGTGTGGAACAGCTTCCAGCCAATGGGTCACCCCATCAGCTGAGAAAGAAGCGCCTGCAGAGAGCATCAAGACCACTCCACCCAGTAACTGGAGTGGGAGAGATGGAGAAGAGACCTCGAGGAGCTTGGGCTGTCGCCCTGCGAATCAGACAGCTACTTGGTCACACAGAGCCACACTGGAAGTTCTTGGAGGAAAACGTATTTCATACCTAAGACACAGGCAGGCTGGACATGGGACCAACACTCTAAATCTTCCTTCTCCCAGTCTTACCGGGTGGCCTTATCAAACTTACAGTGAAAAAGAAATATATTGTTAGTAAGTCACTCAAACTATTCAATATTTGTCCATCTTTTGGGAGGGGGGATGAAACAGGATCACACTATGTGGAGCTGGTCTGAAGGTTGCTATGGAAAAAAGACTGGCCTCAAAGTCATTGCAATCCCCTTACCTCTGCCTCCTGAGTGCCGAGACTGGAGGCATGTGCCACTACATCTGGCTTAGCCATCTCATTCTTAAGGTTTAATCCATATTTGCCAAATTTCCTCTTGTTTCTGTTGATCGAAACAGATAAATCCCAAGAAGGATCGATGTTGTTAAAGGATTAAGTTATTTAATTATAATACACACCAAACACACACCCTACATCCAGAACGACTACATCTACTTGAAGGAATGAAAGGAAGCAGTGATTGTGTACAGGACACCTGCCAAAAGTGCTGGGAATCTGCTGGGAATCCGTAGCACACAGACTCGCATGGACTGTCTCCATTAGCCCTCACTCTTTGTAGTCCTAATGTCTCCTCAATGCTTGCTTCCATTTCTGTTAGAAAGGTTCACTCTGCATTTTACCGATCTTCCTTTTTTCCAAGCAGCAAACAGACTGTCTCAAGAACCGCTTCAAGTCCCTTTCTGTTAATACACCCAGAGCACAGAAAGCTGCTTGGTAACACTGCATTAGCTCAATAGATGGTTGAGAACTAAATATGTAAATTAATGAGGTGGTTTCCCATTGTTTTCTGAAAGGGCGCTGAAAACTCAGTCCATTTCGACAAACAATGTTGAAAACCGGGGTAGTTACCTATTTGCTTTTACAGTTTGTTGTTGATTTTTTTTTTAACCACATAATTAAATCATCACAAACCAATTTGGGGGACATAAATCACGAGAGAGAATTCAGTTCTGTTTCTTTCTTGAAATTTTTCATTTTCAGTTCAGTGTTTGCCAGATAGACATTGGATTTATCTAGCAGGACCAACGGCATTGGGTATATCTAGCAGGACCAACGGCATTGGGTGTATCTAGCAGGACCAATGCAATAACGACATCTAGCATGGACTCGCCTATAAACTTCAACATCTTTGAGGCTCTTTGAAAGATAATAAATCAGCCTTATTCTTGAAATGCTATATATGAGTTTGCTGAAAGCTTACCTACTTTTTCCGGTCTGACCATCAATCCAGGAAAAATGATCGATTCCCATTTCAGAGATGTAGGAAGAGAAGCAACTAAAACACTCAAATATTTCATAATACCTGGACTTTTTTCTTTTGACATCAATTGCTTATGATTTGTGCTCCTCTTGGGTTGTTTTTAATATGTAATGCATGTAATTTCAAATTAGTAAATGCAGGGTTAATCTTAATTGTCTGCTCGGTTGGACTGAGAAGCACCTCAGACATAAGTAAGGTACACCTCAGTGCTTTGTCAGTGAGAGTGTTTCCAGTGATGGCCACATTGGGAGACCTCTGAAGGAGTGAGTTGTTTAACTCGGTGATAGCTTCATAGGAAGGAAGGATCACTGAGTCGATATGAAAGACAGAAAGGAAGTTCTAATTAGAGGAAGTGGGTTCGTGGGGACCTGGCTTCCACTGGCCTTCCACACTTTCCTGTCTCCTCCTTCCTCTACTTCTTAGATACAAAGATGAGCAGCTTTCTTGTCACATATTCCTGTTACCACAGTGCTCTGCTCAAACACACAGGGCCAAATGACCAAGAACTGAGTACTTTGAAATTATGAGCTAAAATAAACCCTTCTTTCCCTGAGTTATTTCTGTCAGATATTTGGTCACAGTGATAAGAAATGTAAATGATAAAACACAAAATTGTTTTGAATCTAAAGGGGCTAATTAAGACACGACTCAGTTTACCCAGTAGCAATAATGCTATAACCTATCTTTCTGCCACCTCTTGTTTCTGTATCTTAATTAATATGTACAAAGAACACTGAGTTGCTTGGCCTTACATATTCACAAAGGGCTATTATCAGTAATTGTCTTTTAGTAATTAGATGTCACCAGGTCCATTATCATATCTATAGACTTGGGAATAGTTGAGCTATAATGTTGGAGTTTAAAGTGTTGCCAAATGTGGATGTCAAATGTCTTTCAATGTCATGTCCTCTTCTGGGCATGGAGAATGACATCTTAATACTGCCTTCTGGGCAACTTTTAGTTAATTATGAGACAAGTGGGTCTCAAGCAGCTTTAAACAATAACTCCTTATTGGATTACTTGACAATGAATTAATGGCCACAAAGCGATTTACTGATCATATCTTAATTAATTACAGCCAAATGACAGAGCTTTGTAACTTCTTCAGTTTCATCTCTGTAACACATATGGGCTATCCATCACCTTGGCCAGAGGTCCTCTTAATTTTCAAAGGCCCACAATATCAAAACACCTTACATAAACACACAGGGCTCTGCTGAAACTTACATCTTTAAAATTTGGTAAGTTCCTCTGTGAACTGCTGAGAATACCATTGCCTAGGACCTTTAAGTATCAATCTAAGATATAAGTCTTGAATCTGATAGGTCCAATAAATGGATTTTATATAGACTGACTTTGGAAGCAGACTGGGCGTGGTAGGGTGAACCATATTTCATGCTGGTCCAACTTGTCTTTCTGGGTATCAGTGTACAACATCAGCAATCAAGGCCTATTTTTGCTCCACTCCTAGGCCTGTTGAATATTAAAGAGATTGCATCTGAGAAGTCTCTTGGCTTCACAGAGTGAACAAACCTGTGCATGCTCCCTAAATATGTTCCCAACCATGCCACCCCTTAGCACATAATCTATAAGCTTCCTCGGCATGTATGAGTCCACATGAAAAGAAGGAATTAGGCCAAAATCCAGAGAAAATATGTGCTTTGCAACTGCATGTCAGGGGCCTGTTTTGCCAGTTATTATGTGTCCCAGTTAAAGGGTTTCCAGGTCATACACACTCAAGCGTGCAGGTAGGAACTAGGTCAAACATGTTAGCATATTTGAAACTCAAGAATGTCTCACAGACTTCAGTACACTAATGTGTACCACAATTCTCCAAGCTCTAGTTACATAAACAACATTCAGCAGACACATATTGATAAAACATGGGTACTTCTAGTTTGGAAACTAAAACAGAAAAAAGCAGAGTCTAGTCTGATTGCATGGAGCCCTGCCATCCCCCTGTGGTGGCTTAGGGAAGCAGGGAGTAGGGCAAGAAGCACAAATCTTATTAGCCAGAGTAGCTCTAGTGGATTTTTCCCTTCTGATTTTATTAACTTTCATTCCATGCTGATAGATAATATATTTTTTTTCCAGAAGAACAGAGTCTCTGACCCAAACAATTTGAAAGCTGTTGATGTTCCCTCTTTCTGCTAGCCTTTCATAAGGTTAATATTTTGAAGATAAATAGGGATAAAATATTGATATCATTAGCTTTCTTGCAATCTCTAGTTTCATTTTCTGACATGGGTTCGGGAACCCATGTTTTTTGACCTATGCTATTGTTCTATCCATTTTCAATTCTCTCCTAATGGCCAACACTGAGACACACCGTTATTTCTGAAATAATCTTTACCTGGCCAAATAAATCATGTGCGTCCTCATCCTTCACATTCTAGAAGTCAAATCTCAGTTCACTCAAGGTTTGCTTCTCTATGTCCTTCCTGCTGGCCACGGAACCTTCTTCTGACTATGGAGAACACTTGAAAGAGAGCTCCTTCCTGGAATATCACTCTAGCTGTCCCCTGAGAGTCTTTCTGAGAACCATTCTTTAGCTTTTACGTTCATGATTTGTTTTTCTTCATAAATTATTTGGTGGCATAATTGCATGTAAGGGACCACATATGGAGAGTCTGTGTACTGTACTATCAATGGTTATCTGTGAATGAAAATCAGTCTATCTCTTCTTCCTCCCTTTTCTTCTTCCCTCCATTCCTCCCTCTCTCCCTCCCTCAAAGCAGCTCACACTGGGTTCTATTGCAAAAATTCCTACTTCATTGGTTGGCAGATTTTTATAGTAGCTAGTAAAAAAAATAAATAAATAATTCAAACCTGTCCCTTTGCCTTTGACAATATTAGCCTTCACTAAATATGGTTAAGGAAGCATTTAATCATGTCATGCAAGTACAATGTTCAAGCAGCTATATACGTTTGGAGTAACTAGTGAATTAGTCAGTGGGGGCTGGCAAGAGCTTAAAATCAACCTTTTATTTCCATGGTGCGGGGGAAACAGTTACTCGTGGATGCTGTAATTTCAGCTGCCTAAGGCTACAGAAGCGGTACGCACCTGAGAGATTGGTAGAGCCCAGTCTGAGGAAAGAGCCATTTGGCATGGGTAGGATAGCTCTTGCATAACATACACCAGCTCATTGTTCTCACAATAGGAAGAGCAGATGCTCTTGGGAAATTTGGCAGTATAACACATGGAGAGAATGAAGCCCCGGCACTGAAGGCTTATGATAGTAAACTGTTAAGCTTAGCTGTTTTGGTTTAGTGTTTTTTTCCATTCCATTAAAAATGCAGCAAATAAAGCTGCCATTTTCCAATCCTACCAAGTGGCAGCAGGGTGTGGGGGGCAGAGGGCAATCCATGTGCTTCTGAAGAGATGGGTTCTTGAGGCTCAGCATGTGATAAACCAGATATATTTGATTTCCAATATGCATGTATGTAGAGAAGGCTTCCAATGGATGGTGCTGATGAACGGTGCTGACTTTTATCTTCAGTATCTAGCACTTGTGGGGTTGTTCACCCCTGTGCTCAGGAGTGAAAGTAAATGTCAGAAAGATTAGTGGCCATATACTACCCACACACGTGGACATTTTTCATTCTTGGTGTATTCTTCATGCTGCTATTCATTTAGGTAACCGTTGTGGGAAATTAGATGGACCTGTGCTTCAGAGGGAGTGAAATTATGGAAGTCTGTGCCCTGTCATCAGCAGGGATTTTTGCTGGGATTGTTTTCAATGCAAAACACTACTTACCAGTTTGCTTTGCTCTGCCTATTGGAAACAGGGGCCAAAGAAGTCTTCGTCTTACGTATTCTGGAACTATGTCCTTGTTTATGGGTCTGGGAACTCCAGAGAGCATATTGGACGTTTACTATTTATGCTACTACTTGGATCCGTTCATGGTGGAATGTGGTGAGTACTGAACTGAGAACCGGAGGGGAGGAGTTAAAGAGTTGGCTGGGAGATGCTCATCTGAATTATCTCTACGTTAATCACAGAGAAAAAACTGCCATCCGTGAGGGGGAAAGAAGCATGATAGAGCATGGGAACGTGTTATTCTTGGGTGATATCTGTTCTGCAGAACAAGCTCCATACCCTGGCCAACTAGGAGCCAACGCAAACAGAACAAGCCCTCCCAGCATCCGCTCTCACTGTTTCAGTTCTACCCCATTAAACACTGTGGAAGCCACACTAAATCATACTTAGGAATTTCAAGTGAAACCACTATAAAGAGAGGTCTCATGGATTAAGAGCACGTGTTCTCCTTCCCACGGACCCAGACTTGATGATTCTCATCCCCCAGATGGTAGCTTAAGGCCATCTATAACTCCAATTCCAGGGAATCCAATGTCCCCACTCTGGCTTCCTAGGCATGAGGCAAGCATGTGTTGCTTAGATATATATATATATATATATATATATATATATATATATATATATATATATATATATATATATTATATATATAGGCAAAACACTCATACAAATAAAACAGTAAAATAAAAATTGGGGGGAAAGGAGAACAGCAAGCCAGCAACACCTATCACTAGTAGAAATGCCTTTAAAGGTCGCTTCTTTGTGAACAGAAGAGAGTCAACTGCACACCATTCCAGCTGATCTGCACTGATGCTACTTGGAACTTATTTTTCTATATGATAGACATGCTCTGCTCACTGGTGGAGCTGGATTTTTCTCAGTCATCTCATCTTGACTAGGCCACACTACAAAATTCTCCAAAGCAAATGACAGAAGACTCCGAGAGTAGAGCTTTCTTCTTCTCCCACTGACTATAAAAATGTAAAATCTCACTCCAAAAATCCACTCCCCCTACAACTTCTTCCTATCAAGTGGCAAAATCAGTGAGCTTAGCATCCTCAAATCTGACCCTTATCTTCCCCCCAAACAGGGACACTTATGAGGAAGGACATCCATAGCTCCCATACACTCCGGGCTGAAACGCACAAAACACAGAACCCCCGCTGATAAATTTATCCACTTATATGTGGCAGAGGAGGGCCTTGTTGGCCATCAGGGGGAGGAGAGGCCCTTGGGCCCGAGGGTGTTAGATGCCCCAGTGTAGGAGAATGCTAGGGAGGGAAGATGGAAGTGGGGGGGGGGGGGCGGATACCCTCATAGAGACAAGGGGAGAGAAAGGGGATAGGGGGTTTCCAAAGTGGAGACCCGGAAAGGAGGAAACATTTGAAATGTAAATAAAGTATCAAAAAACTAAAATTAAAAAAAAAAAGAATTTTTCCACTTCTTTTCCTTTGTGATATATAAAGCCAAGTTTCTATACACTTACCCTAAATCAAGACATTGACGTTTGTATTACCTGAAGGAACAAAAATTCAATAGGGAGAGCAGGAAACCATATTATCTAGCCATTTCCTAGGGTCAAGCTGGACCAGCTTACAACTGAATTATATACAGTAGAAGTAAGACACACACCTGAAAGTTGAGGGAGAACCGTGCCGGGACTTGGCAAACTGAAGGAAGTGTGGCATAAGGGAAGAACACACCAGAAACATGCACAAAATAGTCATGATGTTCAACCTTTCACAGCTTTAATCTCTTTTGGGACATGTTTCCTTTCCCCACCTAAATGTGAAAAGTTTTGCAGATCAGATGACAAAGTAACTACCTCTTACTAAGTATAAAGAGTTAAGAATCTTGCAGATCTTGTGCTTGCCCTCAGAAAATGAGCGCGCTCAATATCCCATTGGATTTCAACTCTCAAGGATGGAAAGTAGGTGGATATTTTTGTTTGTTTGTTGTTTGTTTGTTTGTTTATTTGTTGGAATGATGGACTTTTAAATTTACATTTCAGTGGTTGTCTTAGTCTCTTTCTTGTTGCTTGATAGAACATCTGGCCAAACGCAACTTAAGGAGAGGAAGACCTATTTTAGCTCACAGTTTAAGGTATCATGGAGAGGAAGTCAAGGCAGCAGGAACTAGAAGTGGTCAGGCACATTATCTCAGCAATCATAAGCAATAAACACATGCTCAGCTCATTTTTACTGTTTTATGAAGATTCCTTTCCAGGGAATGATCTCACCCACAATCAAGATAGGTCTTCCCATATCAATTAATATAATCAAGATAATACTCCAGAGGCGCACCTAGAAGCCCATCTCCCAGTTGACTGTGTAGCTTGCCACAATGAAAACTGGCATTATTAACCATCACAATGGTTTACCCAAAATGATGTCTTTGAAACTGGCAGGATCAAAATCTGAATCCAGGTAGTCAGTTTCAAGAGCACAGGCTCACCTCCCGTCTCATGATGCACATTGGGGTGGTTTACATGAGAGTGGCTTTCGTAGGTTCAGTGTTTGAAACTTGGTCCCCAGTTGGTGTAACTGTTTGGGAAACATTTGGATGTGTGGCCTTGTTGGACAAAGTGAGATTTGAACTTGTAAAAAATCCATACCATTCTTAGTTAGCTGTTATTCTCAGCTCTCTGCCTCATGATTGTGTCTTAAAATATGAACTCTCAGCTACTGCTTCATCATCACGTTCCTGCCTACATGCTGCCAGGCTCCATACTTTGATGGTCATGAACCTTCTGAAACTGTAAGACCCCCCCCCGAAATAAAAACCTCATTACCATAGGTTGACTTGTTAGCGCAACAGCCGAAAAATGGCTAAGAAACATATTTTTTCTATGTGCCTTTCAGATGTTATACCATGGTCATAGAATAGCAAATTACCATCAGGAATTCACATGCAAACAACAAAGTTAGTGCTGACTCATGTTCTGGTTCTCCATAAGACAAATGTCATGGGATTAATACCATGATAATAAAGTATATCTGTCTTTAAAGTGTACCAGGATACAAACATTTTGGATAAATAATAAGTTGGAGAATGTATGATTTGGTCATAATTCACTCATTTAACTTATTCACACATCCAAACACATCATAAATACTTATGCTGTGCCTGGTACTTCTCTGAGCATTGCAAGATCTAGCACATAGCACACTCATACGAACAAGGGCTACCCACCGTTCGTTCCCTGTGGAAGGAGAAATCTCTAGGATAGTTTTCTACTATGATGCTTTCCCTAGAGGGAAGAGCTGACCTGACTCACATGTTGTGGAGTAGGAACTGAAAAGATTAGCCTGTTCACAATCAAATTTTCAGAAGTCTTTAGTTGCAGCGTTTTGTGTTCAATGATCCCTCTCCACAACCTACTGAAAGGACAATTGAACCAGAAGGGTGACCATAGATATAAAAGGTAATATCCCAGGAATATTCCATCCCAGGAATATGGTTGTAGATGAGACCAGATGGATGAAAGAACCCCGATCATAAAGGACGCCAGAGAACTTGGAGTCCATTCAAATAAAGAAAGATTTTATAGCTCTTGGAGAATGAGTTATATCTTTAGTTAAGTAAATTTTAAGTACACGGTGTTTATTTTGTTTTTATTACTAAGCTTGCTCATCCATTTCATTGTCAAATCATTTGTCAGCTTGAATGTTTTCAGCATAGTTGGATGCGCTCAGTGGTGTAGACCTCGGCAAAGGAGATGAGTTCACAACAGGGAAGCTAACAATTCACTGGAGGGGCACATAAATCATCACACTTCCTTTCATTCACAATTGTATATGAGGTTGTGTTTATGTGTTTTAATACTTAAGAAAAAAAGGTCTTCATTAATGGTCCCTGACACTGCCGAATAATTTCCATACAAATGAAAGATGGACCATCACAGCTCCTAAAAGTTTCTAATCTAAAAGGGAAAGAGAAAAGCATTTTAAAAATACTTTGCCCCAATAGATACATCTACAACGTATCTTCTGCATCTAAGGCACATGGAACATCACAGAAGAGGAGACAGGAAGATTATAAGAGCCACACCATCAGGAAGCCTGCTGTGAAAGAGTCTCTCCTGGAAATGGCTGCATAAGTAAAATCAGAGCAATGGTAGTATCAATGGACACGTTAATATGGAGGCAGGGGATTTCATGGAGTCTCACCGCTACACAAAGACCTCAGGCAACTAATGACTGCTGAAAAAAGATAATTAGCCTCACTGTGGAACAAACTAGCATATTGCTTGTCCAGTGTAGGGTAGTCAAACCTCATACCATATATATATAAACAACAAAAAATGGACTAAGTGGGAGATAGATAGATAGATAGATAGATAGATAGACAGACAGATAAACAGACAGATAGACAACATATAACAATAATAAAGGAAAAGAGGCTATCAATTTGAGGGAAGCATGGGAGAATTTTGAGAGAGAGAGTAACTAGGAGGGACTGGGAAAGAAAGGTAGGGGAAAGTGGTATAATTTCAATTTTCAGAACTTTTATTTTTAAAGAGAACGTTGGCTTAAGGTGTTTTCTGAGAGCCTTATGGTATCCATGCAATCAACATAACAGGACAGACTATCAATGCCAGTGAACAGAACCTGGATGGAAACACAATTACAGGAAATAAAACCCAAGACAGTAAAAGCTATCCTGCCAGGTTATAAAGGTAAAACAGTGATACGGTGCAGGCTCCGGGACAAGAAACAGATGTAATAGATAAGAGAGCTTAGAAAAAGGACTATGTGCCAATGTCAGACAGCTCAAAGTAGCCTGTAACTCCAGCTCCAAGGCTCCAGTGACTTCTGGATGTAGAGGGCACCTGCACTCATTTGTACACATCTACACACACACACACACACACACACACACACACACACACACAATTTTTAAAAATAATTCAGTATAAAACACCCTTCTTCACTAAGATACATATATACACTAAAAATATACATATAACATACATTCATATGTTAATGAGTTTAGAAATTTGTCACTGTGAACATATCACAGAGTCTAGTTACACATACCAAGATGGCTTCGACGTTACCAGGCATCATAGCATGATGTAATCAACAGCATATATGCATCCTGTCATTTATCAGAGTATCATATATGGTGTCATGTTTGTTGAGTCACACTATTATAAGTTCCTGATACATTTCAACTCATTTATCGCAATCAAAGCTCTATTGAAGTTGAGTTAATACAGCCATTTTGGAAATGGAAGGCTGAACACCAGCACTCGAGACATAGAGATTAATGGTAGAGCTCAGATCTGAACTCAGGAAGTTAGGTCCCAATCTGTTAATTACTATATTGGGGTGTCCAGTGAAGATCACCACTGTCAAATTCAATGTAATTAGCAATGATGACCCAGGTTCATACATCCTTTTCAAATTTTAAAGCTGATGGTAATTAACAAATAGAATATGTAGCATAAATCCTTCCAACGAAATCCATGTGAAAAAGAGAGAGAGTGATAAAAAAGGGTTAGGGCAAAGATTTAGCAACAGGAAGTGGCAAAGGTCTGGAATGAAGACATACTCACAAAGAGTACACACATTCCACAGAAGTCCGACAGATGTAAACAAAATTAGGGGTGAAGAATCACTTCACCCCAGAAGTTCAGATAAAATTACACCAAGGGACCTGCGCTTGTATCCCAGTGGGAAGTGCAGCACTGTGAGGCCAACTGAAACGCAAGGTGGCAGTTCTTGAAGCAGTGATGCCCAGAACCTACTCATGAGCAGCATCAATAGCGGCTGTACTTCTCAGGGAAAGTTCACAGCAGTTTATGAGGGGTTGCTTGTCATGGAATTGTATAGGACCAGGAAAGCTGGAAAGAATGTGCTGGTAAATCAAAACAATGGATACATCAGTGGTATATACATGCAAGGTACCAACACATTTTATAAAGATACATGTGCACTTAATGAGATTTATGAAATACATTTGTCTGAGGAACTGTAGAGCAAGGAGAGTAGGAAGAGAATTGAGGGAGAAAACAAGACAGCACTTTCCAGGGATCAATGATCCCCTGTCGACGATGTGGGGCTTCAATGAGGTGTGTGATTAACTCAGCCCTCAACCATGCTGCATGCGTAGAAAAGTAATGAAGAATTATGAGTGAGATAAGGAACGGAGGATGAGGCAAGAGCTCAGGTACAAGAACAGGAATGTCAATCACCGTTAGACAAGAACTGAGGTAAATGCTACCGACACCCAAGGTCTATAGCGGTTTAAATAACTGCTGCTTCCGGCGGTGAGAATTCAGAGCCAGGAACAGATGTGAGCCTTCAGATAGAAATCAGGTGGCCAAGAGGAAATCATAATGTCTCCAGTGAAGGGAAAAAGATTGTGGAATCAGTCTTGATACACGAGTGACAACTGACAGGATACAAAAGCGGAAGGTACATCTGGCATTAGTTTATTTACAGCAGAAGTGGCTAGAGGCTCAGAGGAAATGAACTTCATTCTAAGCCCCATAACAAGTAGAGCATAGAAGCTGGACAGAAAATATGCAATTGAAGCTCAGGACGAACACAAGATGAACTGAAGTAAATGTACAGAAATCAAAGTCAGTGCACTGCCACCACTACCACAATGCTTGACCTAGATCCAACAGGAAAATTTGATTTGGCCATGAAAATGTATAGATGAGGTTTGAAAATACATTACCTCCATCATCTGTATTATGAATTGTCTTTTGTGTAATAAGTTTAAAACAGAAAGGAGAAAGAGAAAACCTTGGTTAGCTATTAGAGTAAAATTTTAGCCATTGTCTATTCTGTATTGTATTCAAAATTGGGCATACTCAAATTGAGACTTATCCCATGGGCAATAACCAATCCCTGACACTGTTAAATATACTCTGTTATGTTTGCAGACAGGAGCCTAACATAACAGTCCTCTGAGAAGCTCCACCCAGCAGCCAATGAAAAGAGATGCAGATACCCATAGCCAAACATTAGATGGAACTTGAGGAGTCTTATGGAAGAGTTGGAGAAAGAATTGAGGGATCCAAAAAGAACAGGGACTAAAAGGTAACAAAAACTCCACAGGAAGACCAACAAAGTCAACTAACTTGGACCCTTGGAGGTTCCCAGAGACTGAACCACGAACCAAAGAATGAGGACGGGCTGGACCTAGGCCTATGCAGCAGACGTGCAGCTTGGTTTCATGTAGGTCCTCCAACAACTGGAGTGATGGCTATCCATAAATCTGTTGGCTGCCTGTGGATCCCACTCTCCTAAATGAGCTGCCTTGCTGGCCTCAGTAGGAAAGGATGCACCTAGTCCTGCAGTGACTTGATGTGCAGTGTGTGTGTGTGTGTGTGTGTGTGTGTGTGTGTGTGTGTGTGTGTGCGCGCGTGTTTGTGAGAGAGAGAGAGAGAGAGAGAGAGAGAGAGAGAGAGAGAGAGAGAGAGATACCCATAGGGGGAGCTCCCCCTTCTCAGAGGAGAAGGGGAGGAGAGAATTGGAAGAGGATCTGCATGAAGGGGTACTGGGAGGAGAGTGGGGGACTGATGTTGGGATGCAAAGTAAATAAATTAATTTAAAAATGATAATGATGAAAAATTTGGGCATATAAAGAAAACACCAAGGAGACCTGTCCAGTAGCTCAAGTGCTTCTATCCACATCATGTGTGACTAAAACACAAACTATGAAATCCCTGACACCTGTAGTCCCGCTCCACTGAAAGAGAACTCAGAGTCTTTGCTAAGCCTCCATAACTAAAGGATTAAAGGACTGGGCTCTCCAAAATCAAGGGATAAACAGCATTTGTTAGGAAGATATGACTTTGAATGGTCACAGTTAGACACACAATTCATGCTGCATACAGCTAAGAGCATGGAGCACACTTGAGAGAGCAGGACAAAAGAAGCTGAGCATTAGAACATGGCCCGTCTTCATGTCCTTCCAGGAACTCATCACCATACATGGTAAGCAGACATCTGGGTGAATGTTCTACTCTTCAGATTAAATAACTTTGCAAAGAGTTCTACCTTTGTTCTACTATTCCTTAAGCACCCTACCACTCAATGGAAAAAAGAATTAGCCCTTTTCTGTTTTTAATCTTGAATTACATGCTAATTGATGTTTAAGAGGCCCTCTGATCTATTGTATTTGCCTGGCTATTAACTGTGTTTGATTACAGATGTTTGAGGTATAGCTAAAACATCCCCTTGCCTGCTGGCAGGTGAATGTATCAGGTAATTCTTAAACATTACTAGACTCTAGGAGGCCCAACGTACAAGAAGAAAAGTAGTCTATGGGGAAAAATTCAAAATAATCACAAGGAGAAATGAGTGGGTGGGAGGCGGTGCTCAGTCTTCTAAGAGCACTAATACCTTTTGGGGGAGAAAATGAAAGATTCATACAAATGAGATAACTATCACTCTTTTAGACATCAAATATCTACCATGCTATGGGTGTGGACACTGTCCCCCAAGGGATTTGTATATTAGGAGCTCGATTCTCAGTGTAACTGTCTTAGACAGTGGTGTGGAACTTGTAATCCAGGGGTCAAGCTATTAGGTCACTGAGGGATTGTCTTCCAAGGAAATCAATAAGGATTTTTTGAGGAATCAGTTGTTTCCCATGAGAGAGTAATTATCATGTATGCACTCAGCTACTCCCTGGTATCTTCCGAGGCTTCCTGTTTAGCTATATAATTTCTTCTCCAACATGTGCCTATCATGATGGCATCTGCCACAATATGGTCCAGTCACAAGGGTGACTTAGTGAGGCACCACCAGTCTCTCAAACTGCAAGTTAAATGAACCTCCATTCTTTATTTTATAGTCAGCCTTTAGTATCTCATTATACCAGAAGATAGGCGGATGCTGCAACCTATCCACAAACCCAAAGACCAAAAACCTACTCTGTTCTTAATCCATCATACTAAGATAGTCCAGGAAGACTCAGAGGGACAGCACATAGCCAGGAAAAACAGACCATGAGGAGTAGGTGGAAGGCGTGATTCACAGATACGAAATACACAACCAGGAAGCCAGTCTTATTCACCTCTGAGTCTTGGAAATTATTTTCCTAGGTGATAAGATTTTGTGATAGTGTTAGTCACCTGGTAGTCTTCAGCTTTAGTAGTTTCAAGAAACACATACTGAGGACAGCACAGAGCGTGAAGGACACTGAGCTCTCCAGTGACACACAATGTGGCCTAGAGCATTCTAGACCGCAGGGCCCAATATACTCAGTACTTCAGTCCTTGTGTTTCCAGCCTACACATGTTACAGAAAAGCAGTCCTCAGCTATCAACCAATTAGACCCATGGTTCTATGTCTCTGTACTACTGGTCTCCTTAAATGTTAGTTTCTTTCACCCCAGCAAAACAAGAGGGTGAGTCTTTATTTTAATTGATATTAGAGAATTAATAAATTTGATGTTTAATAAAACTTAACAGCAAATTGAAACTACTCATTATTTTTCCAAATCCTAGTCCCCTGTGTCAGGAATTTCTTTTGTTGTGAGACAGTACACAGACCTGACAAGTTTATGACTGATGTCCCCTCTCCAGTCATGAACATCACCTGATAGTCACCCCTGCCTATACCCATACCAGATCACTTCTCCTGTAAAGTCTTTACACACTTCTTCCTTTGTCTGAAATTCATTCTTTAGAAAAATTCCTTCTTTCAAATTTTTGGAGACACTTGTACATGCCATCTTTGTAAAGATTATAATAAAATGTTCTCTGTTTTTTTCATCTCACTATTCTGCTGTTTATACACACACGCACACACACGCACACACACACACACACACACACACACACACACACACACACACACACACACACATATCCCATCTGGCAACTGAGCAACGTGTTCTCACATTGACTATGCTGTCTCTCTCTCCTCATTGGCACATAGGTTCTCCCAGGGCAAATGAACTCATCAGTTTGCTGATAAGTCCTATGACTTTGAACAGTCACTCATCCTTAGCAGGCACTCAAAAAACTCTGGCTAAATAAATGAGTGAGTGAGGATCTATTCTGCTTTTGCAATCTTGCCCTCACTGTTTGCTTCCACATAGAATCTGAGGTATTCAACACTTTTCAGGCCAGAAAGCAAGAACTCTGTACCTTGAATTTTGTTGCTATCTCAGCGTCAACTGCTCCTGCCTCCTGCTACCCCCCCCAGATGAATTAATTTCCCCCACTAGATTCATCTCAAAGGTGACCCTCCAATGCTTTCATTCCTCTTGCCTCTCTTTCTCCCCAACAATGCTCCACCTTTTCTTTCTTCCTACAAACACTTCCGCATCTTTGATTCAGCATTTACTATGCTAGCCATGGAAGATTTCACGTGCCAGACATATTGCCTGACTTTGATTAGCTCACAGTCTACTCAAGTTTCTTCCAATGCCTCTCAGTGAATAAATCACCCTAAAGCTTGACAAGTTATGTCACAGTGAAGAAAACCAAGGTGTAGAATCTCAAAAAATAATAATAATAATAATTATTTTAGCATGAAGATAAAAATTCCTCCTATAGAGTGTCATTTCATATTTAACCTAAATATTTCAGAAGTAATTATCTACAGCATAATATACACAACAACACAAACAATAATACAGAATTAGCCTAAACAATGCCAAGATGTCTTATTGACATCCACTTGGCATTCAAGCATGGAAGTCTCTTTGTCTTGTCTCCAGTGCCCAGCCATGACCACAGTTCTTTGTTCTGCTGCTGGTTTTATTCTGCCTTACTCTGGAGTTACTTAGTAGTCTGCTTCCCACGAGATGTTGAGCTACTTGAGGCATTGTGTTCCTCAGCAGTGGTAGACTACAGTTGAGAGTTAAGGGACATCTTGCTTTCCTTTCCTGCATAACTCACTTGTCTTCTTTCCCTCTGCATCTCTCCTCTCCATCATGCCTCTTGTTCTCATTGCTTACGTTGTCTTCTTTTGCATTCCATTTTTCTTAATTCCCCTTCCTTCTCCAGCAATGCTACACCCCTACCTGTCATGCCCTCCCTCTTCTCCCTGCCCAGGTTATGGTGCAGTCCTCCCCTCCTCCCTCCTAGTCATCACTCTCTGTCATCCCCCTGTCCTCACAGCCCAGCTAAGGGAAGGTTTATTGATCTCTCCGTAATGCCCGAGTGCCTCTGAAGGTTAAGGTCAACGAGAGGAAAGCATTCTGCTGAACCACAAAACCTAACTTTGCTTTAGTAGGAGGGGCATCAATTATTCAGGTTGTCAGACCACGGGGCACACTCATCCAGCGACACTGGGTGGGAAAATGTGAATAATACTCTGGAAGAAAGTTAGGACAGAAGGACTGTCACACATGGGTGACCCCTCACAATTCAGGGGCTGCTGATGACAGGATCAGCAATGGCCGCAGGAGAAGTGCTACTGAGTAGAATCCCATGGGGGTAAAAAATGATCATCAAAACCATCATTAGCATCTAGGAAGAAACATCTACTAAACCATCATCAGTACTTAGGGAAAATATCCAGATTTGAACCTTCTTTATTTATCTCCCACAGCCCCGCATGTAGTTCCCCGTTATTCTACTACTTTCCCCTGAGCTCTATCAATGCTACTGAAATCAAAGTAAATTCAGATAATGGTACATTTTACTTGCCCTCTCTGCTACATCTTTATAGTTTTGAAGTCCTGTACCATCTCAGTAATAGTCCTGCAGTTAATAATAGACAAGAAATAAAGAAGCCATGAGTCAGAAATCATACCAATTAACTCATTCCAAAGAAATATGTTCCCCGGGATCAGTGTCCCATCCCAGTGACGTTCATGTAGTCTGTCATCCAACTCGCCCTTGAGCCTTTGCACATGTAGTCTCTGTGCTGAATACCCACCACTTCCCCTAGCTTCAGTTTGCTGAAAGCTCATGCACACCTCAGGATTGTCTTTATCTTCCTTCTTCTGGGTGAGGTTTTATCTGAGTTTAAATTCGGACTGTATCATCATCCCTGTCACTATCCTGAATGGTCAATCTGGAAATGATAGCAATAAAAAGCAGGCATATGTAAGGACCTTTGAGTACAAAGCAAGCATAACTCTCATTACTATGGCATCTTCCCATGCTCAAGGTACAACGTCAGTCTCCTGGGCTTCTCCCCGAGTGGGCAGGTCTACTTAGCAGCTATTAAATCAAAAGATATTGTCAAGGCAGAAGCAGAGTTCTATCCATGACCTGCCCAGTCTTTCTGGACAGGATCCTTTTACCAAGGTTGGAGGAGAAAGTCCACATGAACTTATAAGCAGGATCTTTTCATAAATGTTTCCAGGGAGAACATTTTGGAATATAGAGCTAGCTATTGTCTCCCTCTTTGGTGCAGAAGACATGTTTTCTCTATGGTGGTGGTGGTGGTGGTGGTGGTGGTAGTAGTAATAATAATAATAAATAATAATAATAATAATAATAATAATAATAATAATAATAATGTCTTACTCTCAGAAAAATCACTGGTCAGGTTCTTTCCAACCTACTATAAAAGATTCAGGCACCCAGGGCTATCCCTAAAGCTGTTAACTGTCTATGGAATATGTTACCTTAACTGGCCTGCCTTGTCTGGTCTCAGTAGGAGAGAATGTACCTGTTCCTGCAGACTTGATGTCCCAGGGTTGGGGGATACCCAGAGAGGGCCTCCATCCTCTCAGAAGAGAAGGGGAGGGGGTCTGAGGGAAGGGAGTATGTGAAGGGAGAGAGAAGGAGGGGCAGAAACTGGGATGTAAAGTGAATACATAAATAAATTAATAGAAAGACAAGGCTCAGGCTCCCTAGACTTGTACTCAGTTATAAAGCAAATCCAAATCTTTGCTTCAGTGGCTCTGTAGCAGGCCTGTGGGTGCAGGACCAAAGGAAAGCTAATGTGAACTGACTATGTAAGCCATAGTAACAGTATCCTTTGTCTGGAACACAGGAACGTAAGAGTTCTGTATCTTTTGCCAGCATTGCCTTGAAAAGTGGCAGGATATTCATTAGTTCAAAACTAGGAAGAATTCTCACACCTTCCATGGTTCCTGACAGTTCTGGTTGGTGATGAGAATTAGATATTGATACAGCTTTCTGGAAGATAAAGGGAGTAAGTAATTTTCACAGTCTGTTGCAGAGACAGAAAATTAATCTGTGGGCCCCCATAACAAATACTATTCTCAGGTTGTGAGTATATGCTTTAAGTAAGGATGCTCGCAGTCTTATTAAAGTTTGGAGACTTACCGTGAGAGGTACTGGGCAAGCCCCTGGCAGACAATATGACTCAGAGTGGAAGGGAAAATCATTGTGAAGGTATTAGAGCAGCAAGCAGGCAAAACTGGATGACAATGTGGCTATAGGTGACAAGCCCAGGAGCCCCAGGGGTGAAATAAAGGGCATTAATCACAAGTGTATATAGCTCAGAGTGGTTGAAACTTTAGTATTTTAGTCTGTTAGGTTTCCCTTGTAACACATGACCTGGGCAGTGTGGCACAGGCAACAGTTCTAGAGGCTGGTAGGACCAAGAACAAGAAGCCTGTAGATACAGGATCTGATTTCTAATGGGGGTGTTCTTGTTGTGTCCTCATTCACAGGAACCAGAGACAGGGGAAGCATCCTTGTAGGTCTTGTGATAAAGACAATAATCGTGCTATGAAGGTTCTGTCCTTGTGACCCATTTAACTCTTAAAGGGCCTACCTCCAAATACTATTTCCTTGGAGACTGAAGTTTCAATACTTATATTTTAGGAAGACAGGGATATGCCATAGCAATTAGAAAGATGTTTGAGTATGCCTGGCTCATTTACTTGGTGACTACTCTCTATCTTCACACTTCCAAGCCTCCCCACCTGTAGTGGCTTGAATATGCTTGGCCCAGGGAGTGGCAATATTAGGAAGTGTGGC
Source organism: Uromys caudimaculatus (assembly GCA_028551405.1). Classification (NCBI taxonomy): domain Eukaryota; kingdom Metazoa; phylum Chordata; class Mammalia; order Rodentia; family Muridae; genus Uromys; species Uromys caudimaculatus. Next base: position 86,058,875 of record CM052706.1, on the reverse strand, counting down.
CTTGTTGGAAGAAGTGTGTCACTGTGGGAGTGGGCTTTAAGACTCTCTTCCTAGCTGCCTGGAAGCTAGTCTTTTCCGTTTTGCCTTTGGAAGAAGATGTAGAACTCTCAGCTCCTGCTGCACTATCCTCTGGATGCTGCCATGCTCCTGCCTTGAAAATGGACTGAGCCTCTGAACCTGTAAGCCAGCCCCAATTAAATGTTGTCCTTATAAGAATTGCTTTAGTCACGGTGTCTGTTCACAGCAGTAAAACCCTAACTAAGACACCACATCTTTAACTTTGATCTCCATTCCTTTAAGGAGAAAGATGATCGGGATGAGCATGGGGCTAAAGCCTTGGTACCAAGAAGCAAAAGACTTGCAAGCATATGTGTAAACTAGAGAGGCTGAAGGAAGGAAACTGCTCAAATTGCTATAGACACAAGCACACAAGTCACTTCAGCACTTTCTCCCATTGCGGAGGAACAAGCAGATTCAGCTGTGATGCAGATACGACTCATGAGTTTGACCCACTAAGCCAAGCCAATATAGTACTGCTATTGCTTCTACAACAATAACAGGAACTGAAGTGCTGTGTGTCTGTAAGTGGAAAGGGGCCTGCTCATATTTAAGGACAGCTGCAGGCACATAAATATGTTGGGACAGAAGGTCTTGTGTCACCAGAAAGTAAGTAGGAGTTGGAACTATTCTCTACTTTCTGTCTAAAATTCTCCTCTACCAAATAGAGCTAGGTCTCTTCATTTCGATGGTTCTGGATATAGTTATTATCATGTCTATCAGTAGTGGTGACTGGCTCTTAAGCTATCACCTGATTGACTGCTTGTGAAGTTTCTTAGGATTGTGCATATATCTTTAATATTTCCAATTTCCCCAGAAGGCAGCGGAAAACTACACCTCTAGTCTCTCACCACAAATCAGAGCTAGTCCTTTAGTGGACTTCAGATAATGGAGCTACTGCATTCATTTGCCAGTTAACTTTCAATCAGCTCCCATTAAGTTGCATCGCATGTACTCAAGCAACTTGTGGCATGGTCTCGACCTCGAAGACCTCAAACCCTAATGACCTATCTGAGATAAACATCTTTAGGACTGATGGTTCCTGACTGAAACCGCTGGCAAACAGCAGTAGCCTCCACCCAGAGGCATCACAGGGTTGTAGATTTTGTCTGCCCCAGGCATGGTGGCAAGGTACATCTCTTTTGAGAAAGGACTGTTTCCTTGACTGTGCATATGTATGGAAACTCAACACCAAGTTTTGAGAAGTTTTGAGATCCTCTGGCCTGATATTCCTGATTAGCAGTTGCTAGAGTAGAATCCATTGATACCAGGATGGAAGAATCTACCATTCTTATTTGTCATGGAAACCATCTATTCAGAACAGTCTCTCTAGCTCACCGTCATGTTGGCTTTATATTCAAATAAAAAAAGAAAGGAAAGGAAAGGAAAGGAAAGGAAAGGAAAGGAAAGGAAAGGAAAGGAAAGGAAAGGAAAGGAAAGGAAAGGAAAGGAAAGGAAAGGAAAGGAAAGGAAAGGAAGGAAGAAAGGAAGGAAGGAGAGAAATAAGGAAGGAAGACGTTAACTATGAATTGGAGTAAAGTTTATAATCAAATGTATTGCATAGAACAAAGCTACTGTCTCAGCAGCACTCCTACTTCTAGTCCATCCCCATTCACCTCTTACCACTGATGTCAGCACTCGCTGTGGCAGCAGATGTAGCATCACCTCTGCCCTCCTAAGAGCAAAAGACAATCTTATTTCAGACTTAGTGATTCCAACCAACAAGTTGACTCTGTATCAAGATGGGAGGGGATACTGAAAGTAGCACTGCCCCTACTCACTGCTGAAGGGTAAATAAACTCCATCTGACATACAGCTAGGACTATTAAGGTTGAATCCCTACTGTGGACAGTTGGTAGGGTATGGGGGCCCTTACTTATGGAAACCATACTATTGTCTTCCTTGGAAGAAATCTGAGCCAGTGTTGAGTTTTCCCAAGTGTCTTTAGTCCTGCTCTGTTATGTCTTTCATCACAGACATTACTTAATGAAGGACTAATAGATAAGCTATTTGTCAGGACCCATTTGCCCACACCATACCTTAGAGCTACCTTAGAGAAACTGAATCAGAAACTTTTAGAGACTGAAGGGATGGCTCAGTGGGTAAAGTCCTTGAGGGATGAGGCCCTGAGGTAAATTCCCAGTACCATGTAAAAGCCGGGCATGATGGCAAGCACCTGTAACCCCATGCTGGGAAGATAGACAGAGATGAATTTCTGAAGCTCATTAGCCAGCTGGTCTAAACAAATTGGCAAGCTGAAGGTTCACTGGCAGATTCTGTGTAGAAATCTAAGGGGGAAAGTGACAGGAAAGGGCACAGAAAGTTAGCCTTTTCCCACGACATGCATATACATGGGTATGCACACCTGGACAGACACCCTCCACAAAGGAATTCTGACTGTTTTTCTTTTATCTTGCAAGCTGAAGAATCTAACTGAGATACATTGATCCATGAGACTGTTCTCTGAAAGGGATTATCTCCTGTCTAACACATACCTGCAGCATGCTCACCTGTATTTGTGTGTAACAGTTCTCTCTGAAGCGCAGAATTTCTTCCTGACAAGTTCTATGCATGACACCTCATTTTTGCCCTGAAGTAACCTCAGGTCAGCAGAATAGGTCCCTACAGCACACAGCCTGGACCCAAGGACACCTAAAGTGCTCACACTTAATTGTTCAGTCATGTTGAGTCTCCTGGTGGATTGACATGCCCTAGGTTAAAAGAAAATGGCTACTTTGTATAGCACATTATTGTCCAAATCCCACAAGAGTGACTCAAACCAGCCAAAGTGAGGAGAAATTGCAATTCTGGAGTTTCTGTAAACATGCCCTTGACCCTACTTCAGCTGAGTCATCCGGATGAAATATCTAGGAACAAGTGAAGGTTGATTGGGAAGGGTAAAATTAGAAGTGCCAGATGTGACCCATCAGTTGTTCAGAAGAAAGTCAAACCTCAGGCACCTGGACAGGAGCAAATCACACACAGGAGGCACACGGAGGGAGGCACATGACTAAGCTTGTGTTTTAGAACCACCCCCAGCGACCTTGGCCCTGAGGAAGCTATCCCAGATGTTCTCAGTTATCTTTATTTTAACTGACTGATATTCTGACTCCCCTACTCGCCCCTCCCATGGTCGCCAATTCAAAGGACAAGCATATGTCACTTAAGTAGAGACCTGGATATACATCTGTAGCTTGGTATCTTCAAATTGTGGGTTCCAGGACTCCCACAGATAACAAAATTGTTGATGCTTAACTCTTATACCGAACAGTGTGCTGTCTGCATACAACCTAAACAGATCTCTCCTATAGTTCAAATCAATTCTATACAATTAATAATGTCTACTCTAAGTGCGGAATAGTTACACTGTCATATTTTGATAATAATGAGAAAGAAAAACTCTGTACATGTTCAAATTGTTTATTAAGTATGTTCGATTTGTTTGGTTGAACTTATGAATGAAGAACCCCCTGAATTCAGAGTTAGTAAAATCAGACAGTCCATATCAAAAGAATTTTGAGGTGAAACTACACTCAGTCATTCCAACTGACATAGGAACAGCCATTCAGGAGCTCAAGAAGTGGTTAACCTGAGACCCCAGATTGATGGAGTTATCACTTGGGGATCCAACGATTATAAATATTTTTTGCCCAGGAATACTGTGGTTAACCTTGAGGTCACAGTTCTTAAGTGGAGATCAGGCAAGAGCTTGCCATTCTTTTGAGCATTTTATGAATTTTGTTAATGTATGCATAACTAATTATATATACACATAAACATATATATATGCATATATATATATATAATTAGTGTATTATGATATGCACATGCCATGGTACATAGTGAAGTGATAGCTTTTGGAAATCGGTTCTGCTTCACCAGTGGGATCTAGGAATCACACTCAGGCTGCTATGGTAAGTGCCTTTACCTGCTGAGCAATCTCATTGCTTCCTTTATGACATTTCTATACTGTAAGGTGCTCAAAATTTTCTAAAGTCCTATGAAATGTTCCCTTTACTCTGGATGTAGGTAGGGTCAGCCTTAATGCACTGACAAGGACAGAAGAATGAACTGCTGTGGACTGCTGTTTTATAAACCTAGATCATGTTTGTTTCGATGAGTATCTGCTATGGTACCCACATTAACGTCTTGGGTAACTAGAAAGGTTAGTATAGAAATTTGAGGATGTGTTCTCCCTAAGTAGACCCTAATCATCTTTGCTTTTGTTCATCTAGTCTGGTATCATACTCTAGGGGAGCAAGTCTGAAGTTAACACTGAAAGGGCTCTAACACTGTAACATGGAGCTCTATTAAAAGTGCTATCTGAGATAAACCAAATAGAACTGGTACCACCTTGCCAGATTAATCTGATTAGCTGATGAAATTTAAAAAAAGAAAAAAAAAAAAAAAAAAACTTACCAGGAGGAAACTATCAATACAGACAAGAGGCAACCATTCTTTGTGGGTCTCATATATCTTACACCTCTTGCAAACACAAGCTCCTATGATCTTTCCAAAGAGATTTCCTTATTCAAAGAATTCCAAGGCAGAGGTGTCTGGATATCTACTTGGCAGAGAGTTAATTTTTATATCTAGTATGTTGAAGACAAGATGTCCCACTACCAGACGTGTTGGGCAGCTTTGCTGACCTCCTAGGTAGATTTGCTAAATATAGGTTTAGTCAGGAGTTTTGCAAATCAATGGATCATGCAGCCTGAACTTGGGCCAAAGATGTCATCTACTTGAGATTTTGTGTACAAACTGGTAGCTACTATTATTAGATGTCATCTAACTATGACCTCAGAGTCTCATGCCTTTTTCCAGCACCACTTCAATGGCTGAAGCTGCCTTGATGCCCTATACTATGCTTTGGAGAAATGTCCTCTAAATGCCTGTGTGTTAAAAGCTTGGTCTGTAGTGTATCACTGTGCAAAGGCAGCAGAATCCTGGGGAGAGGCCTTTAAGACATCGAGGCTGGCCATTGAAGGAAATTGTGGGTCTCCTACTCTTTCCTTTCTTTTCTTCCTTGGCCATGAGACAAGCAGTTTTACAGCATCAGGCACTCATATCATGGGATGTCACTTCACCGCAGGCCCAAAGCAAGGAGACCAACAGTCCAAATAACTGTGACCCAAAACCATAAGCCTAAATAAACTCTTTCTCTCTAGAGGTCAGTTATGTCGAGTATTTTCATTATAAATACACAAAGCTGCCTGACAGCTGGTAAAGAACATACCTTCTATGACCCTTCATGGTTCATGAATCAGTCACTGGTGTTAGTTTGTAAATGACTTTAGTTTTCCTTCCAAAAGACATTATTCTTGCTGGTATGGTGGTCACAAATCTAAAAGAATGCTTACACTGTCCATGAGCCAAAGCTTAGTTCATACAAGTAAGTCCACCCTGTAAATGTCCTCCTGCCTTTGGCTGGTAGCAACACAGTGAGCTGTCTGGTTTGCAGAAAGTGAACTTTATATCAGAAAGTGCAACTGGACTCTCCAGGACACACCAGCATTTAATTTATCTTCTTTGGAGTTCTTTTATTTCGGATACAGAAAATAAATTGAGAGGAGCAAAGAGAGAATTGTGTGGGCTTGTGTTTCCCTCAGATTAAAGTCATTGATTACAGGCTGACATCATGGGAGCTGCTGATACAATAAATTTTTGTTTTTCCTAAATGATTTTCTTTTAGAAGATTAGAGTTCTATGGGGAAAGGTGTAGCAGTCAGTGCTAAATTATTAGCTCATATTTAATACACAGGATTCTGGCTTACCTGCTTGGCATTAATTGTGTCTACAGCCCTGTACTCTCTCCCCTCACCACCCATAAGAACCTGAAGTTCATCCCAAAGCACCATGATAAGAAAAACCCCCCACTTTGCCCCCATGCCACTCTCCTTATGGCACTGAGGTGCCTAGGGTATCTTCCAAGTGCTCTTAAGTTCCTTGTCTCTAAAGAGTGCAAAATTGGGTCGGATGTGTGGGATTAAGCTCACCTCATAAAATTTGCTTGAGAAAATCTCAGATCCATTAATGCTTCATAAAAATTTTACAAGGTTTCTGCTAAAGGAAGGAAAACAAACAGAGGTGGTGTCGGCATCGAGGCGCTCCTTAAATCAAACATTCTCTCTCGAATGCATTTTTTTTATGGCACCAATCAGAAAAGCAATCAACCATGAAGCCTGCGGCTTCCTTTGCCTCCATTCCTAGAGCAAAAGCTGTAGTGTTTTTAAGCATTCTGCATGAGGACAAGCCTCTCTATTAATATTAATATACATCCATAGTATAAACACTCTCATATATATATATCCGTATAACAATACCTATCAATTCACCATCTCTAGATAGGCTAGAAAACATCCATGATCATGCAAATGCCCACATCAAGATTATAATTGCTCATCATACAATTTGAGACCAGGAAACTAGGATAAGATGAAAAATTAATCTTTCTCATGCCAATTCCAGGGCGGTAGGCAGGGCATATAAGAAACAATGGTTTCTGGATATAGAGAAGTCCTGACTTGAAACCTCCCTCAAATGTGAAAGCAAGCAGGAAGGAAGGAAGGAAGGAAGGAAGGAAGGAAGGAAGGAAGGAAGGAAGGAAGGAAGGAAGGAAGGAAGGAAGGAA
>CM052706.1:85990719-86052087 GCA_028551405.1 Uromys caudimaculatus | reverse complement strand
ATGTGTGAGAACACCATTTAGAATGACTGACAGCCCAGTTCCATCTGTAGCACACTGTCCCCAAAGTCCAGAGCTGTAGGATCCAGGGGCACTGTACCTAGACATCCCCTTGATAAACAGACCTGCTGAAAGGAGAATGGAATGCGTGGACCTAGTCTCCTAAAATGATAAGGGACAGTCTGTCAGCCCTTATCTTCCAATTGTGTAACTTCCTTCCAAAGGTTTTTTTTTTTTTTCTCACAACAGACAAATGACGAAAATATAGAAGCAATAATAACACTACCAAATATTGCTTAGATTTCTCTCTTTTATGTTCCATATATATTATAATTATCTAGTCCTCAGAACAGTAAAGCAACTGTAATATCTTGGAAAGAAAACAAGATTTGTACTAAAATAAAAACTGGTGTTTAAATTCTAGCTTGGCCAGCCACTAGCTTATATGACTTTAGACCTCTACAAACCTGTTATTACTATGTAAATTATGGATGGTTGTCTGTAATATCTCTTAAATGTGACCATAAATCTAGTGTGCCTCAATGGGACAGAAATCATACACTTGGTCCCTGGTGATGGCACTATTGGCAGGTGCTACTACCTCTCCCAGAATGGGCCTACTGGGAGGCAGTGGGGTTACTGAGATGGAAGAGATCATAGAGGTATATATGAAGGAATTTACCGTTAGGAAAGAGAAGAGGGAAATGACATAATTAGACAATAATCTCAAAAAATAACAATTTTTTAAAAATGAATATGGAGACTCCAACCTTTTTGTCTCTCTCCTTTCTTTCTAGCCACCTCAAGGTGAACAGCTTTGCCTTATTGTGAGTGGTCTGCTACGATGATCTGCTTCACGACAGGTACAAATATATCACAGAAAGCCAACCACTGATGAAGCCGTGGGTCTAATTAAATTTGCCCCTTTTTAAGTTGTTTATCTCGTATATTTCATCATAGCAGCCGAAAGCCAACACCCAGGACATCACTTAGATAATTATAAAGTAATTATGTGTGCTACACTTTTGTACAGTGAAGGAAGTCAATTAACAATACAGCGCAAGCTTGTAGCACACAATAGAATTCAGTATATGTCTCTCACTTCGGATGCCTGAACATGTCCCCTCCCATGACTCAAGGCTACCCATACCATACAGGTAGAGGTTGAACTTAGAAAGAAGGGAGAGGCTCTTCACTCCTGCCCAGTTTCTCCCAGTCAGTGCTGTGGCAACTAACTTCAAGAGAGCCATGCAATTGGAGGGAATAGAAAGGAAGCCAAAAATGTGAGACACCCCTGTTCCAATGCTGAAAGGTTGAGTTTCTTGCATGGCAGCTCTATACACTGTCGCCCAACCCACAAGCAAACAGACAGGGAGGGGATTTGAGCTCAGTGCAGTAGAAACAGGAAAGCTGAGAGACTTCCAGAGGTTTCCCTCTGCTTACCACGCTTGAAAAAAATGTGGCCACAGACTCAAAGCAATGACCAAGGATTGAGAGTTGTCAGGGTATGCCTGCTGACATCATTTCTGTTGAGAAGCAATCAATCCAACGATGAGGCTCTGGTTCTTTTCCATTTACTGTGCTCCCACAAGCCTATTTAACGTGGATGGCTCTAATTATAGCTGTAATAACTAAGACTCTGAAATACTCCAGGTCATCATACCACCTTGGATGTGCAGAGCCTGGAGTCTCCCTGATGCTCCCGTGTGAATGAGGAGAGAAGTCATGGTCTCGATCAGGAGTGAAGTAAATCCACGGCACTCACCACTCAGCCTGTCTGGTTCTGACCAGGTCTCCACAATGCTGGCTAATGGACGTCTGTGGCATTTGCAGAGAGGTTTGTTCTAAAGAAAATCGATGGTAGACGCCTTGACACCCACCAACATCAGACATCCAAGAGACACTGGCTTCCCCACGTGGCCCTGGGAGTTCTTGAGTGTGCAGGGAAGGAAGTGCATTCATTCAAGGCCTTTGCCCCATAGGTTTTGTAAATAATTCAGTGAGATGAGGAAGAGCTATCTTAAGACCAGGCTTAAGGGGCAGTCTTGCCGAGGATTCTAAAATGTCACCTAGCACCCCTCTGGTCATTTTCTGCTGTTATATTTTTAAAGCCAAACTAGGGAATAAACTTAGGAAAATCATAGTTTGTATTAGTAAGACAAAATGTGTCAGTTCACTGGTGGAGACACCAGTGCCAGATCTTACTATTATTAAATCCAAGCAAGCCCTGGGACGGTGGAGAACAGGAGAACTGACAGGACGTTTTTCTTAGCTCTTCGAGCTGCTTAACCTTGATAGTCAAATTGATTGGACTAGAAAATGCCTAGGAGCTAGGAAAGCACAGCTTTGATGTGTCTGCATGGATGTTTCCAGCAAGGACTACATCATGAGGTTGATGACCTAAGGCAGGAACAAACCCTTTGATGGGCTCAGAATATGCCTGGGAAACAGGGAAAGCTGGGAGGTGGGATCTACTGACTGAGTGTCCTTGGGGGTGGATCTAGCTCTGGACCTTTCCTTCCCTTAGCTTCCTCTTCACAATTATGAGAACTGCTCTGACACCTCTGATACTGTGAGCCAAGCAAGATAAGTGATTCCTCTCCTTGATTTGTTCTCTGCTATCCTGGTCATAGTGATGAGGAACGTAAGGAGGGTAGGATTCTCACACCACCAGTAAATTTCCTAAGACACACTGGGATTTTAAAAAGGAATTTGTTCAATCCTTTGCATCTTTGCAGTTCTTAAACACCATTGTCTACACTAATTATCCTCAATACTTCCTCACTGTGGTCATCTGTTTCCTTCTTATTTGTAAAATCCTGTTTGAATGCACCTAAAAAGCCCTGTTCCTCCCTAGTGCCTCTCTTAGAAAAGGGGGAGCCCTAACAGTCGACCAACAGCTATCGTCCAGAGCACACCAGGATCCAAGCATAAGTAACTGGGGAGGGGGGAAGCCAAATAGCCAGGAGTCAGCACGTGTAGGGAGATCCCAGCTCACTACCATTCATCTCAGTGCCATTTCAACCATGGCAGAGCATTTCCACCAATCAAACTGGCAAACCTCAGCAAAATTATAACAGTCAGCACAGATGAAAGAGTGGTGCTGTAGAGAAATGAGCAATGCACCTATGCAAAAGGCAATTTGACAGCAGGTGTCAAGAAAAAAAAACATTAGCCATTTGTATAGTCTCAATCGTAATTCTACTGGAGGAATCTATCCTATGGAAGTAATCACAGTTGTGAATGAAAACACCACAAGAGGAAGCTCATTCAAGCAGTATTTACAACAGCAATGCTCTCCATAACAGCTTATCTCTCGAAAAACTGGAGATCGTTACTTAAAAGAGCGATAGCCAATCCATGAAGTGGAATACTTCGTAGCAAGAACATATTACAAACACAGCTGGAGAGATGGCTCGATGGGTGCCATTCTTGCTATGACACATATGAGAACCTGAGCTCGGATTCCTAGCATGTCCATAAAAGGTGAGCATGGCAGCAGATGGCTATAACCCAGTGCTGCAACGGGACTGATTGTTCTAGCCAAGAGAACAAGGTTCATCGAGAAACCCCCATCTCAAAAAATACAGTGGAGAGTGAAAAACAAAGACACACAGCAACCCCAGACTTCCTACTCGGCATGCAATGAGCACATGCTCACACTTGTATAGACTAGAGAGAGAGAAAGAGATTGCTTATATAACATTCAACATTCAATAAGAAAAGATGTTATATGGTTTGTAGGAATAGACAAAAAGATTAGATAGATAGATAGATAGATAGATAGATAGATAGATAGATAGATAGATGCAAGTAAAAATATAATTATGCATATAATGTATAAAATTATGACTAAGCTGTTACCAATAATGAACTATTAATGGTGACATACAAATACATAGTTTTAATATGTCTATTTGGTTTGTGCTCACTACTACTTCTTAAGACTTTCCAGCAGCAAACATATGATGCAAACATTTAAAAAGGTAGCTTCATGTACTCCATATATCGACTTCATGTATTCTATAAAGGTTGACTGGGCACATACTTTGTGCCGGTAACAAGAAGTGCTGGTGGAAAGAGAAAAGGCTATGCAATCCTCCAGCAGCATCTATCTGAGCCTGGAAAAAGTGGCCTGCTAGCCAGTGGCAATTCTCTGGCCATACCAAGTATAGCCTTAGCCTACAACTCTGGCCTCCCTCTGGGACATGAAGAAGCTAAGCCACACCATGTGCTCACTGACCCCCAGAACCTGGGTCAGAGCAGTCCCTGCTCCTTATTAACACCTGCAAGGATCACAGAGGCCCTCAACCACCTCTGGTAACCAAAGCATCCTGTGCTACTTCAAATGCCTGTGTTTAGCTTCCCAAACAACTGACCGGAATCAAGGAGAAGTGGAATGTTCAGCGCACTCTACTGAGTGACTATTTTGAGGTAACGAAGGTCTTACCTTAAGTCAAATCTCTGGTGGAATCTAGCCCTGAGGCATATGTTTAGTGGTGTTGCTGTAGGTACTGGTTTGACTAATTTAGCTACAGGTTACTAAATAATAGCACTTGACTTTGCCTTCCTTGCACCTAGACATTATCAAGGATAGTTGCAGTCTGGGAGCACCCAGCTGCTTTTCTGCATCTCTCCAGAGTGACTTCGTTCTTCAGGCTCCTTTGTCAGGTCTACTGCCTCTTTATATCACAGCATTTATTCCTCTTCCTTTCTTGCTCCCCTCTCACCTCCTTATCTTTTCTCCTCTTGCTTTATTAAACATTTTAACCTAAAAATAATTGTCTACTTTCTTACTCTACCCGCCTCCTTTCTAATTAGAAAGTACACAGCTCCTCTACAGAAGCTTGGGAATCAGTGAGCATTTGGTGTTGTGTCCACTGCTAAGCCTCAACCAGACATAATGGTGCCCAGGCCATCAGTGTCAAAGAAAACAGACCCAACGAAGCGACTAGTGCATAAAAGCTGTTGCATGAAAGCTCTGGTGTTTGGATTTGTGGGTATGAACTGCCCAGGTTCCCAAAGATTCTAATTTGATTGCAGTACTTTTAACTTTCTCATCCAGCATCTAAATAAACATAAACTCTCTCTCTCTCTCTCTCTCTCTCTCTCTCTCTCTCTCTCTCTCTCTCTCTCTCTCTCTCATACACACACACACACACACACACACACACACACACACACACACACACTACAGCTACAAACACTATAAGTCATACAAACTCAAACTTGGCTTCTGCTACTTAAAAAGTCTTGTATACTCTATACATCCCTGTAACCAGAAAGATGGATCCCAATTTTAGTCCTAAAATACATCTTTAAAAATCTTGTAAAATTTAGTGGGGGATACAGTCTGCCGCTATTTTTGAAAAATTTAGCACCTCCATTTTCCATGCCTTTGGCAAAGTTAAAAAAAAAAAAAAAAAAAAAGGTTGCCACGACAACAAATCGCCCAGTCTTCCTTGATGCTTGACAACCCACCAGTGACCATCTTCTTTCCCAGTGTTCCTTGCTGGTAACAGGAAAACTGAGCTCAGCACTCTCAGTCCAGGATCCACAAAAGGCAGCTAAATATTTATTTTTTCAAGATTGACAAAACTTGCCCTAAACAGGGAAAATTGAAGTATATTCCCAGTCTCATGGTCTGGCCATTTATCCACCTGGCCGTAACAATAGCAAAATAACTAAATTGCTTCTGCCATCTCTACTCTGAGGATTGAGTTTGGACAGAACAGAAGCTGAAGTAAATGTGGGTAGAACGAAACAGAGATCCAGCCCCAGCCTTCACCAGCATCCACAAACAAGAACCATGCTTGCTTCTTTTACTGGGTTGTTTATTTATTCATCTAGTTATTAAGAAACAGGGTCTTTCTATGCAGTCTAAGCTAGCCTTCAACCCCCATAGTGGCTTACAATTCACCATTCTACTGATTCAGGCTGCCCAGTTCTGAGACTAAAAGCCTGTGCCACCATATCTAGCTCTGTTCATTTCTCAAGTAAATTTGGTGAGTGGTTTAAGTGGGAAAGCTAAATAACCGTTCTTTAGTGAACATTCAGTTTGTAGCCATTGCTTCCTGCTGATAATTAAGGCAAAAAATGCATTCAAATATGTAGTTATCATAGAGATGTTTACAAACACACAAGAAAATACAAGGCTCCTCAACAGTACCTGGGGTAGAGAGGGTGATCATAAAACTGAAATGCTATGTACTTTGCTGCACCGACTCAGTGGGTATCACTGGATATAACATCTGTATACACATGTGTGCTTGTGTGTGTACACATGTGTGTGCACATAGATCTGCTGCTGGTGATTTGTGCAAACTACACAGATAAACAATATCTCTGCCCTGAACAAGCCTAGGTCCTGGCAGCATTTGCCTTTTAAGACTGACGGCAGTTGAGTTGAATAACAGCCAAGCTTAGAGTAAGTGCAAGGGGTGCTCAGCAGACAATGTAGCCACTTAATTCTTTGGGACAGGGAATGACACCAGGTGTCAAAACACCATCAAAGAGATGTGGACATTTGGATTGTTCTTGAGTGAAGCTCATGACTTTGGTCTATAAGCAAAAAAGGTATCCATACGGAAGGTCCCTTACACAAGAAAGCCAGTGATAAGCTATTGTCAGATTTTCTATGAATAAGACCAGGGTGATGCTTTCTTTACAGTGAGCTTTCATAGCATATGAGATATGGAATGTATGTGGCAGAAATCTCATTATGATTTCTTAGGTCCAAAGGTTCAACAGCCTTGTCTTCTTCACAGGTGGTGTGGGGGTATGAGGAGTGCTTGGACCAGGCTTTTACATTTGACCTTTCCCCCAATCTCCAGCATCACACTGTGCTTTGAGATGGTCTTTGTTCTCGTCGGGAAGGCCCCTTATTCACTGGACCAGGTTAATAGGGTGGAGAGGGAGCATCTGCTTCAGAGAAGGCTGTCAAGTGAAGGCAGTAACACTATCTCCAAACCAGCTTTTCATAGGCTCTTACTTATTATTTAATTTGGCTGCAGTGTATGGAATTAGGCTAATGGCTGTTAAGTGGCTAAGTCACAAACATGGCCCATCTGCTGAGAAGGCTCTGGGCCATTGTCTGTTTCAAAAGCTAAGGAAAAAAGATGAGTGAGACACACTGGTACACTGAGAGCTTCATCACACGCCTGTTTATGCCCCACTCTGATCTTATTTCTTGCAACGCTAGTGGTTTTCATGGTTCCATATTAAAGAAATAGAATCAGGCCCTCACTGCTGGACCATTACCAAAGTGGAGATTTAGTCTATCTTCACCTAAGCTGCTGGATACATAACAGGAAGCAGCACAATGACTCAATGTACAAGAGAAATAACTATGGAGAGTAACAATGGTCAGGGCTCTGTGGCAGATACATGGAAAAGAGAGGGGACAATAGCTTAGTATTGGAGTTCTCAGCTAGGATGCACGATGATGCCCTAGGTTCAACTCCTAGTGCTGTCATAAATAAAAAGAGAGAGAAAGTGAAAACTCAAGGAAAGATTCTGATACTGTGTGATTCTGTCTTGGAGAGAAGGAAAGAGAGACACAGGCTTGAACTACTCTAATATATGGTCCACCTTGTCCAAACTCCAAGAGAAATCTAATGGAAGCCATCTATATCTGGGAAGGTTATAGGGGAAGTCATGGTCAAGAACTATTTTGGATTCAGGTTGTGAATAGAATAATAGCTTTTACAACAGTTTATATTTATATAGTACCCTATGCAGGACAATGTATACATAGTATATAAACTAACTCTATCAATATCTGATACAAGTACACTTTTATGATGGGAAGCACACAGTTGTAATGAAAGTCTATTTGCTAGTTTAGTTGCAGTGTGTGGACAAAAACACGGAAACCAAGATGTGAGGGATAGTTGAAGCCAATGTGCAGGATATTTAGGAAAGCAGGCAAGGGAATGAGTCATTACGGGAAAGGTTGTGAGCACTGGGAAAGAAGGAAGATGCCCTGGCTGTTCTTCTGAGCATCTCATCATGTCTGATACATAGGATGTATTACAGGGGAAGAATACAGAGGGAAATGGTCTAATGGGATGACACAGTGCACTGCAAATAGGTGACACTGAACCCCGACTTAAAGGAGTCATACATCTTGGTATCGTTGTGTACATCAATATAGAGAAGGGGAAACAAAGTCAGTTCACCAGTAAATACTCCCTAAACAGCTTTGAGTTTTGGTCAAGAACTGTGGTAGGTAGTGGAGACAAGTTCAAACAAGTCAAGGACACACTCTTCATCTTTTTTTTCCAAGGAAGCAGTCATGAGATAATTACCAATAGGTCCTATAGCCAGCATGTAAAGTTCTGGAGAGGGAGGAGTAGGTAAGCGATGGGATTGTGGCAGGATGGAGGACCTGGGCTAGAGCAATGAGGGGACTGAGAAATGTCCACAGAGCTGAGCACAGACAACTTCCGTCTTCTAGGACTTCTGAAAAAGCTTCCTAAATGTGCCATGCTAATCCTCAGGGGACCAGAACCTTCAAGAAAAAAAAAGCTTTTGAGTGACTGACTTTGTCTGCACTGGATATTAGTTGTGACTCAAAAGGACAGACTACAGAGATGTTAGGAATGTGGGTCACAGTTGTAAGTGCAGGGGTTGTTTTCTTGGTCAACCCAACAAAGTCCCCAGAGCTGCCAAAGCTTGGAATGTCTTCCATTGTTCTTGAAGTTTTGTTATGGGCATAGCCTAAATCACCACTGAGATGGCTCCTTGCCTGAAAATTAGGGAGAGAGGTGCCAGTGCTGGGACCCAATTCTAGGACATTGTGTTGTTCTGGATGCTCAGGATGCATGAAGAAAACAGGGCTTTTGCCTCACAGCTGACATTCTAGCAAGAGATGAACAGACAAGCAATAGGTGTATGAAATATATTCCAATGTTTGCTACAGCACTGTTCTTAGGTGCAGCACTTAAGACATAGACAGGACCTAGTATCATCGATGGATGAACAATCAAAGAAAACCTGGCATCTACAGCCTTACAAAAGAGAGAAAACCCTGCAATCTGCAAGAGCATGGAAGAACCCTGAGGTTGTTATGCCAAGTGAAATATGACAGTCACAGAAGGACAGACACTGCATGATGGCGCTGACATGTGGCCTCAAAAACAAGCAAACTCACAGAATCTGAGAGCAGAATGGGAGTTCCCAGGGGCAGGGGGTGCAAAGCTGCTAATCACAGGGCAGAAAGTCCCAATTATGTGTTCTGGAGCTTTGCCATAGCACACAGTATGCATAACAAACACTGGTTTAAGAAGGCCAGACTCATCTAGGGATGCTCACCACAATGAATCAAAATTAAAATAAAGTGAAATATAGAGATTAATTGGGTGAAAGTGTATGAAAGGACACTTCCCTGAATCCTGGGGAAACCCACCATGATACCTACCTATCCTGGAAGAAGCCACGGAGATAGTTAAGTCAGACTATAGAGTATGTACCAAGGTTTTAGGGCTAAAGAGTGGAACAAGAAGTGATAATTTTTGCTCAAACAGTTATTCTCTTATAGGCAAAACAAGTTTACAGTAAAGCCTACTTTGTTTAAAGGACTTCATTAAACAAGTAGCATATATTAATAGATGAGAGTGACAACATAGTCAAGTCTTTCAATACATACCTTTGGGCATAATAATAATTAGGCTTAACTTTTTGTACAGTATCTTGCTCAGTATACAGCACACAAGTGTTTATGCCCAAAGATATGATTATTTTCATCACTGTCCATTCACTAATAATAAAACTAACAATAATAAACACAATAGAAAGACTATTAGTAGGACCTGGTGGGTTTTGAATGTTGACTTTGTAGCAATCAGACATGAGTGTCTCTCCTACAGGGTGACATTGAATCTCACTACTCATCCAAAGAGGAAAACCTCAGGCTTAAAGAAGTAACAAACCAGTCACACTGAGCACTGCCAACACTCAGCCAACTGTAGCTCACCGCAAACTCACTGCTAGGCATTGCACATCACTAGGAGTGAACCGGGGGTCACTGATTAGTGTCTATGTCTGAGAACCAAGATGCCAGAGAGCTAAAGCACTAAAACAAACCGACATCCTTACCAAGACCAGACTTCACACACTCACGCCTATTCTGTCCACACCAGAGCTCCACCCAGACTCTATCATCAGCTCCTCTCTCTTCCATTCTCCCCTTCTGTTGATTCTTCCTTTATCAACAACTTTCAGGGGCTTCCTATGTGCCAGGCTCTGTGCAAAGTTTCTCTTCAATGAAGATAGGCAGTGACAGTACAGGTGACGAGCTGGTAAGAGTGTAAATCACTGGTTATGGCAATACTGACCTCGCAGGCAGAGGAAGCTACCCACAAGGACCAAGCACTCACCCCAGGCTTAATGTGCAACTTAATGAGGAAGGAAGAAAATCCAGATGTCACATAGGGAGAGCAAAGAATGAGATGGAAGGCGACTCCTGATTTTTGCCTTTTTTCTTTTTAATTTTGTTTTTAAACCAACATCTTAAAACTCCACAGAAAGAGCCTAATTTCAGGCCCACTGTATGGAGTCCAGAGGCAGAAGACTATCCAGTGGCCACTGAGTCTGCTATGGATCACGTGTCCTACGGGGAGTGAGGACACACTGAATCAATGTTTACGGGGTGGGTGGAGTCCTGAGCAACTCTGTGTTGTTGTTGACACGTGCACAGCCATCCCCATGCCTTAACCATGGGAATGACAAAGCCTTCCCTGAAGCCGGGTCAGGGCATTAGAAAAGCTATCTATCTTCTGATCCAAGTAGGAATGTTTACTAACAATTAACCAGTATAAGCGAAACTATCACCCACAGCTTCTTCCTCTGAGATGACTGGAGCCTGAGACCGTTTACCTATGGAGAGCAGCTAAACCTGCCTCCTTATTCAGCTGCATAAAATAACCCTGCTTCGTCAATTCAGAGGTATAAAATAAACACACTGAGTTTCTGCTGCCCTCCTTCAGAGCAAGCAAAGCCCCCCTGACCCCAACTTGTCTGTACATCGTCTGTACATGTTTCTTCATTCCTTTGCACTCCATTCAATCCCTGAAGCCATGAGGAGTGTGGCAGTGTCCCCACCAAAGTCAGGTTGAAATATAATGGACGGTCATTGCAACAGCATCAGCAGGTGGCACCTCTGAGACTTGATTGGCTAAGAGGGATCCATCTTCAGGAATGGATTCATGCCCTTATCTCCAGAGTATGTTTCTGAAAAACGTGAGTTTTCTAACTTGATCTGTTGTTAACTTGCCTCTCTTCCAAATCACAAGGCAGCATGTGCCATTACCATGCTCCGCTCTCTTGAGCTACAAATCCACTATATCTCTGCCCGAAATAAATTTCCGTTGCTTAGGAATTTCAGGCTCCAGTATTCTAACACCAGAAAAACAACAACAGTAACTAAACAACAACAAGGGAATGGGGATGGAGCTAAGGGTAGAATACATTCTTAGCCACCTAGAGGCCCTTCCTTCAAACCCCAGCACTTAAGAGTCATGAAGGAAAGAGACCAGAAGGGAGGAGGACAAAGTCAGAATCATCACAACTTTCCAAGAAAGGCTGTGCTGCCAAGAAAAATCAAAGAAAGTTCTTTGGTGAGCACCAAGTGTGCAGGCTAGTTTCATGTCAATCGGAAACGAGCTGGAGTCACTGGAGAGAAAGCATACACGATTGAGAAATTCCTCAGTAAGACTGGGCTATAGGCAGGCCTATAGGATATTTTTTTAAACTAGAGATCGATGGCCCCAGTCCATTAAGGCGGTATCACCTCTGAGTAGGTGATCCTGGGTGCTATAAGAAAGCTGGCTGAGCAAGCCATTGAAGCAAGCCAGTAAATGGCGCCCCTCCATGGCCTCTGCACCAGCTCCTACCTCGAGGTTCCAGCCCCGCTTGAGTTCCTGCTCTCACCGCTTCAGACAATGAAATCTGATAGGCAACTGTGAATGAAATAAACCCTTTCCCTCCCCAGTTATCTTTGATCATGGTGTTTCCTCACAGCAATGTAGCTCTTATTCAAATACTAAGCAAACACTCACTAATTCTAAAGAAGCCAAACGGATTAAAAACATCATCAGGACTCCAAAATTTTATCTACAGGGTGGGAATACTTCTATCTATTTCTACTATACCTTCTACCATATGCTGCATCTCAGAAGTTAGTTAGGGGGAATTTTGTTGTTGTTGCTGTTGTTTTTGTTGTTGATGATGATGATGACGACGACGATAGCGATGACGATGATGATGTATTTTTTTTAAGTATGTGTGTCTGTCTGTAGGTTTGTACCTGTGAGGGCAGTGCCTACAGAGGCCAGAAAAATGCGTTAGAATCCCCCCAGACCTGCAATCATAAGTGGGGAAGAGACATCTCCTATAGGTGCTGGGAACAGAACTCCAGCTCTACTCTCCCCTAACCACTGAACCATTTCTCTGGCCTCCAATTAAAGGAATTCTTTAGGGATAGTTAATGTAGAAAAGTAATTAGGACATTTTCAGGGTACACATGTAACAGTATTACAACAGTTCATGAGACAAAAATGCTACAAATAGCCCAGGAATGGTGGGACAATACTCTGTCCAATCAGTAATAA
Source organism: Uromys caudimaculatus (assembly GCA_028551405.1). NCBI lineage: Eukaryota > Metazoa > Chordata > Mammalia > Rodentia > Muridae > Uromys > Uromys caudimaculatus. The sequence goes on along the minus strand of CM052706.1, from coordinate 86,039,479 downwards.
TAATAATAATAATAATAATAATAATAATAATAATAATAACAAAAACTTCTAGAATTTGAACCATATACTAGAGCCAGTGTTGTTTAGTAAATTAGTGTTCTAGTTTGCCTTCTCTTGCTATGATAAACTGTTAGCCAAAACCGACTTGAGGAGGCGAGGGCTTATTTCAGCACACAAGTTATTGTCCATTACTGAGGGAACTCATGGCAGGGACTGAATCAGAGACCATGAGAAACATTGATTACTGGCTTGCTTTCCTTGACTTGTTCAGCTACCCTTCTTATATAGCTGAGGCCCACCTGCTCAAGAATCAAAATTCCCACAGTGAGCTAGACCCTCCCAACTCAGCTAACAATCGAGAAAATGTCCCACAGATGTACTGACAAGTCACCCTAATAGAGGCAATGCATCAGCCGAGGTTTCCTCCTCTCATGTGACTCTATCTTTGTCGTGTGGACAAGGACTAACCAGCTAAGATAGCATGGCCAACAGAAGTAGACACTGCTTAATAAACAACGCTGGGGCTAAGACAATAATAATGATGATAATAATAATAATAATAATAATAATAATAATAATAATAATCAACCACAAGTTTAAAAACAAAACAAACAGAACCAAGGATCCATAGGTGTACAGGTTGATCAACAACTTCAAATAAAAATTAAATGATTAAAAAGAAATATGAAAATTATCCAGCATGGGTGTGGTCTGTAATTCTGGCACATGGAAAGCTTGAATGGTAATGATTGATTTCAAGGCCAGCCTGAGCTACAAAGTCAGACCCTGTTCTAAAGCCAGGGAAGAAAGAAAATCATTCATATTGTACAAGAACTCAGGATAGGAAATCTTTCTAAGTAAGAGGCTAGACGCAATAAATGCAAAGTAATTTTATAATACAAAAAATTAAGTGATGGATGTAGAAAATACATATGACAAATGGTAAGATTGCAAGAAAACTAGAATGTAATTTATAAGATGTATGACAAGGATAAAATTATTCCAACATATGGTGTACTTTTAAGTAAGAGAAAGATGAAGGAAATTTTGATTTAAAAAAGAAAAAAAGAAAAAGAAAACTAAGCAAGCTGCACCAAAAGATGAAGGAAAATGTGCAGCAAATATGAAAAAGTATGACCAATTAAAAAATCAATGTGGCAAATATCCACAGTTAACAAAAAATATTTACACAACAAATATTACAAACCAAACCCATTCATTACACGCTAGGTTTTATAGATCCCTAAGACTGGGCAGTCCAATGCCCCTGTGTTATCCAGTTTTGTAGTGCTGTGCATACTGCTAAGTTAGGTACTGCTAGACCTCAGGCACGTGAGTTAGCTTTGAGAGACACTTGTGTGTCTATGCCAAGGTGTGTGTCATGGCCTGCATGGAACAACAGAGGGAGTGAACATAACTTGTATGTGGAGGTAGAGGGACCCGGTGAAATACATTCTGAAGCCTTAGAAAATAGAATATTACTCACCTAGGATAAAGAAGTAAGTTTGATTTATTCACACTGGTGAGAGAGCATATTGTTAACAGACTGTTTGCAAACAAAGGGAAGCCCCAATCAATGTGTGGGACACGTTTCAGTTCTGTAAGATGCGTTTGTGTAAGATACATTTGTGTGTGCCACATATGGTTTGAAATAAATGTGAAAACACCTGCCAAACTGTGGGCTCCTCCAGAGAAGAAAGAGGTGTTTTTAACGGAATGTCTACTTCTTAAAGTCTCTAGATTTTAGCAGCAGACATGCTTCAGGTTTGTTTTGCTGTTATTTTGTTTTATTCTCATTTGTCTGATAAAGAGCAATACAGATTAGGAAATCTTCTGTTTGACCTTTGAGGCAATTATTTTAGCAAGGTGTCATCTCCTTTTCAACATAAAGCTCCTGGATGGTGTTTGATGTCTTCTCACAGCGATGCTTATAGGACTTGAAAAGGAGTTCTTTAAAAGCCTATATGGCTGCCCCACGCCAGCATGCTTAGGGTGTGAGGTGCCGGAACACTTGTCAGCAGTCTGCCTCCTCATTTCTTCTGTCTCCTGTGAGCCTCACTCTGTCTGCATGCCCCAGCTTCCCTAGTCGTTTAATAGTGTCTATCTATCCGACTTACTCCCTGGTACCCCAGTTCCCTGGACTGCTCTCGTTCTCTTTCTGACTGAATCTGGTGGCAGATTTCTGGGTTCTATATGTCTTCCTCTTGTATAACTAAGCCCAGTTCATTAGCTGTTTACAAAGAGTAGCTCTATTCCGTCTCAGCCCACGCATTGCTTGGGGCTGTGCGTGGAATACAGCAGCCTCCTGCCCTGAAGGCAGGACTGCTTATCACGGGGAGAGATTTGCCAGGTACCATTTATTCTTTTTAACACTTGTGTCTCCTGGAGATCTCAAAATGGACTCATCACAGTGAGCAATGACCCCAGTGTTCCAGGCAAGACCGGGAGAGTGGATGTAGAAAGACCCAAGTAGGTCAGGAAGGGGTCAGTATACATTTGGGAGAGTGCCCCACCCAGAGAATTAACAAGGAAAGTATGCTATTTGCCTTTTCCTTTTGGCAAACTCTGGCTGCCTGATTAATGCCTCTGGGGTTACTTTTCTAAGTGGTTGTGGAAATATTGACAATTTAGGTGAAAATTTGAACACCTGGCTGGCCTTTTCATCTGGATATTCCCACCCTTACTATTTTCAGCTTGTATATGTATGAGGGGCTCATTCTAGATCTCCCTTCAATCTTTAGCTCAGTGAAAGACACGTGACAGTGGGATGTCAATCAAGAAGCTGCATTCATTCTGCCATCCATAGTAGATAAAGGGATGAGTGTGTGTGTGTGTGTGTGTGTGTCCACTCAGGGTCTGGCACATGTGAGATACATGCTTTACCCATGAGCTAACTATCTTCCTAGGATTTTAAGTAAATTTGTAGCCAGGTAGACCTAAATTTGAAGAAATCCTGGTGTTTAGAGTTCAAAGTTAACATGTGACTGCACTGTCAAGCACTAAGTATGTGCCTGTGTGTGATTCCTGTGTTTGCATGCATGTGTGTATGTGGTGATGGCAGATGCAAAAGAAATGAGACACTTTCATACAAATAGTTTAAAATGAGCTCAGCTATTTTGTCAACCAAACACAGCCTTTAAAACACATATTGCTGTCTTCCTGGATTTGTGCTTGTTGAAAAGCGAAAATAAAACAAGAACAAAAACAATGAAATCCAACTGCACACCAAAGGGACTGTGCTTAGTTCAGAACTCCAGGCATGAAGCCCAAATAGATCCAGGCCCGGCTTTATCCTCACACAACAGGGAAGATGATAAAATGCATTTACTTAGTCTTGCATCACGAGAGCCAAATGATTCCAAACTGAACTAATCCTGTCTATCCCAGGAGCAGTGTTTTGGTTCTCCGAACTACATATGTCAAAATGGTGATGCCGTGGCATGATACATCTCCACAACACCCCTTCAAGTGTGATCAGGCATATATTCCACCACATAAATGCTCTGTATACATTTGCCTAAATAAATAATTCATGAAACTACAAATACCTATCCCCGAAGCAGCTTCCAACTCTTAAACACCCGAAGCGTGCTCACCCTCATTTTAAACAGGAGGAGATGAAGTGCAGGTTGCAACTCAGATGGAGGGGAGGGCACGCCAACCCACCGAGACCTATTTCAAATTAGTGAGGAGTTAGCTACCGGATACCAACACAGCAGGCAGAGTTTTATTTCAAGGGCAAAATGTGGAGTTTAAATAACGATCGCATCCTAGTCCTGGTGTGGAAGCAAATCTGAGTGAGTGTGTAGTAGACATCAAAACGGACAGCTTTTCCTAGGTCTCGTGAATGATGGAAAAATTGCCCTAGCACCTTCTGCAACATGAAGGGCCTCCCAACGCAGCTCATTAGGGACTCACCTCTACTTAGCAAATCCTGCCTCCTGTGTCTAATGCAATACAAGTAGACGGATTAATAAAGCACAACATGGACTCTAGCAAATCGGCGTCTAGTGATTTTCTTTTAACTACCAGAATTTTGCTCTGCGCTTAGTAATTCTGGATTTAAAGCATTCTCCATTTTTCTAGGCAGATTATCTTCACACCAGCCAGTGGTGTTTATCTACTAGCAAAAGCCCATCAGTGTCACCGAGATTCTTAAAAATCTCTAGCTCCTTTGGAAACTCTTACACTAAAAGGGGGGAAAAGTGTTTCAGAAAAGTTTATGAGAGAGAAAAGTACAAATTTCACATACAAATAATGCCCAAATACAGCTTTTAAAACTTCTTCCAAAAAAAGACTCTTTCTTAAGGAATATCAATGGAACTGGTAATTTTCCCCCCTTTTAGAAAAATTTGACTCAGAATTAGTATGCCTGCCAGGCAGAAAAGCTAGAAGCTCCAGCTGTCATCAGGGAAGTACCAGGCAATAAGATTCCTGCAAATGCTTTTGTGATCTGCCTTTTGAAGAGTAGGTAGCCTCATCTTATTGGTGGTCTAACTCAGTAAGAAGTTTCTAATGGTGGACGTGCATGTCACTGTGGTGAGAAAAGTGGTTTTTTATTGTTGTTGTTGTTGTTGTTGTTGTTGTTGCTGGGTTTTTTTGGGGTTTTTTGGTTTTGGTTTTTTGAGACAGGGTTTCTCTGTTTCTCTGTGTAGCCCTGACTGTCCTGGAACTCACTCTGTAGACCAGGCTGGCCTCGGACTCAGAAATCCACCTGCCTCTGCCTCCCGAGTGCTGGGATTAAAGGCGTGTGCCACCACTGCCCGGCTAGGCTCAAGAAAAGTTTTTAAAAAGAAAGCTGCATTCCTTGAGTTCTTTGTCCCAGCTAAAGGTACGATTCCCTGCAGAAGAGCCCTGGCTAGTACATCGTGATGTACTAGTAACACACGATGACCTGAGTTTAGATCTGTAACACCTGCAGTGTATGGCCACACATATGTGCCTATAAGCCTAGGCTTGTGGCAAACAGAAATAGGAGGGTCAGTGGGATAGGGTGGCCACCAGCCTAGCACCAGCTTCAGCAAGAGGCACTGACTCAGGGGATCACTGTGGAGAGCAATAGAGGAAAACACTCAATGTCTTCTTCTGGCCTACACACACACACACACACACACACAGAGCCAACAACAACAACACTAGTAAATATAAATAAATAAACAAATAAATAGATAAATTCTTTGTTTTACCTCTTCACCTATGGAAAGTGGTAAAACTATTAGTAAATGAATGGTGGGTAGAAATGAGAGCCGTGTGCTCAAAGAACCGAAGAGAAAGAGGCAGAGAAGATGCATTGTACAAGTGCCCATCAGTGGCCTCTTTCACTCCACCTATGAAGAAGAATCCATCTGCGCCTGTCACACCACTGTCTTATATCTTTGAAGAAACACACAGAGACATTTTCCAAGTTCAGCCCCTGAGTAGCATCATCAATACATGGCTTCTAAAAACCAGAACTCCCAAATGCACCAGTTCCAAAAGGTACTGAGCACAGTCATGACACCACAAATGGAAAAATCCCTCACCTGAGAACTTGTGATGGATCACTGTGGAATGTGGAAATATCAAAACTACCTTAGGAAAATGACTTCCAGGCTATGCGCATATGGTTATCATGAAGCTAATTACTTTAGTGTTTAGAGTTCAGTCCTCTGTCCCAGCTATACCGGAGCACATACGTAGACATTCCAAAATCAGAAATACCTGATGGTCCCGGTATTTATGAAAAAGAATATTCTATTTGTAATACCTTGCCAGAACTGCAGATCTTAGACCTTAGCTACCAAGTCAGACACTTAGAGGAGCCACAATATGTATGAACAGTTCAGAGTGAGGACACTTTAACTTCAGTGTACATCTGAAACAGAGACTGGGTTTGTTAAAGTGACCAGGCATTTCCCCAGAAATTGTTCAGGCATTAGCAATGATTTGGGGCCTATGACTCTGTGTGAAGTCACTAGCCCAACACTTAAAGGCTTCTACATGATGAGGGACCTCTGACAGGAAGGCAGGCTCTGTGCCCAGTGCCCACACTCCTAAATGCTCACCTCCAGAAAGGATGGTGGGGGAGGGGAGAGACGGTATCATGAGCAATAACATAAAATCCTGCCAGAGATGCCCCTCCACCTGACAACTCTGCACCCCAGTTATTCTCCAAAGACTCTAAGTTGTGAGCCTGGTGCTTTTTATCCTAGTGAGAAATAATCTGAAGTAATCTATGCTAATACACAGAGGAAAGGGGGGTCTACTCTCGGTGTTCCTAAGAGACAACTATAGTACAAAGAAAGTCTCATTTGTCTACCAAACTGTTAACATCACCCTGCTATACCCATAGCGAGAATGTTTTTCCAAGCACCCCTTGCAGCTAGGTGGAGGCATATAGGGCACTCTAGGCTCCATTTCCACACAAACCCCCATCACACAGACACACAGACACAGGTGCAGAGAGAGAGAGAGAGAGAGAGAGAGAGAGAGAGAGAGAGAGCACCTTACCAGATCACTCCCTCTCTCCTTGAAGCAAGGACTCCAATATAAATTCCACAATGAAAAAGCTAAGGCCTTTAAATCATCACCTGGAAGGAGTCACCCAGGAGAGCCGTGCCTCCTGCATAGAGGTTGCATAAGTAAGAAATTAACATGCACCACGTTTGTTCACTCGGATTGGGAGGTTATTTATTACAACAGCTGTTGGTAATTACGCCCCTAGTCCATACTCTGTTTTTGCACAGTGACTCCTTACCTGACCCTCCTCTGCAACCCACTTATTTTACAGTTAGTTCATCACACACCCGTTTTCCCCTCAAGATCATTGATTTATTCACTTTTCTCATTAAGTAAAATTCTACCATTGAAAGTCGGGTGTAAAATGGACAATTAATAAACGTCTATTGGGGGATGGTGGGAAAAGGAAACAAAGAAAGCAACTTACAAAGCCAACCAAACAGTTCCACCCCATGGGCTGAGTCCACACTTCTAAGTATGCGCTTCAATGTGAATTATCACACAACCAACACCTACCTGTTGTCATAGAAGTACTTTAACCAGAACGGAGGCATGGTTGGAAGCAGAGACCTCCACAATTAGGGGTTCTCCTTGGGGAGTTGTTTTGATCACTTTAAATGACTCATATCAGCTCCTGAATAACAAGAGCATGTAGTGATGGGCCTGTGTGAGGTACCACAGGGTACCTCCCATCCCCTGATGCCCTCAAATGTTTATGGCAGTAATCAAGTAAAATTCCATCATTCATTCTGCCTGCTTTTGCTCTACAACGTGGAGGACAATGTGCCATTCCAGGCTCCAATAAAACAGAGATCAAAGACACTCTCCCTGCCTCTAACCTCCAGAGGATTCCTTCTCAACATCAGGAGGAGAGACAGACAGACAGACAGACACAGACAGAGACAAAGTGAGAAAGATCCAAGTAAAGATAATAGAAGAAAAGGTGTTGCTACCTAAAAAGCACTATGGCCATTGGAAATGAAGTGATTACAGAACTCAGTCCTGATCACATGGCCATACACAGATATAGAACAAGAAGCAAGATCTCATTTCCTATCCTGTTGCTTCTTTGTTATTCTAACATTCCCCCAGAGGAGGTGGCTTCACAGGCATAACAGAGAAAGGCAAATTGGTCTGGGGTGCCAGTATTCAATTCTTAATGCCCACTGACAGACAGCTCTAGGCTAGTGTGTAACTACTTTGCTGCTCTTCACAAATAAAGCCCCACAGGCACAAAATGAACAAATAATAGTAGTGAGTGATGTCAACGTGACAGATTATGAGCCATCGCCCATTTGCCTTAAATCATTTGCCTTTAAATCACATGCATGAGAAGGTATGTGACGGGCGTGCCTACCAGGCTCCCACAGAGTCCTCCTCTCTGCTTCACTTGAGCCCTTCCACAGGCTCTGTCCTCCCTCTCATGCACTTGCCCTCCAGTCACCAAACTGAACAGAATTCAGGGTTATATCCTGATAATTCCAAAATTCAGGAAGCAGAAGCAGGATGGTTGTGAGTTCAAATTAGTGTGAGACCTTGCATCTAATTTTTATTTTCAGAGAGAGAAATACAGAGACAGAGAGAGAGAGACAGAGAGACAGAGAGAGAATATGTTTACGTTTTTGTTCATAAGCTGACTTTATCATCAAAATAAGGTTGGTAAACTTAGTTAACTGACCCTCATGGTTCACGAATGTTGCCATACTGAGTTAGTAAGCACCATCAAGTCACCTCTGACCTACAGTTTGTATCGTCTGGGTACAGGATGATAGATCCCTCCCAGATATCAAATACTTGCATACTCCATTCTGCTTACAAAGAATCTGAAAAAAGGATACTATATCCCCTGGAAAAGCATATTGTGTTTAAAAGACATAAAGGATGACACATTGCTGAACATTTTGGAGCTATCCTGTGTAGCAAGATGTCTATAAAGGTTAACTGGATGGCGTTAGACATTCTCCCCTGCTAATAGACTTTATATGTACATTGTGCATGTCAACTTGCTTGTGTGTATACACTGCATTGTTTGTAGAACACTGGGGGACAAGAAAGTAAATATATATTCCCCTCTAGTAAACTTGGAAATGTTTATCCCACAATTTACACCAATTAACATCTTTGCTTTGTTTGACTCCAGCAAGGGCTCCCCACCCCACTTCCTCAACCACTGGAGCCACGAGAGAAACTGTGTTGTTACATCAGTTTGTGCATTATTTGAACCAGACATACACGCACTGAACATGAACGCTGCATTGGGTTTGGGTAAAAAGGAGAGCTCTCCACCAGGGCAGTATCCACTAAGATTCGTTGGTTGACAGTCTGATGTAAGACCATAGCCGATCTCTGTGGAAATGTCTGTCTGATAGTTGGACATTCCACACTGAATTTGAAAGCAATAAAAAAGGTCTTTCTTCCCAGAGTTTAAAACTGATTCTTTTTTCTGCATTAGATCCCTTCTGGCTGAGCTCTGATTTCTGGAACAAGTTATTGAAGTGAATGAGTACATACATATAAAAGTCATGAGAATGAGAGAAGTGTCCTGGGTGAGAGTCCATTCCACTTAAGTGTATTATTCTCATGCACCTGTCTATCAAAACCCTCCCATGCAAATGCACAAGCTTTCCAATAACTGTCTTAATCTCCTTCTATGTCTATATGACATCATGCCATTGAAGGGATGGCACAGAAACCCTAAAAATCCACTTCCTTCCACACGAAATCCCATGCTCACTTTCAAGAAAAGATACAGGATGCAAAGGACAGAAGCATCTGCGTATCTGAAGGATGCTATTGCTCCCTTCAAAGACAGCACTGGACTTAGGCTCTGCACCTCACCTCTGCTCTCTTGTACCATAATTACACCACCTTTACCAGAGTTTTCTCATCTATACGCAACCATGCTTTGACAAGCATGTGTCTGAAAGCGCGTACACACACACACACACACACACACACACACACACACACACACACACACACACTTTCTATTCTTTCTATTGATCTTCCCCCAAGTTAACAACAGTTCTCTCTCTCCCTCCTCACCCCCATTTCCATCCCTTAAAGCTCTCTGAAATCTTCATTATTTGGCTCACCAAGGCTCATCCGCCAATCGCAGGGACATTGCTCTCTTCCCATTTAAAGCCCCTGGGTTGTGGCAGTAGCCCTCCGAATTGGTCCTTCCTTCATGAACGCATTTCCCCAGCTTGTGTTCTACTCCCACAGGCATCTAGTCCCCTCAGTCTTCCTACCAGTTCTCTGTGCTCCTTTCTGACCCCCATCTCTCCCCAACCTTCAAATACTGAAGATCTGCCAACCTCTAATCTCAACCTTTCTCATGACCTACGCAGGATGATGGTGATTTTATCCCACCTGAAGAGTTAAAGGGCACACGGAGGCTTATCTCTCCCATATTTATACCCAGAGCTTCCAAAGGGAACCTCTCTTGGCTCACAGTGGACGCTTAAACCCTCCTATCCATAAGATGCCCCCAGGTTTTGTCATTGCTGCTTCCCAAGAGCTACATCCGTCAAGCACAGTCAAATAAGGGAAACCGTTCTTACTTCATTCCACCCCGTCTTTACCAGGCCCTTCTCCTAGGCCCTACTGATTATGCTTACTACCCACCTACCTTAGTTCACATTTTATTCAGAGCAGTAAATGTTCTCACGGACATGAACCGGAACAAGCTATTCCTGCGCCCTAAACTTCTAAGTCTTCTATGGAACACAAATGAAGTGCAAACCTTTCACCCTGTCCAACGAGGTCAGAAGGAAGCCCACCCTTTCCTCCCCCACCCCTTTCATCTTGTCACAGCCTCATATTTGGCACTGTGCTGGGTACCAGCAGCTTCCTTTTCCTCCTCAAGCTTCTGAGATGGCTGCAGGCTACCCTCCATAACATAATGCTTGTTCATTAGAATCCTGTTCGTTCTTCTAAGCTTTTGGCAGAACAAGCTCCTGTCTATCCCACAAGGCCAGGTCTTGCTGGCCACATCTGTACGGTCTGCTCCTGACTACTCCAAGCCAGGTAGTTCCTATTGTGTCACTTGTTCTTCATAGCTCTGGCGTTGTATTATATTGTTCTCAACTTCTACCACTAAAATGTAATTTTCATGACAACAAAGCCTCTACCTTGTTCAGCTGTGTACTCAAAATACTAAGGGTAGTGTCTAACACCCCATGGTCAGTAGATGTCTAAACAAGGGAACATGTATTGAGTACCAGCTAAGCTGATACAATGTGTCCCTACTATTAGCCTCTCCCAGTGAATAATATTTTAACACTTGGCTCAGCAATCCTGTACAAGAAGTAGTCAAATTAAGAGTGTGAAACCTAAAAGAATTGTATCTTTTTATGCCCTGAGACATTCCACTGCACATCCTGTATCCAGTATCTGTGCCCTGTGTTCCATGATAGCACTAACAAGGGGTTCATCGCTCTAAGGAGAACACAGGTTTTTACTAGAACCCCCTCTAAATAGAATACGGTACTAATTTTTACTAGAAATGAGAAATTAGGATTTATTTTCAGAGTTAGAGCCAGTGCTAAATTATTATGGTATTGAGTTTCAGGTCAATCTTTGAAAAGATTAAGTATGGAAAAGTAGGAAGATACTACGCAATTCTAGAAGTCACTTTTAAATGCAGACTTTTCAAATTTTAATTTTATTTTTTTATTTATTCATTTTACATACTGCTCACTGCCCCCTCCAGGTTACCCCTCCCATAATTCTCCCCTATCTCCCCTCCCTTTCTCCTCTGAGCTGGTGGGGGCTTCCTGGGTATCCCCCTACCCTGACACTTCAAGTCTCTGTGAGGCTAGGCCATACGCAAATGTTTATGTCATATAAAAATGATTGTGTCATGCATTTGCTTTTGCTCAGGAGAACTTCTGCAGAACCTTAGTGACTGCTACCATGATGGGAAGGAAGGCAGTTCAGCATTGTGTGCCTCTTTGTACATCATACATCTGCCTGATAGCAATACCTGTCAGTGGCCCATTCACTGTACAGAGGCCCAAACACAAAGTCCCTGTGTAGCCTTACATTTTATCTCCCTGGCATATCTGTCTAATAGAACAAGAAATAATATACAGAATATTAAAAAACATTAATAGCTAGAATAAATTATTAATTCAATTAAAGTATGAGTCCAATAACGATTCCTTTTCATTGCATTTATTAAAAGGAATAATTAATTGCTAAGCGGGTATTAAACACACACACATAAACTGCTGAATCTACTCCTGAGTGAAATTGCAGACTTCTATTTCTGCAGGAACAACAGAGAAGATGCTGTGGACAGTAAGGAGTGGTACTCTTCCTGCTTCCTATCCCTCTGGTTTCACAGCTGAAAACTGATGAGTTGAAAGACAATGTAAGTCACATTTCTTACTCTGTAAATAGTGCACAGGACACTTGGGTAGAATGGGGACCTTTGCCCCAACATTTGCTAGTCTCGCTTCCTTGGGCACTTTGAGGAGGGCTATTCTCAGCGTGACAGTTGTAAATATAATCAAGATAGAATCTATCTCTCCAGGTGGGTACAAGACACACATGAGGGCTTGGCACAGTGCCTGATAGCCTGCTACACAGCCCGTCTCCCTGCCGTCAATGTGGTATCAGGTTTGTGTATTCCTTTGACTCTATCCTCTGAGTCATGGGAGGAAGGACCACTTTTCCAAGGCAATGGCCAATCTTGAAACCACTCCCTATTTGCCAGTAGTTTAATAACCATGCTCAGAGCGTGATGAGAAGGCACCCAAGAAAGTCTTGATATTTGAGTCAGACTAAAATAAACAAAACGGGCTGCCAAGATGGCTCAGCAGGTAAAGGTGCTTGCTGCCAAGTCTGATAATCTGAATTCAAATCCCAGAACCCACTTGGTGGAAAGAGAGAACCGAAACATACACACTCTCTCTCTCTCTCTCTCTCTCTCTCTCTCTCTCTCTCTCTCTCTCTCTCTCTCTCTCCATGCACACGTACTCTACTCAATTTTAATTACGCAACACTGTATACAGAGGTATCTTAGTTTTGGGAGGGAAGTTGGTGTATTATACATGAGGATGCGAGGTAGCAGATAAATTAATTTCAAGATGAATTGAAATTTAATCCTATATGCTCCAAAATTGCCATTTTAATTTTAACCATCTTTGGTGACAAATTGCTTGAAATATTGGCTCACTTGAATGTCTTGAGAGACTGAGCATGTAATTTAATATACTTTAAAATGTTGATGTCTCTGCTTCATCATTCTGAATGCTGAGTTTAGATATAGATATTCTTAGAAGATGATGAAATATGTACCAAACTGTTCCGTGCATGCGCATACGAACACATGTGTATGTGGTCCCCTTGATTCCTCCCTTCTATCACCCCTTGTGATCACAGTCAGCAGCAGAGCAGAGTCACAGCGCTAGCCCATTAACCCAGATTTAACAGGAGGACAAAACACTAGCATTCCCGATTGTGAGTGCCAGTAATTTATTTAACAATGGTATCTGTCACTGTCTTGTTCCACCCATTCACCTCCTCTGTCAGGAGACAAGGTGTACATCTAGGGCTGAGAGTCCTCTGTCATTTTGGCATAAAACTCTGCAAGGAAGAAGACAAAAAAAAAAAAAGTGCAATTTTAAATAAGATAGATAATTGTATGGGCAAGGTAATTAGGGCCACAGAGCATCTATCTGATCCCGGAAATTAATGAGAGCATTGCAGAAGGGAATTAAGGGAACGTGCCGGGGAGCCTCTCTCCTAGTCTCCTCTCCTGGGCTACCTCCCATCACACCCTCTTCATGCCAAAATAATTCCTCCAGGGAGCATTGGGCATGAGCCTGGACACAAACTATGTCTTACAATTAGTGAATTAATGATTAGTGAATACAAGACGTTAACCTCCATCTTACAAGCGAAGTAGGAAATAGAAGGCTTCCGGAGTGGGTTTTAAGTAGGGGACTGGCTGGCTGTACTCTCTAAAACAAAGTGTCCATGTGTGAGTCCATGTAGTAACACAGCAAGGAATGACGTAGGCATCTCTCAAGATGAAAAGGGGTCACTATAGACATACCACAGTAATGGTAATACAGCAAGACAGGAGCATTCTGGCGTCTGTGCATATTGCTATCACCCGTACCATCTTGCACTGACTTACTAATTGAGCTACACAGTGAAGCACACCTGCAAATATAGTCCATTGGTTTCCATCTGCACATGGACCGAATCTCCCCGATATTTCTCTGGGACCTACATAACCTGTAGAAGCTGCCACAGAACACATGCCTCAGGGACTTGCATACCTCTCAGAAGAACTAGTCATCAGCATCCTGTTATGACCAAGGAACTCAGACTGTTTACCTTAAAATGCTCTGACCACTCCCACAGAGGCCCGCTCTGTCTCCTAGACACCCCTATGGTCCATCTTACTCCACATTCAGTGCTGTGTTCTCTCTTCAGCTCAGGAGCATCTTTGTTGCTGATGCTGCTGCTGCTGCTGAACTTTCTCTCCCAGCCCCTTCTCTCCCTTCCTTCTACCTCAAGTGTTACTTCCTATTAATGGAACTTTTGCTAACCCTCTCCAGCTGTGGCCTCATCCCAGTACTTCATTAAATCTGACATATCTGTATCTGGTTCTCTGCAGGCTCAGCATCTCCCCTCACATGACGAGACTGTATGTCTCAGGAACATATGTCTCTCTCACTCATTCTGGAATATGGCACATCACACATTTAATGAATGTTCCAACAGATGAATGACTCATTCTGAGGCAGGCACTGTAGAATACTTTCTGTGGATTATTTTATTTTATCTTTCAACCATCTCTGCAAGTTATTTTCTATTAATTACTCTTCTTATTTTACTAATGAGGTTAAGTAAATTTCCCAGTGGACTGCACAGTCCATCCCCCCCCTCTGGTTTTTCGAGACAGGGTTTCTCTGTGTAGCCCCAGCTGTTCTGGAACTCACTCTGTAGACCAGGCTGGCCTCGAACTCAGAAATCCACCTTCCTCTGCCTCCCGAGTGCCGGGATTAAAGGCATGCGCCATTTCTCCTCTGTTCTCTGTATATTTACACTGTGCTCTCTACCCATGGAGTAATGCCCCCTGATCTACAGTAGTACTATACAAAGCTCATGCATCAGAGAAAAGATCCACGTTTTTGTCAAGTGTTTTTGAGGAAGCATTATTTTGATGTTTTCTAGCTCCTTAAAAATTGGCAATTTCACACCCAGTGCAGAGGGTATAAAATGGAGAAAACCAGCCTGGTTATTAAGAGTGTAGATGGGCCAGCAAGATGGCTTAGTGGGCCAAGATACTTGTGGCCAAGTCTGACAACTTAAATCTGACCACTGGAACTTACAAGAAAAGGAAAGGAACCGCTCCTGAGAGTCCTCCTCTCTCCTCTGCATGTGCGCTGTAGCATACACGCATTCACTGAATGAATGAATGAATAAATAAATAAATAAATAAATAAATAAATAAATAAATAAATAAGTGGTTTTTAAATAAAAAACACACAGACACCATGGAATTAACCTATCTAGGGTTAAATTCCTATTCAGCTATACATTTACATCAATGTCTGAGTAAAATGCAGAAATCAATATACCCCTCTCATCCAAAACGGAGTTCAGTAAGTAGCCATTGAAGTTATTATCTCTAAATCCATGTACAGCCACACAGTTACCTTGCCTTTTCTTCTCAGGGTATAACACATTACAGCAGTCCCAACACAGTGCCCATGAGACGAGACATCAAGACAGATCCTTTCTCTTCCTGTCTTTCTGCTTAGGTGCAAGTTAAGAAGATAAAGAAGTTAAGAAGTTAGAGTCTGGGGAGGGTGGACTTTGCAGCACATGCCCAGTAAAACCTAAAGATGTGAAGTTACCTGGTAAAGTTAACTCCAGAGCCATCTGTCTCCTCTCAGGAGACAACCAAAGCTTGAGGAGCAGGAGGCTGCAGAACCAAGCAAACGCCTGTCTTTGTAAAATAAATAAAGTAAATCTGAAAGTGCTGTGTCTTTGAGAAGACACAAACCAAGTCTAACTCCAAAAGAACATGTCTGCTGTGGGAAGCTAACAGGAATGGGAAACTCCCAGTGGAGTACTGAGAAGCACTGCCCTTTGTTTTGACATTGGCAAAGGTCAGGCATGACAAGGACTCGGATTACTCTTTAACCAAGTGTCCCAGGACAGGTAGAACTGATGCACAAGACAGGAGGCATGGACCCTCCTCCAGGCCCCCACGGTTCCCTGACAGTCCTGGGCCCAGGAGCCAACTGGCAGTGCTGGCACATTTGCAGGGGAAGCACAGTGGCACTGCCAGCTTTCAGTGACAAAGGGAGTGTTTACAGCGGGCACACTGACAGCTGTCCGAGTGCCACATTTATTTACAAAATGTTAGTTAAATTACTGACAGTTGGCGCTGTGGAGGAGAAGCTGAGAGAAAAGCTGACACTTCTTGATCTAGTGGTGCTCAGCTCTCAGCCCTGGCTCTGCCTCTCACATATTTATTAATTCCGTTATTTGCTGGGTTAGTTTATCTATGTCTAACTTCCTGTTCATTTGCTGGCCCTCGCTTTCAAGAGACTTCAGGAGTCCCCCGCAGTTAAACCACTCCACAGAATTTGGTTCCAAAGGCCCAGGAGCTCTAAGTTACCCTAAGAATGCCTCTTCTGGATGGTAATCATTCTCTAAGCAGTAAGTGCAAAGGAGCTCCTGAGGGTCTCTGGAGAGTGTGCTGGAAGCAGGGAACACATATCAAACCAGTTTCTCCACTAGCCCTGACCATAGTGTGACTACAGCGTGAATAATCTCACACTCAGAAATATCTCTGGATGCTTCTGCTGTCTGTCAGGGACAGGTTTTCCATGAGAGAGCCAGACCAAGAATTTCCATTTTTTAAAATTCTTTCTGACAGAAGCAATTAAGATAGAGGAAGAAGAGTGTGTGTGCTAAATGAAGATCAACTCCATTGCTCTATGGAATTTTAAACACGGCAACATATTTCGAATACAGCTTGTACCACTGCTTTCCCCAAATATTGGGAGGAAAAAAAAAGAGCATTGATTGCCACAAACTGTTGTCTTTAAATTTTTCCCAATCTTTCATATCATGTCAAAATAATTTCTGGTTTTTGTTGACAATTTAAAATGGACAGATAAGTGTAGAGTAACTAAGCTTTCTCTAGGATTCTTGCTCCCTCCTCCTGTGCCCTCCTCCCCAAAAGCTCTTGTCATTTACTGAATTCCAGACTATGTGTGTGAGTGTTGTCCATTACCATAGCTCAATGAGACAGGGATTTTAGTGTGCTGGTATCCATCTGCCATTGTCTACAGAGTTGAAACAACTGCCTGGCCTGTGGTTAAGAAGTGTTGCCTTGCTGAATGGGATGGTACTAGCACAGCCACCTGGAGATGACCCTTCTCAGTCTTGTTGGTTCTGATAAGTTGAGGTTGTTCTGGGCTCACTATGAACTAGACAAAGGCATCAGTGGGACAAGCCCAGTGGCCCACAGTTTCAAGGTCTTCTGTCCCTCTAGGACCAGGTCCAGGGTTATATGTGGGCCTTCCCAGGCTGGCCCTTATCATCCCTACAGTTTCAGAAGCTTGCCTGCTATCACCTTCTTAACCTTCCAGTGCCCCTGTGTACCTCTCCAACACAATCCCCAAGTTACCTTCTGAATGAACAGTGGCTATTTTGAGTCTAAAGTCCCACTTCTTCAGCTTCCTTTGCCAGACAATAAAGGGCTTGCTGAGGGTAGGAAGGGTGGCTGGCATATTTGTCTCTGTAGCTCTTAAAGCACTCAGGACACTGCCTATACAAGGAAGTAAGTGTTCAGAAAGCCTAAAGGCTGACATGCAGGAATATGAGTCTCAAAAGTCACCAACCTATAAGATTATATAACTTCATCTTTATCTCATTACAAAAAACAAATGCATACAGAAAACACAGGAAGAGATACAACTGCTGTAAACCCACCCCCAGGAAATCTGGTATGTACCTGTATGTTGATACAAAATTGCTTCTGCTTTGTTAAAGTTTTTGCTAGCATCTGCAGGCACAGACATGCTCACAAATTCAGAGCACTAAGCCTCTTCTGACCAACGAGTTGTAGATCAGTTAATTTTCTGAAATGAGTTAGTAAAGATGCCACCTTTGTGCCTTGTTTACACAAATTCTTTTCCAGTAAAGGGAAACCAATAGAAACTACTGGAAAATATAATGTTTACGCACCACAGAAAAGAAAATATGTATCTTGTACAACTCTAAAGAGAAGGAGGAAAAATAATTAGAAAACTCAAACTGCTGGTCATCCAGTCACAGGAGAAAAGTTGTAAACAAGTAGGAATTCAGAGTCCAAAAGGAATAAGAGCTCTATTTCCTAGGCCAGGTAGAGGGAACAGGGTGAATTTGTTACATTTTTATATGCAGATGTGTTACACACATGATATAGAATATGAAAATATGAGGTATTTTATGTGATATATGAAACTATTTCATAATAAAGAAAGGCAATATGCACTTGGCTTGTAGGGTACATAAAACATTCGCTTCTCATAGGAGCATTCCATCATGTCCTAGAGCCTTTGAGAGGACAAGCCCAGTGGGAGGCACAAAGAGAAAAATAAAGGACCAGTTCCAGGTCCATAGGCAGTCTGCATCCTTCCTCACTTCACCTGCATGGACCAGGATCAAACATGGCTTGAGCATCAAACCTGAGCTCAGCATCACCCAGGGCCTCAGCCATTCCAATCCCACTCATTCTCACTTTGTACTATGACACAGGTCGATGCAAAAGAAAAAGGGACTAAGATTGTAGCTTAGTGGCTGAGCACCTGTCTAGAGCATGGGAGGTCCTGGTTCAGTACCAGCACCCCAAGTATATGCATACGAACATACAAACATACATACATATATACAAACATACATACATATATACAAACATACATACACACATGCACACATACACACATACACACATACACACATACATGTACGCTTACACACACAAATACATAAACCATTAATAGAAAAGTCTCAAATGTGTTTAGATGAGAAATATGTTTATATCATCTTTAAAATGAGGATTTGCTTAATTATCTTCAGTTTAATAGAATTATTGAGTACCACAAAAATCATTGGTACCTACTGGCTAGTTAATAGCTTAGCACCAACCAAAGCAATTACGTCAAAGCTAAGTGGCCATATTCCTTACCTCAAGAACTTAACATTTATCTATGAGAGAAGCATTCAATCCCCCCTTTTCTGGCTACCTGGAGAAATGCAGCTCATCCCTAGCACCCGACTATGTGACGGTCGACCACAGTGTATTCCTCCAGTCTTCTGTAAGCTTCCTTCTCATGGCCATCTCACCCATTCCCTCTCCCCTTCCCAGCCACTATTCCAGTCACCTCGTGCGCAATCAAGAACATCTTCGCAATCCCTCAATTGAAAGTAACTTCCTACCTGGTGAATCAGTGTGTGCCTAACAAAAACGAGGGGCTCCCCAGCGGCATCTCTCCTAAATTACAGGAAGTGTTAATCATGCATTTGTTACAGGTGATTGTGAGACCCAAGAGAAGTTCCCTACCAGGCTGTGTCTGGTGGGCCATGAAGATGTACAAATAACTTCTAAGAGAATGTAAAATTTTAATATGGGTTAGGTAATAAATAAAAATTAACTGCCAAAGAGTGTAAAGCACTCATAATGTAACAGCATAATCACCCTGTTCCTGCGACTGCTGTAACCCAGCATAAGGTCCAAAGTGTCCCCACAGTCACATACTTTGAGCTGAGGTGTGCCTTCAACTCTCCTGTCTGTCCACATCAAAGAGTTCCCACCTCAACACTTTCCTCTTCACTATTGCTTCCCCCTGTAGCATCCCCCTCCCCCCCAGTATATGAAGAGGCTTGTCTTAGTCAGGGTTTCTATTCCTGCACAAACATCATGACCAAGAAACAAGTTGGGGAGGAAAGGGTTTATTTGGCTTACACTTTCATGCTGCTGTTCATCACCAAAGGAAATCAGGACTGGAACTCAAGGAAGCCAGGAAGCAGGAGCTGATGCAGAGGCCATGGAGGGATGTTCCTTACTGGCTTGCTTGCTTCTCCTGGCTTGCTCAGCCTGCTTTCTTATAGAGCTCAAGACTACCAGCCCACAGATGGTACCACTCACAAGGGGCCCTCCCCCCTTGATCACTAATTGAGAAAATGCCTTACCTCTGGATCTCATGGAGGCATTTTCTCAACTGAAACTCCTTTCTCTGTGATAACTCCAGCTCATGTCAAGTTGACACACAAAACTAGCCAGTACAAGGCTTATCCAGCACACATCACATCTCACTTAAAGGTCCCACTTGGGGAAGATGCCCCAACTACTTCTTCCTTTTCCTCTGTAACATTCCCACTACTACTAGCTTTAGAGCTTTAGATTGTGGCTGCTCTTTGGCTCCCTGACTTCTAGACCTGAGTCTCAAGGTCTAGAAGAGCATTTGTTGCTCAGCAGATGTCAATTATAGTTTCTTGAGTAAACAGTTGAATTGCTATGAGAACAGAGCATGGGACAGTGAGAAAACAAGAGCCATGTAATACCTGTTGGGATGTTCAAGGAAAGAGAAGGTTCTAGACATCTGCAGTGTGTCTGTCCCAGTACTGGTATCTCGGTGGGAGAGAGAAAGGGTTGGAGAGAAAGGTGTGAAATTCTCACAGGCTAAGGAAGTCTCAGAGGGGCAATGCTAGTGCATCGGAGGGCCCTTTCCACTGGAACAAAGCAGATAAACAATCTCAGAAGTGGTTTCTAGTTGGAAATTCTCTAAACAAAAATGGAAGAACCTCTCTCCCCTCATCTTCTGTCTATGCTAAATCATTTAACTTTTGGTTTTTACGTTGTGTTTTATTGTTGTTATTGTTGCTGGTAATATCCTGTCAAAGGCGTAAAATGACACATCTAACACTTAATATGTGCCAGGTACAATCCTTAGAAGTTTACATGTTAACTTACATGATTATTATAAATGATTATGATTATTAGATGAGATGACCCATGTAAAGTATTTATCACATAATGATAGGTTCTCATTTAAACCGCGGCTGCTGCTGATTTTGTTTTGGTTGATATTATTGCTATCATCAGTCTCACAACAACTCTACCAGGTAAGTATCAAGGTACCACACTCCCACCTCTTCTTAGGGAATCTGTCCCATGGCTCCCAAGGATGCTGAAACTTGACATACACCATGTTTTCCTATGTATGTATACAGATAGTAAGGATTTACTGATAATTTAGGCACAGTGGAGGAATAAAAAACTAATAGCAACCTATAATGCTTATGATACTATACTATAATAAAGTGTTATATAAATGTAGCCACTTTCTCAATAGATCTTATTTGACTATACTCATTGCTTCTTCCTATGGTAACAATACTTAGAGGAATCGCGTCATGACTTTACTTTAGCCTATCCAAGCTGTCAGCACCACTTACTTTGTCCTTAAGGCCTCTATCAGGTGAGATAAGGATTACTTCAACCCAAGCATGTGGTGCTGCAACAGTCCATTTGATGATCCAAACTACCCTAACAAGCAGAAAATGTATACCATGGGTAAGGGAGCAAGGGACAATTCCTAGATGGAGTAGGGTGGTGAGGAGAGGGTTTCATCACACTCCTGAAGACTGCGAGTCAAAGTGGGTGAGTCCTCTGGATCTGGATTTTCCACTTAATATTTGCAAATGTGGTAGACGGTGGGTAACTGAGACTGCAGATAAGGAGAGGCTATTGTATTATTTAGTACAGTTTCCCAGATAAGAATATAAAGCCATGAAAGGATTAGTCTAATCATTTCACAGCTCAATTTAAGTCCCAACTTAAATTTGTGCCAACATCGTGGCCCATTCTCCACTGTGGAATATATCCTTGTCTACCTTACTTGTGCATTGTAACTAACGACACTAGTGACAGTGTAGACACTCGGCTACTCAAAGCCTGGTGCACGTGAAACAATCTCTGCTGATCCTAAACGCCTGTGACTTCGTGTCTCTGTCACGGCACCTAGAAGCCCTGTCCTTCCCCAGGCTGTTGACTACCCCTGATTTCCATCTCTTCTTCCTTTCAATTAGTAGAGGATTCAGAATTGTGACGAGAAAACTCAAAGGGCTGTTGACATCTAAGCATTCAGGAAGAGTGTGACCCAAGTGACAATACCAAAGTGCACCAGACACAAGGATCATGACACCTTATTGTAAGAGCAACTGTTTGGAGCTGGTGACTCTTAGCATCTGCGTTTTAGTCAGCTCAGCCTCCTCATGAGGACCTTGGATCCCAATCGTACTAATAATCTATGTTAATGAATAGGCTACCCTTTAATACTAACAGTAACCCCAGGGGCAGGAAATCCCTCTTCTGAATGCTTAATAAAGTTGTTGGAAATGCTTTAAAGGTGCAATGCTCATTTTCAGATGTAATGGAGATGATTTAATGAGTAGAAAGAAAAAGAAATTAATAAAAAAATAACTTTCTCACCATGCATTGTTTGGACGTTTGATTACTGAATAGACATAAAATATATGGTAAATAATTCTTCTGAGCAGCTCAACAGAGCTAATCCACCTCTGATTTCTATGAGTCCATTAATTCCAAAAGTACACCTGCTTAAGCACACAGGTGCTTTTACCCAGAGTCACAAAATGCCAGCTTAATTTTACAATGTCATGTACATGCAATGGCAACAGGTAGAGTTTCAAAATCATAAATGCTTATAAGGTTTATATGCAATGTCAGAAAAGAAAGGCAGCAGACAGCCATGAATGGTGACATTTCAGTAGAAGACACTAACTAGACCCCCATGGCTAGAAATGCCCATGGGGAGTACTCAGATACAGCCTGCCACAGAACAATGCTGTTACAGCCAGGACTGCATCTTCATGGTGGCTATGACACAGAGGGTAGAAATGACACAAGGGTGGGGCTGTCTGTTCTTGTGACATTGACATTTAATGTCATTTTTTAAAACCCAGGCCTTGTTTTCATGCTCCTGGATTTTTATGGGATATTAAGTTTCATATGTACACAAGACCTCCAACCCTTCTTTTTAAGTCTAAATGTATCTTAACTGATATATAATGACATATAAATTATATTTGCAAATAAGGAGCCATGTAATAATTCAATATGTAAATAGATTGTATAACTTCAAATCTGAATTAGCATATCTATGACCTTGTCTATCATCTCTTTATAGTGATAATCGTACTTTGTGATGGCATAGGCCAGCCTTGATCTCATTCTGTTGCCCAGCTAGGCTGAGACATGTGGTCCTCCTGCCTCTACCTACTAGGTAGCTAGGACTCTAAGCCTATGCTAGCAGCCCCAGCCTAGTACCTCTGGTTCCTGTCTAGCTGCAGCCTCTTTGTTCACTGTTCCTGCTTCAGTTTGGAGCTTTCATCAGCCATGCCTTGTTCTCCTGAGTCTCTTAGGCTAGCATGTTTGTCCATGGATCTTTCAGGGCATGAGCCCACTGTGTATAGTTCTCCCCAGCTTGCAAGTCCCGGCCCCTGTATCCACACCAGGTGCTCTGTACACTTACTGATATCTTACTTCCTGTTAGTTTTTTTTTAACCAGAGATGATGTATTTCTTTGTTTACTTGTTTACTAGGATCTGACCCCTGATTACAAGTAGAGTTGTACATGCTCCAGGTACATATGAGTCACTTGGGGGGGTCACTGTAGGCAAGCTACCCATTTGCTTGGCACTCAAGTGAGTGACTTCATCGTCTGTAAGAAGGACACCTATTCTATATTGTTTCATGCCTGGTGCTCACTGGGAAAAGATGTGTTTTTCCAATGCATACAGCTACAGCCCTGATCTTTCTTGTCACTAAGACTTGCTCTGATATATCGGACAGTCACAGAACTGGTCAAACCACTGGGGCCATCGCTGCTGGTGAAGGTACCTGGATGTGTTCTTCAGGGTTAAATCAATCCTGTACTGCAAGCAGGGTGCTGCTGTCCAGCCTAATGAGCTACAGAAACTGGACCTCAAATACTGAAATAAGATGAGCTATTGAGCTGCAGTTTCCATATTTCCTCCTCTCTTTGTATGCTTTCCCACCATGACCTTGCCATATGGCCACCAACCATGATTTCACTTTATGCCCACCAACCATGACCTCACCTTATGCCCACCCACCATGACCTCACCTTATGCCCTCCCACCATGACCTCACCTTATGCCCTCTTCTCACCCCACATTTCCTTTGTCCTCTACACAGATTCCCATGTGAGTAGCCCAAACCCAGCACCACGATTCTCTTCAACAGTCTACCTCTTGTCAGTGGTTTTCTTTTTTTCTCTGGTCAATGTTTTTAAAACAAGCTTACAAAACACCCAACAGACTCTCTGAGGGGTGTCAGTGAAAACACCAGGAGCTAGACTCCCTTCAGCACAAAGGGTTTTCTAAATAAGGAACTGTGGCCACTAATGAGCCATTTGTCATCTGAGAGGCATTTTCCCTAATTGCAATATCTCAGTTATAGCCATCATGGACATGTGTTAATTTGCTTCAAGGTAAAAAACTTTTCTTTCTCACTGGTTTTCACAGACTTTCAAACGAAACAAGACATTTTACTTGGTTCAGAGATGTAAAGAGTCAAGGAATTAAAAATCAAACATTTGAGGCTTCAGTTTGAAAAGGCCATGGGTCTGCCTTTCAGACACATTAAAAGAAAATCACAAAAAAGTTTGCTGAAAAAAAATTAGTAAGTGCATAAGCTTGAAATAAAACTACATGTATATATCTATATCATTAAAATAAAACTATGGATTATGTAGTAGCAATTGAGGATTGGGTTAGATAAAGATAGTAATCTCTATAGCTCAGATTCAAGCACAGGCTTATTTTCCCCTTGTGTAGTGATCTAGAAAGGTTCCGGGTCAGCTGGTAGGGCGGGGAAGGAACCCCGCTCTGTGCAGTTGTTCAGAGACCTGTCTAGTGGAGCATCTGCCACTGAGGATGCAGTTTCCAAGGCAATTTTGGACATCAGCAGCCAGATGGCATCAGGAGAAAGAGCACAATGTATTTCACAGGGGAGGGTCTGATGGCCAATCCACTCAGAGATATTTCTTAGATTCCTTTGAGTAGAACTCTCATACCATCATCCTAAGAAAGACCAGGAAATACAGTCACAGACTGTATCAATGGAGAAGAATAAACAATTTATATGTGTTAGATGCTAGAAGTCTTTTTTTTTTTTTTTTTTTTTTTAGCAAAGCAGTGAATCAAGCAGGAAGGGACATGCCTGCTTTGCTATTCCAGAAGAGAGGTGAGGTCTAAGAGAGATGATTCTCTTAGCCACCTCTCATGGTGAGTTGTAACAGAGCCAAAGTCCATCTAAATACCAGGTCTCTTTGGCCCTCGGCCACCATCAGTTCCAAAGTGATGAATCTCACATAGATTTTCCAGAAGCAATCACACCACCAAGATGACATATAGTTATAGGATGTGCCAGTATCTGACCATGCCCAGTCCTCTGTGTTCTCTGCCTTCTGAATAGGTGTGCTATGCAAGCATAATGAACCATCAAGAGACAGCTCATGTTGGGAACTACACTCAGCTGTATCAATAGTATTGGCCATCTACGGAGTGCCGGCTATGATTCTGAGCATGCCACACTGTACTGATTGCTTAATACTGAAGTCTATCTGTAGGGCCCTTAAAAGATGGTAAACTGAGTCACAACTCATTGAATCAATGTCCCAGGGATCACATACCTGGGTGGTTGAGCCAGGATTTGAACCTGGAAAAGGTTTTCTTTCTAGCCCCTGCATTGTCCGCTACAGCCCAGAGACAGACATCACTTAAGAAAACAGGCTGAAGCTAGAATCATGAGCACTGACTGCTGTATTAAATTCCAGGCTCTCAGTTTGCCTTCCTTCTGCCTGCCACTCACTTATCTTCCTTCCACGTTTGTGTGCCTCGAGCTAGAAAATAATCCTTATTTCCTAGTGTTTATTAGATTTTCTATAAAACCCCTTGTAAAAGTGGATATTTAAAGGCCCTTTAGATTCCACACATCCCGACTTTATGAAGTGTGTCACACTGCCCACTGCCCAGGAAATTTCTTCCTCAACATCCCATACCACTCTCTGACCTAGAAGCAAACCCGTCAGCAGCGGTACCCCTCCTGTGTTTGCACAGTTTAATAACACCTGAGCCCATGCCAGTACAAACTTTCCTTTCCTAGCCAAAGATAAACAAAATTTTCACTGTTAATAGCCTACTATTATTCCTAATAAATGTTTCATTCACTCTACGAATATCCTTTAATATATTGCGTGTCTTGGCAGTAATTCAGTCACTATGAATGAGAGCAATAAACTCAGTGGCCTGGTGGATCTTACATTTTAGGGGAAGAGACAATAAATAAGTAACAGATAAATAAATAACAGGTCTTTCTACATGTTAGGGCTATGAAGAAAATTACAGTTAGGTAAGGGAGCGGTGTGGTGAGGACCTAGGAATAGCTCTTTCAAACAGTGTTTCCTTGGGGGGGGGGGATGACACTGAAAAGGACACATGGATTTGATGAGGGCTGGACTACACATTTTTCTAATGGATCCTGGCAGACAGAATATACTTGGTAGATTCCTGAACAAGGGAAACTTGGTGTGGTGTCCCGCTGCCCTTCGGAAGCAGCAGTGATTGTCTCCAGGTGGTTACGATGCTCCTTTTTATCTCTGCAGTTCATTCTGAGGATAACTGAGCCAAAGCAGGGTTTTTAACATAGTCATGTAACATAATTTATGATCTTAAATGATGAGTGAGATTTCTAACTGGGAAGGGACTCTTTAAAAATGCAAGCAGGTAGGAGCTGGAGATATAGATCAGGGGATAAGATCGTTGGCTACTCTTCCAAAGGACCCAGGATGGATTTCCAGCATCCACATGGCTGCTCACAACTGTCTGTAACTCCAGCTCCAGAAGATCCAATGACCTCTTCTGGCTTCCTCAGGCATGTGATATATATGCATACACACACACACACACACACACAAATAAGTCTTTAAAAAAAAAAGATTAGAGGCAATGTGGCCAAATACTCTAAGTGAGGATGCTGACTTTAACCTGGAGGTTAATTCAGATGGTGAAACATGATCAGACTCAGGAAATCTCTTAAAAGCAAAGATAAATTGAGTTTGCAAATGGGTTAAGCACAGCACCAGACAGGAAGAAAAATAAAATAGCTGCTAGGTTTCTTGTCTGAGCAACTGGATGACAGATGAGCTGTCGGTGTTGACAGTTCCTATGACTTGGGCTGACTGAGAGGCAGGCAGGTAGTGAAAGTTGGAAATGAGTAGAGTAGAGATAGTCAAGGGCATGAAGGGGCATGTAGTCTGAATGGTACTTAAAATGGCGTCTGTTGGGCTCAGAGTGGGACACTGTAGTTTAGAGAGGAGGGGCATGGTCGGGATGGGAAGTGGTTGGCTGTAGCAGGAAGAGGAGTGGTCCAATATGGTCTTGTTTTATCTGCTTTGTTGCCATGGTAAAATTTAAGGACAATGAGAAAGAAGCATCCAAAGCCACAGTGAACATCAAGAAAGACATCAATTCACCTTTCTGGTCTCATGGTAAGCAGAACAGAGAAGGACAACGAGTCAACATTGGTTGAGATGGCTCAAGGGTCGGAAATAATCCAAAGTTGGTAGTTCCCACCCAAAGGAGAGAAATGATAAGACTATTAAAGAAAATACTGGGGTGGGAGAATTTGGTTGTGGCAGAACATGAAGCTCACAAAGGAGAGAGGTTTGAGGGATTAGAAACAGATATGTAACTGACTCCAATGTTTAGATAGAGAAGACTACCATGGTAAGAATTTGGAGATGACAAATGGCTGGCTCATAGTTGGGAGATTTTATTGTAATATTACAGAAAGCAGAAACGAGCTCATTCTGGTGGTCTTTTAAGAGAAAGAAGGAACTCACTCTGTTTCCAGCCTCCTCAGCCTCTCCAGCAATTGTAATGGGAGGGGTTAGCACTATTCCTGGGAAGGCACAGTCATTCCCATAGCACCATGATCTTTGACATCAGCCCTGTAGCCCACTATGGTTCATGCCACGATGAAAGACGGCATGGTCTAAGCAGGCCTTTCTGGAGTTCTTCATATAAGGCTGACATGACTTTACAAAAGCCTTTCTTCACCATGTTTAGGGCTGTCATAACAGAAACAAGCCAAAGGGCCTCAGTCAATAAAAACTATAGCCTCACATTTTTGGAAGCTGGAAGCCTAAGCTCCTGGGAGTAACAAAACTGCATTCTCTTGGAAAGTCACATGCAAGATTCTACCTGGTCTCCTCCCACTTGTGGCTTTCTGCTAACTCTGCATCTTTCCCTTTCTTCCAAGGACATGACTGCAACCACTGCATATGACATTCTCCCTGGGCGTCCCCTCTATCTCTGTGTTATCATTTCATGAATACACTAGGGATGTTGGCTCAGGAGGACCACTTGACCACAGTACAACTTCATCTTAATTGATTTCAGATTAAGCATCCTTTAACCCAAAAGTTTAAAGAACCCCAAAAACCCAACTCCATATGCACCCACATAATAGAAGTAGAAAATTCCACACTGTGAAAATAGTGTTATCCACAAAATTAGTTAAAATACTATACAAAGTTAACCTCAGCCTATATAATACACAGGACATAAATGAAGCATAAAAGAAATTCCTAGGAACAGGGTAGTGATGCCTCAGCCACAAGACATCTCATGTAACTGGAAAAATTGAAAACAAACACATTTTTAAAACTCCAAATCTTTAAACATTAGTCTCGAGCAATTTGGATAAAGAACATTTAACTCTACTTCCAAATAAGATCATAAAGCTAGGACTTGATACATTTATTTCATTTACTGACTTGTTTGTTTTGACGGGGAGGCAGGGTGTAAATCTTACAGTCCCAAAGTACTGCTCCTTGTAGTGATCAGGTAACAACAGCATTCAATTAAAAATAATTTGCATATATTTTCTCTTTCACTGTAAGTTCTGGTGGGCTAAAATTGTTTTAGATTGATCTCTCCTGATGGGTAAATTTGTGAAAAGATGATTTTTCTGGGCGTGAGAGCATTTTTCTATTCATCGGTTACATTATGATCTGTCTAAAATCCAGAGAAGATAAGAAATTACTTTCATACAAACACATCTTCCTTTGCCTCCACGGGGCCACCAAAGCTTTGTCTGAAGGTTGATTTCAGTTTGATGATTTTCTATCAATCTGTTGGTTGATGCTGGTTTCATTAAAAATTCTATTATTTTTTTAAATCCACCATCAAGTTCTAAGATTAATTCATATGTTCATTTTACAAGACAAAGCTCACCCCAAAAGCTTTCTAAAGCAAAAGATTTCACTCTGACAAGACAGAAAATTGGCCAAATAATCCAAAACAAACCCAAACAACTCAGCCATATGAATGAATGATTTTTGACAAACATCATAAAAGATGGAAACCCCAGTACCTCACTACAGAGAAACAAATTTACATTCATCCCCAGTGGCTTCAGCAGAAATGACTTTCTTTATTCCATTGGTGAATTCCAAGATTGTTTTTAAATGCCAGAAGTGCTAATCTTGTCCCAGATTCTCCTCCACCGTAAGAAAATGAACGAATATAGGTCTCTGTCTCTGTTTTCAACATATACGTTCTGGGCCTGCCTTCCCCCGACAAGGAGATATCTTAGGCCAACAAAAGAACCCCTGGCACCATTGAAGATGGAAATGCCCAAAGCTGCACGGCTCCTACCTCATCTTACCACCTGACTACTTTATATTATCACAGAAAGACAAACTCTCCGAGGACAGAGGTCCACCCTGCCAGCATCTATCCATGAACTTCTGATCGCATACTTTATGAAACATTCTAGACAGCTCTATCTGGTGGAGAAATTCAGCTTCAGAGCCATGAACTGTCACAACTTGTCATGCAATGATCTTGTTAGGAAAACTGAAGGGCTGCCTTTATTCTCACTTCCTTTCCAAAAGAAAATATCTCAAGCAATGATTGGAATGTAAGAAGACGCATAGATCAAAGCAAAGGTGCTCTGGAGACCGCCCACACACCACCCGCACATACACAACCCCCCCGCATACATGTACACACACACACACACTCAATTATAGATGAGTAGGCATGGGCAAAGCAAGATTTTTCTTATTACAACCCGTCCAAAATGAGTACAGTAAATCTGAGTGTAGAGACATGAATATTTGAGCTACAACAGTCAATGAGAAAAGGATGAAAAAGTGTTGATATTACATACATCTATATGTATATATACATAAATTTATACATATAGATATTCATAGTCCTATGAAAAGATCATTATGCATTAAGTTGTGTGCACGACTTTATTTTCACCCAACACACCATGAGATAGGCAGCAACTGTTCTCTTCAAACAAAGAGAGACTAAATATTTTGTTTAAAAATCACACTGAGAAGATGCTTCCATTGGGACTGCTGAGGTTCCTGCCTCCAAGCTCATGTTCCCTCTAGTGCATCACTCTGTCCTAGTACACGCCTGCTGGAATATAAGTCAGTTGAGATTCTGTGTCAGAGACCTTTGTCTCCACCAGCTGTCATTCAGTTAAATTTCTGTCTCATCTCCTTTCTTTGCTCACACAAGAAATCTGAAAATGCATCCTAAACCCAGTATATTTTTCATGTTCTAAAATCACTGTTTTTGACCACCTGCATGCATTTCTACATACATACAGATACATACAGTATTAATGACGTTATCTATTATCTTTACTGGTTATCAATTAAAATAGAAATTTACCAACTTTCCTGTTCCTTGGGAAACAAAATGATTTTAGTGAAATTTTCAGCCCTAAAGAACAGGTACATAATCGATATTATTTAGTTTTATGCTTTTTTTAAGATACCCCAGAAAAGATGTGAATGGTCCTGTTCCATGTATCTAAACCAGAGATAGAGAGAGAGAGAGAGAGAGAGAGAGAGAGAGAGAGAGAGAGAGAAGAAAGAAGGAAGGAAGGAAAGAAAGAAAAAAGAAAGAAAGAAAGAAAGAAAGAAAGAAAGAAAGAAAGAAAGAAAGAAAGAAAGAAAGAAAGAAAGAAAGAAAGAAAACAAAGAAAGATAGATAGACCCTGGCCCTGCCCAGAGATAGACCCAGGCCCTGCCCATCGGACCTCAACCAACTGGCATCCAGATGCACTGGATTGTGGCATCCTTATAGAACTGTTTCTATCTCAAACTGTTTGGTGTCCCACTCTGGGAGAACACCTGGAGATATCTGAGGAATTGTGACCTCTCTGTGAAAAGCCCAACTGTGGTGCCCCGGGCTAGGGAACACACAGAGACGGCTGCATTCCCCAAGAATGGCCCCTCCCCCACCCATGGGCAGGGCCCACAAAGGCTTCCCACAGCCCCCACCTGCCCATCGGACTGTGTGGGAAGACACTCGGCCACTTCCTGAGTGTCTCGTGTCCCACCCAGAGCTGCAGCTCCCGGGACAGACACGTGGGGTTTCTTCCGACTGCACCAGGCTTGTCCGCACACAAAGCCACCTTCCTTTAGGCTCATACAGCCTGGTGAGCCCAGAGGCAGGGACTGGAGTTGATGTTGGATGTATCTTTCTCACCCTGGAGCAAGACTGATTGTCATCACCCTCATTACACTTAAAACCACATGGCTGGCCTTCATGGTCTCTGTAATCCTTTCAGACTCCAAAATTCTGGGTGCCCTTGACAGCAGAAATAATAACTCTTTCTACAGAGAACTTCTGGTGAAGGGAAGAGATACTGTCAAACAGGGTTGTCCCTCTGTACCCAGTTTTGGGTTCCAGTAAAAAACCAGTACATTCCTCCTCCTCCTGTCCCATAGTTGGTGAGTTTTCATGGTTCCCATTTTGGTTTCTGGCTCCTCAAATGGGTTCAGCATCATTCTAGAAACCTCCATTCGAGGGCCCATTTACCCTTGTTCCTCAGAGTCACGGTAGACAGGCTGGATGCCTGAGTTGCTCCTGAGGGGAGCACAGTCAGCATCCCTGAGAGGAGGCAAGGAAGCAAGCAAAGTATGCTTCCTGCATGGCATTGCTATTCAGAAGGAGGGAACCCATAAGCAGGGATCAATAGTTCCACCATGAGACTACTGATGCTAGGGGACTCTAAAAAGAGATGCTGGAAAGGGGATGTTTCCTGTCCTCCTCCTCATCTTAGGTAGGCTATTTTCTCTGAGGTACACCTGGCACATCATCAGGAACATTTCCCCAAAGATTGGAAGACTGGGTAGTAAAGTGGCCTGCCAAAGTAGAAGGCACATGTCATAGCACACATCTCAAATAAGGAACAAACTCCCAACACAGCCCATCTGTGTGCAGCTCAGGGACACCTCGGCTCAACAGATGGTATGTATTTGGAGCCAGCACACCAGTAACTCCTCAAAAACTATCCCACATCACACGTGACGAGGGCAACTGCGATGGTACACCGAGGACACCCAGGCCAAGGAACACAAGATAAAGAGAGACAGGCAAGGGGAAAAGGGAGTGATCTCAGACACACGTTTCTTCACTCATTCATACAGGCACTGTATTGATCACTTCCCGTAGAAAAGACACTGGTGAGTGTCAATATGCTGAGTAAGCTGGAGGGTGTACCTAGCCTCAAGGAACTCACTGTCCAGGTAAAGAAGGTAACCAAACAAAAGAATGGAAGGACAGAGATGAGTGCTCAGGAGAAAGCTGCCACTCTGAAAAGCCAATGTTAAGACACTAAGGCACAGGAGGTGGGGTCATTTGAATTTAGGCCACGTCGGAAATAACTATGATGGAGCAGTCTAGATAGCATTGTTCCTAATAATAGAGACAACCAAAGTAAGGCCCTTGGGCAAAGCCATGTGCTCAACACTGGGATGAAGACCCAAAGAAGACATAGTTCTGCCTTCCAGGACCCTGAGAATATCTGCAGGGACTAACAGAGAGCCCTAAAGAGCCCGGTTTTCTACTCTGGAAGGAGAATCTCTAGATCTACCATGATCTTCTGTGTTACTTTATGGTGTTGCCATATCAAAACTCAGCCTTAATCTTGTACATTAAGTCAGACTTTCTATTTTTAACTCATCCAAGAAAAATATGACGGTTCAGCCACCACAAGTCTAGACACAAGACAAGGAGCAGAGATTCAGCCTCTGACTTGTTCCTACACCCGGGAAATAATTCACTTTTCTAGTAGCTGTTTGATTGGAGGAAGGTTCCTCACTGGGCAGAATCATTGAGTGACATTCTGATGTTTCATGGAGGTTTATACTTGGGCTTGACTAGCCCACCATCTCAGGTTCTGAGCTGCTTACTATTGTCTCTACTTTTCAATACAGTCCTAACCACTGAAAGCCTCCCTCCAGCAGGGGGCACTCTGCTCAGAGCCTCCCTGTTGCCACCCTAGCCCCATAATCTCAATTATCTTGCTCACAGGTAGATTTTGGTGAGTACACCCAAGTCTTCATCCACACTTCATCTCCTGGCTCTGCACCCTTCCTGAGAGAACCACACAATAAATCTTTATTGTTTAATCATCATTAACATATAAAATAAAGTCAGAGAAATCCGGTAAGGTGTGATGGGTATTTTTGTTTTGTCTTCATTCAGCTGTTTAAAAAGCCTCTGTCATCCCAGGGAGCTCATGCCATTAAAAGGTGTCCTCTTTGCTCTCCCATAATACACTCAGCCCACTTAGAATGACAATTATGCAACGCTGCAAAAAAGGAAATGTTGGCAGACATTAAACACCATGGGGGAAGTAGGAAGACACACAGTTCATTGGACCCTGATAAGTCTTGGTAGATCTCAATGTATGTGGTCTAGTTCCGTTTCTTTCTACTGCTGTGAGTTCAGGTAAATGCTGCTCTTTGGGTCTCAACTCCCTCATCTATAAAATGGGGGTTATTAAATGAATTTAGAGAGTAGAGAAGATTAACTGTTATAGTTCATGGTACTATACAGAGGCTGGTCAATAAGTGATAATACTACTCAGCTTATTAACATGATCATCAATAGTACCTCCTGTTAATCCCACTTCAAAAATTCCTGGTTATTCCACCATCAAATAATGCCTTTTCCCCCCTGTGAGACGAGGGGTTAGACTAGGGATCCAATCAGGAATTCATATGAGCTAAGAAAGCACTCTATCAATAAAGCTGTCTCCTCAGACTCAAGTGATGCTAATTCTTCATGCCAGTGGCTCAGTTTTCTCATCTGTAAAATGTGATAATAATAGCAACTACATAATGATTATCATTAGAATTCACTTACAGTGTTAGGAAGTTGAATGACAGATGGGCTATTATACAAAACACTTTAGTATTCCCTAATACACAGCGACTTCCCAACAACACTGGGATATTTAGTTAAAAATTCTGTGTCATGTGATGTCACCATTCATAAAACCTGTGCACACAGAGTGTCAAGGGGAGCACAGAAAGAGCGAGAGTTTAGAAATGCCTGCAACTCTGTACAGATTGCCAATGCTGTTGGTTCCCAGTATCTCAGCAAAGATTACTAGAGATAATTGGATAAACTTTCAAAGTTTCTTCAAAGAAGAATATGTTGCTGAGACATTTATTCTCTTTAGGGACTACAAAAGACCTCCAGGATGATACTGCTGAGAACAAAGCAGAATAAATAGTAACCAGAGCAGAAAGCCCTCTGCTGGTCATGAAGGGAACTGCAGTCTTGCTGGAGGGTGGCCTTCCACGTGAGCAGAGGGCTTCAGTTTCCTTACTTGTTGATCAGAAAGGAGACCCTGGTTCAGCTAATCCCTAAGTTTTAGGGTTCCATCCACTGAGAGGTCCACTCTCCTGAATGTCACAAAGACAGTCTGTCCTTTTGGGCTGACTCAGCATAGCAAGGGGAGTAGGTGTACCGTTTCTGAAAGCTTGGGTTGTGACCGTCCTGAGGCATAGGAAAGCAGCCTCACACCTCACAGTGCAGCTTGTGTTCAAACAAGACCATTGTGTGGAGTGTCTATGTGAAAACGCAAATGAATGCTGGTATCTGAAAGAGACTAGAGGTTGAAAGGCAAATGGAAAGCAGTAAATATTCAATAATGTCCTGTTAGAAAGAAGTCCAGGGCCTTGGCACCTGCTGGATGCAGCCACTCTGGAGAGGTCATATCCTCCTGAACTATGAGGCTACTGCCTTCCTGGGATGACATCTTGGTTACTCCAATCCCCTTGCTTCCCTTAAAATGTGAGGCCAATTATCTATTTATAGCTTCAAATCTCTAGGTCACTGACCACCTTCTTTTCTCTCTTTTGAATGCTATGTGTGTGGAACGGTGTCTATCTATATCTAAAATAATCTCCCATAGATAGTGTCTCTATTTTGTCCCTGGAGGTCTGCTCCCCGCAGCCAAGGGTAAGGGTCGGAGGGGCCATCTACAGATCACTAAATTTTCTTGACTGTATTGTTTAGAGGTTTGTTCTTGTTTTGAAATGGTCTGAAATCAATGCATATTTAAAACTATATAGTTCATCTTAATCTAAAGTAGTCCCTACAAAGTTCATTCATGTAACAATAAGTAACCAGGAGCTCATTGAAGTCAAAACAGTTAAGTCCTCAAAGACAAAGGATTTGGGAATGTTTGCAGCCCTTCACATGGTTTCTTTAAATCACATGTATTTTTGAAAAGGTCCTCACAACTCAACTCTGTAATGTCAGCACTCACTCTCCAAGATGGTCTGTCCTGTGGGTACCCTGTGCACAGTCCATAGGCACTCCATTCTCAGCACTGATGGAACCAGGACATTTGGCACCAAAGCCAAGTTACATTTTCCAAGAATCTCCATGTCAGAGGATGAAAATAGTATCCCGTTGCCCGCGGTCAGTTCAGTTGACGAGTTTTTAAAACTCTATTAAAGAGGACACACTGAGTCAAAGAGAGGCATGGAGGTTGCTTGCTCTCTTAAAAATTCCAGAAATGAAAATTTCCCATTACAGTCAGCCAGTGTGTAGCCCTCCTCTGAGTGGTGTGGTTTTATCAACTGGAAATGCAGTCAATGCTTCAATAGCAATATCGCAAGAGAGACAGTCTTGCCCCACTTAGCACAAAATGTAGCTAAGATTCTTCTTCTCCTCCTCCTCCTCCTCCTCCTCCTCCTCCTCCTCCTCCTCCTCCTCCTCCTCCCCAAAGCTTGCAATCCTCAACCCCAAAAACCATTCCCGACCCAACACAACACTAAAGCTTAGGGTTTGTTGAGTGCCAAGTTTTGTACATGCTGCTTTGAGAAGCATGCCTAACAATCAGAACATAGTCCACTCATGAAGGCGTTTTCCACAGACAAATCAGAGTCCATGGTACCAGTGTCCAAAAGCCTCATTCAGACAGGAAAACACATCTGCCTCTGCCCACCATCTCACGGAATCCAGACAGCCCAGAAAAACGTTGGTTAAAAACCAGGCTCAGGAAAGGAGGTTTTTGCAGAGTCCAGGCCCTGTGGCAACTCTCAGTGGCATGGGTAGTGAGAGGGCATCCACATCAAGCCAGATTCCTTCTTTGGGACTCATTAACTTCAGAGGGGAGATCATCCATAGTCTCAGCCAAGCCCCAGGTCACCATAGCTGTCAGGCTCAGGGATAGGCAGTTCCAAGATCATTGCCTTCAAAATAAGACAGCTATCCCTCGCCCTTAACAAACCCCTGGGTCAAGGAAACCAGGTTTGGAAAACATCGCTCTCCCCTAGCATTGCCCTGTGATTGCCACATTCCTTGGTAGAGCAGTTAGCTCATCCAGGAATTGTGCAGCTTAGCGAGCTAGGGCTCTCTCTCCACTAGCCCTAGCTTGTTCCAGAGCACACACCCGCACCCCTGCCCCTTTGCCCCAGCCCAAACAAATCATCATTTAGTAGAGTGGCAGTTCCCTACCTGAGGGTGGCGCTCTCCCCCTGCCTGACCGTCACGTTGTCCATAGCTTTGGGAAAGGTGGCATCTCCGCTACGCACCGGCACTCCTGTGGGTACAAGGAACAGCAGCCTGAGAGACACGACCACGAGGCACTTCCAGGGCAGGAACAGGTACCCACAGACCCCCATTCTCGACAGCCACAACTTCCCAGAACTCCGGTAGTGGCACGCACACGCCCCCCGGGCGAGCACAGGAAGTGGGTGGGGTGGGGAGTGAGCGCGGGGACACAGCGATGAACTAGCGGCGACCGCGCGATGCACTGGGAGGAGAAAAGCGCGCAGACTCCTCCAAGTCTAATATTCCTCCCCTAAATCCAGCCTCAGCTCGCAGCCTCCGAGAACCAGTTTCCACACACATCCGAAGCGGACTTTCGTGCCGCCTGTGGCCAGGAAGGTGACCAGGAAAGAGAAGCGCAAGGCAGGCAAGGCAGGCGCACAGGTGCGGGTCTCAGAAGCTGCCTCTTCCCCGTAGCAGTTCAGGCATGGCACTTTGGACAGGAGTAAGCACTTTGGTATCCAACGGGGCTGTGGCTGGGTTGAATCCAGCTACCCAGATGAGGTCTACGATTCCTCAATCGAACAAGGGGAAATCCAGCACTTTCTTAAGTTTCAGAGCAAGGCTCGGCGCCCAGAAACAATCTGGAACAATAGCAGATGGAAAGTAGAGCACGCAAAGAGGCGGCACGGATGGTGCGAGGAGGCGCCTGCTAAGCCGGCTTCGTGCAATCCGGACTCGGGAATCCTGCCGCAGAGCCACGGTCAACTTCCTCAGAGCCCAGATTCGCGCCGCAGCTTGGGTTGTGTCTGCAGCGCAGCAGCGAGGCTGAAGCAGCGCGGCAGGGGCGGACCGCAGCGGTCCCTAGCCCGCTCTCTGGCTCGCTGCAGAAGGCGAAGCGCAGTCGGCACCGGAGCCGCGGACGCCACGCTCAGCGGCCGCCCCCGGCCTCCGCGCTGCCTTCCTCCCGGGAGCAGCCCCGACGCGTGCGGGCCCCGACCGCCGGGGTTGTCATGGCAGCAGCTCCATCCCTGACCGCCACTTTCTCTCGTTGCCGACTCCAAGCGATCCGGCTGGCGGGCGACACGGACTGTGCGCTCATCCCGGCGGGTGCGGGGCGCGGGCGCCCACCTTAACCCCCGCCGCGCCGGGCCAGGGCAGGGTGGTGTACCACCTCTGGCCACCGGTTTAACCATTTCCAGATTTGAAGAGCTAGCTCTTCGCAATTAAGAAGACAAAGTTACTGTGAGGTCTTAATAACCCTAGACATCTTAATAAGGGTCACAAACTAACTAGGAAGAGAAGAGCCTGCAGCATGCATATATGCACCTTTAAAATGGTCAAATTAATTCTATCAGCACTGGGAGTACATTTACAACGTTAGGAGGAAGCTTCAAATAATCTCATTTTTATTCAGTGTTACACCACCCTTTGCTCTACACCCACTCTCTTAAAACCCCGCAGACTCAACACAACTATTCTAAGAGATCGTCCATGTAAAACATAAATGTAGAAATTCCAGAAGCATCTTGGTTGATGAAGTGAGCAAAATCCCTTTAAAATGTTGGTCAAGTTCAACACAGCCTTTTTCAATCCCCCTCCCCCTCCCCGACACTGAGTGTGCTAACTGGGTAAAAGGTACACAGGCATGGGCCAGTGTAAGTCACAGCCTCGTTTATAAGGAAGATTCTCTGGGTTCACACTCTGGCATACCTGATTTCATCTCCTCTCCGAGAGGCGTGGCTTTCTTTAAATCTTTGTAGCCCAAAGAAAGACTGGATATGCCTGAGGTCCTGTGACTTCTGTCTGCTGCTGGTTCCTCTGTGCCTACATCATGTCTCTCCCTTCACCCTAGCTCTGATGGACCGTGCCTGGTCCCTGTACAGCGAACAGGGCAGATCGGTAGGAACAGTGGGGGTAACATCAACAGCCTCCCTTCTCAGGGACTTCCAGTCCTGGGCTCACAATCCTGTCCTGAATTGTTACTGGGAATGGAAGGGAGGATACAATGGTTTTGTTTATTTCCCTAGACTTTCTCTTGCATTCTATTGGGGTACTATTTTAAAAAAACAAACTATGAAATAACAGTGGGAAAAAATGTGCTTCCCCAAAGCCATCCAACACCAGATACCAAAAAATTACTACAGAACTGTTATTAACCTCCGAGGTGCTGGTACCACCAAACACTGACACTACAGAGTCACACCATCCATTTCCATGTAGGTGGTTTGTAAGGATCCACAAGGGTATGTCTCCCACAGTCACCTCCCCCTCACACTACTACAGTGGAGGGGCAGGCAGAGGTCAGCTTTGGGATGTGTTAACCAAACTCAAATGTCACAAAAGACGATGAACAAGTTCGCTTTTCTAGCTTTATAGTTGCCAGACACTTCTGGGCCATGAGGTATTGAGCAGCTTTACACTGGAGGTATCAAAGTACTTGACATCAATTCATTACCAGACCAATTCCCTATTGTCTCCTCTAGTGACTTCTTCTGATATTAAAGTCTCAGGGAACTCATCCACTGTT
Source organism: Uromys caudimaculatus (assembly GCA_028551405.1). Classification (NCBI taxonomy): domain Eukaryota; kingdom Metazoa; phylum Chordata; class Mammalia; order Rodentia; family Muridae; genus Uromys; species Uromys caudimaculatus. Next base: position 86,000,487 of record CM052706.1, on the reverse strand, counting down.
TTTGATCCCAGGGAACCTTTTGACCTATGGTGTCAAAAAATGCTGGCTGTTGACTTATGACAATAACAAGTGGCTTTTTCCCAAAGCTTATTTTTGTCTCATTCTCCTGTGGGAAAATATGAAAATCTGAAATTAAACTGTTTCATTCCACTGAGCTGTTCGTGAGCACGGACAGAAAGTGTGAGTTTCTCTTTGCTGATTAATAGGCTGCTGGGTTCAAGGCTCTTCCCTTAAATCTGGCGCATTACCAATAATTCACTAACTACCCCTCCTACAAGCCCATCGCAGGCCCTCTTGCCACACCCATGGAAATAAACGCCTTTTGGGCTCTGGAGCCATTTCCCGCCAGACCCAGGCCTGAGAATGAATGGGGCTGACTCCTTTCATGACAAATTCTAATTCAGTCTCTTGCATCTAATTCCAAATAGGTACAAATGAGCATTAGGTTTTGCATCTAGGGAGGGGGATAATGACAACCAACAGGCTGTCCCAATGGACCTACAGACATGATTAACTCTACAGGAAAAATACTTAGAAAACCATTTAAGATGGAAGAGGCTTTATTAATACATTTTTTCTGTTTCTGCTTCATTATTATGGCTAGACAGAAAAAAATAATCCTCATAGCCTCCTTGAGACATAGTCTATCTGGCCTGAATGCATTTTGTCTTAGACAAGCAGAATGTTTTTGTCTTAGCCCATAAGGAACAGTGCTAACCTGCAGCATCCCAGTGACTGTCCACAGAAAGCCCCACAGTGCTCAGGTAACTCTCCAGGAGGACAAAGAAAAGCCACTCACAACCTCTGCTCTGTGGGCTCAGGGAATCCAAGCTCTACTCACAAATAAAAGTCAAGAAAGTGGCCTAAGGTCAGAGATTCCCACATAATTAACAAGACAGATTGGCTTTATTCAAACCTGCTATCGAAGTGCTTTAAAAGATGAAGATCAAAATCGCATGTCAATTGCCTTCCCATCCCCTAATCCCTAAATATAACCAGCACTTAGTGGCTTATCTTATATCCTGTCTCTGGCTTCATAAAAACTGCTGGATTTATTTTATTTTTCCCAGCATATCTGAGTTAATGAAAAAGGGATGACAGTCAGAGCAATTTCATTATTTGTGTTCTTTATAGAAACAACTTCCTCTCTGCCTCCTGGAAAGTAGACTCCTAAGGAGCGCCACCTCCACCTTCTTTTCCCCTCCCAGCCCCCTCTCCTGCCTCCTGTCTTTCTCACATACACATCTACTGTACACATAAATCAACTTGTCACAGCTTGTCTCTACACTGACAGCTGTAATTGCTTCAGGTTATAAAAATATCTTTAGGACAATACCTTTCAAGCTCTCTCTCTCTCTCTCTCTCTCACACACACACACACACACACACACACAGAGAGAGAGAGAGAGAGAGAGAGAGAGAGAGAGAGAGAGAGAAGCAGATTAGAGTGTGCAGTGGCTTCTACCTGACCTGGCACCTGTACACTGCACTGGGGTTTGAACAGGGAGAAAGTCCCGATGATGGTCAGTCTACTGAGCTTTTGTTTTATTTTTACTCCATGTTAACAACAGCAAGCTAGGGTGAGCTAAAGAGCCATGGCTATTCCACCATGCAAGGAACAAGAGCAAGAGCAGTAGCTTAAGAAAGGCCAGCTCTAGTTCTCTACAAAAGGGAAAGGCCCCCCTCTCCTGGTGGAGATTTCAAACAGAAGTACAGGCAAGATGAAAAATGCAGGGCGGTTAGTGAGTGGCCTGACATCAAATAGATATTGGAAGATTTAATCAGAAAGAGCAGTGTAAATCTGGATAAAGAGGTGCCTCTGGGGGGTGTAGGGAAGGGCTGGGCTTTGGAAAAAAATGTGTGCTATTTTTTGCTCCTCTATGAATACAGGATCACAATAAAAACCACTGCTCCTTGGGGCTGTGCTCCAGTGTGTTAGGATTTCAGTGGGAAGAGCAATAAGGCAGCATGAAGACGGGAAGATCGCTCCATGGATAGAAAAGAGGTCAGAAACCGAGAGAACCGAGAAGAAGGAGATGAAGAAAAGGCAGGGGCATGGCTGCCTGTCCGTAGGCTTTGAAACCCACAGAATTGTATGAGAGATGCACAAAGCAGAGAAAGTGTAGGGCAAAAGCTATGGAGGGCAACTGAATGAGCCAAAATCAAAGCGCCAAAATACAAAGGGTACTCTAGAGAGTACAGCCCAAGAGTCAGAGAGGTTGGGACAAAATTGTCTCTTGTGTAAGATTTGGATCATAGTAAAAACCTCAGACCCAGAGAATCACAGAAGGATGTCTCAGAAAGGACATGGGAAGATGTGCAATACATACCTCTCATTTTAGGAAGGAAAGATGGAGTCCCAGAAGGCCATACTGGATATAAAGCTAATGATGGACAAAGCAGGACAAGAACTCAGTACTCCTGACACTTTCCCAGCTGTCTTTCTATTGGTCCACAGTTATGAACACTGCTGAAGAGCTGACTGTCAAATACTGGCTTATTGCTACATCCGGGAAGGAGACACACAAGTTGCTTATGATTACTCTGGGCATCCAGTACTCCCACTGAACCTGATACATTCAGTAAGCCAGTATATATAGGGCCCCTGTTGATGACTAGATAAAGATGAAGAAGAGAACCCAGGCCTGCCCTCTAGTTGCCAGCAGTTAGGTGTTCTTGGGTTTCTCAGCAACATTATTCATACTGAGATCTAGAGATGTTGAAGTTCTAGTGAACTCTGATTTGTTCTCCCCTAAGCTAAGAAAAATAAGCTAAAACCTACCTTCTCCTTAAGACGCAAACCTCGGTGCTTGTCCAGATTTCTAGGCACCAATTGGCCTTTCTAGAGTCATTCATTAAGAGGAGGGGAGTATACTTGGGCATTTCCTAATGCGGAACAAATTATATAGTCAGGGAAGCTCATACAGAGCATGCTGTCTATCAAGAGATACAAACTGGGTGTAAGGAGTTTCTCAAAACCAAGAATACACTTGTGGTATAAGCACTGTGAGGAAGAAATGGAAGAAGACAAGACTCGTCCAACATGAAACGTCTTTTTGTTGTTGTTGATTTTGGTTTGGCTTGGTTTGGATTTTAAGGAAATGATTCTAAGCAGAACGTTACCGCTGAGGAGGAATGAAGGAAGGTGCCATGGGAGAATCCTTGGAGCAGGTCGACTTCATAGACCCTATCCCATCCAAGAACAGAGAGACAACGAGCACAAACCACTACTTGTCTGGCTGTGTTGAACTGAGCTTGGAGTGTAACCTGATAGCGCTGACTCCTTCAGTAAAATATGTGTACTCTTGCCCCCATCAGTCCACGTTATCCACCAAGAGCAACTGTGGGCTTTGGAACCAGAATGGGCAAAAGTCAAATCCCCATGCTCTCGAACTAGGATGAGACCTTGGGGACACAGCTTTTCGTGTAAACTAGTAGAATTCATGGCTCCAACCACCTGGAGCTGGTATAAGACTGTGTGAACAGATGTGGAAGTTCAATCCAGAGTATGGCTTCTCCTGTATTTTTCAGGACGGTACCTGGAGGAGCTGTGTTAAACTTGTGTGGGGCGGTCAAAGAGAAATTCATTCACAGGACCGTAGGAGTCTGGGAGCAGAGAACAGACCTGCTGACAGTCATGGAGTTTGAATCACGAGGGCCCTCATCCCAGAGAGAGAAAAGAAATACCATGCTAGGATGTGGTAGAAAGGCTAAGAGCCTCCATCTCCACACTCCCCACAGGAAGGAAAGTGACCACACCCTGCACCCCACTGTCCCATCTCTGAATGTGTAGCCATCCAATTGCTCCTGCCTGCTCACAGGAAGGGAAACAATCCCTTGAGATAATTTGACTTACTCTTTCAGTGCTCTGAGCGCTCAGGTTTCCATGTATAGTGGAAAGTTAGAGAACCCCAGGGTGTTGAGGGAGAAGAGGCCTCCAACCCATCTGAAGTAAGCCACACCTTCGAACCCTTTCCCAAGATCTCCTGGACCTTTCTTTGCCTCTGTATGCCTGGTGCAGGCAAAGCCACTTTGTGTGTGGATGGAAAACTTGATACAGGCTCCATTTTCAGGAAGTCATTTGGTCTTCTAACCCTTCTAATACCCCAGAGAAGTGGGCCCGATTATTCTTCTAGAGAGGTCACCCACGGACATTAGTCTACATGACTAACTCACATACATAATACCTATCAAGTCTCACATTTGCAGGAAGCTACCCAACTGTTCAAGACCTGGCTTCTGATATCAGAACAGGCCTGTACATGGCATCGTTGAAGCCTCACACCTGGAGCACACCCAATCTAATGTCAGACAAGCACACCTTTCATGCCCTCACTGCTTGGATCCCTAAATAATCACCCCCTACGCATGTCTCTCCTTAATCTTTTATCCGGTTTTCTTTGGAGGGCTTTACTCCCTGTTCCTCAGCTCAGAGCAGAAAGAGAAAAGGCAAAGCTCAATGGGATGGGGTACATGTTGTATCATACACTGCTTCAGTTATACTTCTTACTAGTAGTGAGTTCCACACAAATATCATTTTGTATACGGGAACCCCTGAGTTCCAGTTTCTCTCAGCCCATCAGCTGAATTCACTGCTATTTGAAAATGTTAGGTCTTTTATTTGTGAAATGAACCAGCATCCTTCAGGGACGGTGAGTCACTGCGAAGATCTCACAGTTAATTCCTTCCAATGGCCTAACACATTTCTGAAGAATTAAAAGAATGATTCCAGAATAAGACAAGAACTTTTGAGAGGCAGGGATCAAGGGTCTGCGGTCGCAGCCCCAGCCTGCCACTTACTGTGAGGAAGTGTCTGGGACTTTACCTCCTGACTTCCACACAAGGAGCTTGGGCTAGATGATTTCCAAGGACCTTTCCAACACTAATAGACTGTGATTATGATGCTCATCAGCCCCTCTTCTCTGAGCAGTTTACCTTTCAGAGTCTCTTATCTGTTCCTCCTGTGCAGAAATAGCCTCTTCCTCCTGCCCTTCCACTCTCCAGTAAGCCAAGGTACCACTTCAGAATTCAGAAAACTATCATACAAGGTAATTAATGAGCTGCTCCAGATCTAAGGCAAGCCGATGGAGAAGTCACGATGATTAAAAGTCTTCCGATAAAGAGTTTCTTTAAGGAAAAGAAAATCCCACAATGCATCCAGCAATGTTAATCTTCAATAAATACGCTGTTAATATTTAACTGGCATTTATTTAAACTTACAGTAACTGTCCCATTAAATCTAAATTAATTGCCCATTTGGGAATCTTCCCCTAAAGCCTAGCTGGGACATGTCTGTCTAGATCATAGCCTATACTAGGCATCTAGCCATAAAGAGAATACTGAAGCCATCCTTCCAAGGCGTGGTTATTGCAGTAGCAAGGCTGCAAGGGTGTTGCAGACTAACTAGGCTAGTAAGTTGTCTGTCCTGTGACTTTCTAGGAGCACAACTGTGTCTGCTCTGCAGGAAGAGACTACTCTGTTTCATTATTGGTTTTTATGACACAAGGCTACACAAGACACCTTGTCATGTAAGAATACAACGAGCACAGACCTCTGCTACCCTGTGCCTTTAGTCCTTTTCCCACCCATCATTGTTCCCAAGGTCTCTCACTTCTATTTTCATGACTATATATGAGGATGACTTTAAGTTATTAAATATGAGTATCTCAGTTTGTATCCATTTTCCTACAAATGGCACAACTTCATTCTTTGGTATGGATAAATAAAATTCCTCTTCTTTTTCTCTGTCTCTCTGTGTGTCTCATTTCTCTCTCCTTCCCTTTCTCTCTCTCTCTCTCTCTCTCTCTCTCTCTCTCTCTCTCTCTCTCTCTCTCTCCCCTTCCCCCCTCTGTGTGTGTGTATGTTTGTCTCTCTGTCTAGCTGCCTGCCTGCCTGTCTCTGCTGTCTGTCTCTGTTTCTCTCTTTATCTCTCTTTGCTTACCAACACTTTCGTTTTAATACATGCTAGTTAAGTGCCCACCACAAACTATAGGTCAATCATGACCCCTCCATCTCCTGTTTAGACTCTGATTTTAGACTCACCCTTCTTTCTTTTTGCCTCATTAAATCCTGGGGTACATAAATAAGACATTAATACTTTGTAGTCAATTGTGTGCTCATATCTGTATACACGTACACACATATAAATACAGTTTACATACAGGCACAAATAGAAATACACCCTCATGTGTCACAGGGAACATTTTGTAATGGCAGTCATCTATAAAAGAGCTGTGAAATAATCCCTGAGCCATGCTGCTTTGTCAGGGATAGCCAAAGTGTAATTGGGTAGAACTGATCTTTGGCTCTTCCTGGAATCAATCAATATTGTTTTATTATAAGCGTGATCCTGGCTGAACTTGGGTGATGCTATTTCACCATGATTAGAACACATCTACATTTGCTCACATTCTCACACTTACGGGTCTCATCAGATGCTTGTGGATTTCAGATAAACATGTCACACAGGACAGTGCCCAGGCAGGGCTCTGCTTCAAACCAGCGCGTCAAGACTGACTAGAACCCCTACTTTCCTCTGGAAGGTGGGAACAGAACAAGGCACACATCATCCAGTCTAAGGCATCTGAAGGTTTAGGTAGGTTTCTCTATATTCTGTTTGCCTCGCAAGGCCAGGTTGGTAGAGCCGTAGCTAAGAATAGATGTGGCAAAGACAGACCACTGAAGAGAAGTTAGGCGGAGAGGCAGGTAAAGCACCCACACTTTGTAAGAGGACTGTGCTTATTCTTAATCACTCGTGGAAGGTTTGAATTTGTACTGCCATGGAGGTCAAGCATTTTTAAAAATAGTTTTTCTAATTAACTCGTGTACACCATCACTTTTTCGTTATCTTGTATTTTATTTTCCCTCCTCTCTTCAATCTCTGTCAAGTTAGACTTGAAGACAGTACAGGACCCTTGCAATGCCTTCGGTTAATAAAAGAAATGCCTCCTTTTTTTCCAAAACATCTTTATTCTTCATTTTACTGACACTTAGAAAGTAGAGAAAAATGAATGACATTCTGGGTTTTTCTGTGTTATGTTGTTACCTCATTATTCACCCTTACTGACTCCATTTGCTCTAGGCTTTACACAGTGGAACATGGAAGGGCATGGTTGGTTGATGCTTCAAGACCTTGGGTCTCTCCTCTCCTGGGGCCAACCCCTGTGGCTTTTTCCTCTCAGAAAAAGAATGGTTTCTCTGAACCTCCTATGGGTTGCTTCCTTGGAGTTTATCAAAGAGCTGCAGGAAGCAGGAAAGCTAGAAGAGCTACCACAAAGTTCCAGAGTAGATTTACCTGAACTCAGGTCGCTCTAGTCCTGGAGGAGGGAGAAAGGGGGATGTTGTGTGTACATGTGAATCAGGCATAACATATGAAAATAATTTACCTCAGCTTTCACAACAGTTTTGACAAGGTGTCAGGATCAAAGATGCCTTAAAAAAGCAGATGATGAGGAGTCTCTGGTTTTCCCTCCAAGGCAGAAAATTAGCTTAAAGCTAAGATGTAAATCAAGCGTAGATTGACATGTTTCTTTAAGGAGAAGTATTAATAAGAGATTCCTCAAAGGACAGTTGCTAGCACAAATCAAATGTAATTTTATTATTTTATTTTATTTTACTATTTTGGGCAAATGATCTGTCAAATGAAATTCACAGAAAACACTCCCAGGTTTCCAGAAAGCATTGTAGTCCATTAAAGAATTAAATCTTCAGCAGACGGGGAGGAGCTAAGACAGTCCATAAACTTATGTGAATGTGCAAAAAAAAAGTGGAGAAGTGGAATACAAGAGGCTTCGATGTGTACTGATCAGTTATTGAGTCCTGGATGGATAAGAGAAAATAACGGGTGCCGGACTGAATATGGATGTTGTAGTCTGTGGCCTGGACTTGGACTTCCGGCTCCACAAACTGCCTACTTGATCTTGAACAGTTCTCTTACCTCTCTATGTCACAAGTCTCTCCTATATTAAAATGAAACAGCACTTCCTGCTATACTGACTGGAAGATTGAATAAGAAAATACAGGGAGTGGCCAATGGCATGTGGTGCCAACCCCTGAAACAGGAGCTACTGAGTCTTCCTTCTCCAATCAGGAGAGGAACTTTGTTCTCAGTCATCAGGAGTGGTTCCTTCTGCATGGTCCTAACAGGACTTTAAATGTCTTCCCACAAATAACAGAATTTTCTCACCCCCCCCCAAATATTGAACCAAATGTTGCTATAAAAGTTATAGATATAGTTATAAAAGTTACATAGAAGGAGCTATATTAGAAAGAAAAAAAGGAACAAACTCAAAATTATTACTTTTGCTCAAAATTACTGTGACAAATTCTCCGGTCTATGCTCACTTCTGCTGAGATGTTGCTTGGTTCTAGAGTACTATCAATGAGGAGGACTCTATCAAGCCTGCTTTAAAAGTCACTTTTAAGTCTCCATCCTGACCACTTCCTGTCACTACCCAATCTCTCAACTTCTCTGTCTCTTTTTTGTCTTTCCTCCCCCACTTATGTCAGGTTCCTTTTATGTATAATATGAACCCACCTCTCTCAGTCTCCACTGCCTCACAGTTCCTCCTCAAAGCACACAACACACACACACACACACACACACACACACACACACACACACACACAATGTTCTTAATCTGAATTACTGAGATCTCTCTCTTAGGTAGCCAGCCTTTACCAGCTCTTGCCAGGTCTACCGCACTGTCCACACTGAGATAAGGTTCCCTAGATCTGAGTAGATCACGTTCCCTTACTAAGCCCATCGTGACTCCCCACTGCCCTATGACTAAAGTGCTCAATGATCATGTGGCTTCTGAGCCTAAAAGACACAGTCTTTTGCTCTTAGCTTTATCTCCTGTCAAATTTTCTCATAACAAGTCAGGTTAGGACTTATTTCATTTGGTGACTATTTTAATTTCTTAAAAATTCCCCCCATCAAGCTCTGGCCTTCATATATGCTGCTGCCCTTCCTGTTTTTCTGGGTTAAATCCTATCAACCTTTCAGTTCCTAATTTCTCATACTGAGGATCTAGTCTGTGACCACATGATGTGCCCTTTGCAGCAGGATTCTCACAACGTCTATGATATTCAGGAGAACTGAAGTTCCACCTTCTCTTCTTCATTCCTGAAGCCAAACACAAGACCTGGCACTTAATATACTGATGAATATTGACTGACTTTCCATGGGTTTCACAGCTGATGAAATCAACAAATCTTCCAAATTATGCAATCTTAAAAAAAATCAAAGATATGTAATATATGAAAGTGGGACCACACTTAATGATTACTACAATCAGAAAGGACCTGAAGAAATAAAGGTAACAGCTTAAGTAAGGATACAAGCAGTGTCTATATGAAAGCCTATACCAGCAAATGTGGCATCTAACCGCTCAGCAAAGCCTTGGACAGGTGTGAGGTGGCAGACCATTGGTTTATTAGGTTACAGATGTTTGACATATCTATAACCTTTCAACATGATTCCCAACAGGATCATGACTGTCCAGAGCAGGTAAGTCAAACATCTGAATTGATGTGACCTGTTCTGACCTTTCTAATGTCATGTTCCCATTTACCCAGTGATTCAATTGTCCACATGGATGAACGGAACTGATCAGTGCTTGTCTTTACCCCTGCACATTTCTATCACAGCCCATTCTAGAATACATATGTAACCTTAGTGAAAGCGGCTTCAAATGTGCAAGACAGTGTGTGTGTGTGTGTGTGTGAGAGAGAGAGAGAGAGAGAGAGAGAGAGAGAGAGAGAGAG